>JANCRA010000010.1:3010000-3395000 GCA_024362935.1 Setophaga petechia
CGGCCAGCTACCCGGCGGGCAGGCGGGCCCGGGGCCCATCCTTGGGGGCCGGGCGGGGCCGCTGGAGCCGCCGCGGCCCTGTCGGGCCAGCCCCGACCCCGGCAGGGAAGGGCCGCGGCCCCGGCCTCCGGTGGGGCTGGGGAGCAGCGCCGCAGGCACCACAGGGGCCTTGCCACGCCCTGGCCCTGTGCTGCAGCCCAAGGCATTTACAGCCACGGCCGTGCCCTGGGGCACAGGAGGCACCCGGGCTACAGGGCAGAGGCAGAGCAAGGTGGGGAGGAGAAAGAGCAGGGACGAGATTGCCCTTGAAAGGCAGAGGCGCTCTGGGGCCCGCTCCTGGCCAGGGAGCCTACCCAGAGCCGTCCCCGGCTGGCCGGGGCCTTGAGGGGCAGCTGTGCAGCTGGGCCAGGCTGTGCCAGCAGCTCCAGCCGTGCTGGGGAGCCTTGCCAGCTCTGGGCCCTGCTGTGCAGGAGGCTCCCTGTGTGCCACTGCCAGCTGGGGCCTCAGACACCTCCTCTTTCCACAGGCAACGCCCCTTGACAGAAGCTGAAAGGCGGTGGCTGCACCTCACAACTCAAATTCTTGAACGGCTCCTCCAGGAGTAAGAAGGGCCTGAGCAGCCCTCTCAAGAGTTCTGAGAAAAAGACCCCATAGCAGCCGTCTATGAGGAAACTCCTTTTCTCCTGTAGATCCCACTGCCACCTCCTCTCCCCATGTGTATCCCCCAGCTGCCTTCATCTCTTTTTTGATCTTCCTCTGTCCTGTCCCAGCCCATTCCCGAGTTCTTCTAGAGACCCCAGGAGCAGCCCAGCACCCTCCAGCCCCTCCTGAGACCAGCATGTCCCTTCCTCTGCCCCCGAGGCCCATGGCCCTGCCCTCTAAACAACACTGAAGTTAACCCTTCTCTCTGCCAGGCTAGGTGATGGCCCTTTCTTTTGTTGCATTAAAGAGATGGAGCTGTCACCCGGTGTGCGGGTGGCAGCATCAGCAAAGCCCACCCGGCAGCAGCACTGGCTGAGCTCCATGCCCAGGAGCAGCCGTGGATGCCCACGGTGTGGGCAGGCAGGAGCCAGGCAGGGGCTGCTGTGACCAGCGGCGGGGCCCCGAGGGCTGGGGGAGCCCAGGGGGCAGGCAGCAGCATGGGGCTCCTGAGAAAAAGAAACCCCATTTTGTCTTAGTTTTTAAGTGTTGAAGAAGGGAGACGTGACACCAGATGGTTCATCAACGTAGCTCAATTTATTGATCTCCATTGACAGGGTAAATACACTTCTTAATTAGTCTCATACATATTGCAGAAGCTGAGCTCCTTATTGGTCAGAAGGCATTTGCGTCAATACCTGCAACATAGTTATATTCCTGCAACATAGTTATATTTCTATATTCCTGTTGCTCTCTAGCTATGATTCCTATAGCACGTATGCTAGGTTCAGGCCAAGTTGTTTTGCTGACAGAGATATCTTGTAAACTAAAGCTACCCTGTGCACTTTGCTCTAATTACTGCTCATATTGACCATCTTATAGCCATCATGGCCTTTCTCATCAAGCCAGTCAGCAACTAAGCTCTCAATACTTCCCCCGTTTTTCTTTTGAACAAGCAAAGCAGAATGCCACATCTTATTGATCATGTTCTCAACCATTCGCTGTATGCATGATACAATAAGTGGTGAAAAGAGTATGAAGGACAAAAGCATAATCAAAATGCCAATAGCGTACATAATAATCGTGCGAAGCCAACCACTAATGCCAAAACCCTGTAGCCAGGCGTCAAGAGGATTCACTTCCACTCTGAGCTTGCTCATGTTGTCCCTAAGTTGTGCTAACTTCTTATGTATTGATTCTGAATGGTCTGATAAATTCATACAACACATTCCTTCAAAATCCTCACATCCATGTCCCTGTGCCAGTAACAAAAAATCTATTGCAGCTCTATTTTGCAGCAAGGCATGTCTAACACTGTTCACATCTGTCAAAAGGTCACTCAGCACATTTGATGTGATATTGATTTGTTTTCCTGTCCAACAAGCAAGCTTTTTTAGTTGTGTCAAGGCTGTTGCAGCAGATACTCCTGGTGTGAAAAGTGATGCCAAAATAACAGAAGGTCGTCCCCAAAGCTCAACATTATCATCACAGTCTGGCCTCAGCTGATATGTGCTGCGTTTTTGGCGTTGACCCTTATGAGTAAAACTAAGCACCTGACGCATAGTGGGAGAAAATAAGGTCAATTTGCCATAGTAACAAGGTGCTCCCATAGATTTACTAGGGATCCCGTGCCAGGCTCTATCTCCACAAATGAGAAATATCCCAGGTGGTAAAGCTTTTGGTGAACTCACCTTGGGAGGAGGGACAGGCCATAAAAAACCATTACAGTATCCTGTCACATTATAATACCAATCCATAGTTGGGGATATCCAGGCAGTATTGTTACGAGGCTTAGTCTTTTTGATGTCATGGTTGCTTACAAAGGCACTATTCGGGTACCCAATTGCTACGCAATAATTACTAGGCAGAGATCCTAACAGGTCTAATTCTTGAGGTTCCACAGTAGTAGTATTTAAGTTTTGACTAATGTGCCAGGCCAAAAGTCCTAGAGAATTGTTGGAATACCAATCTGTTGGTAGTTTATAGGTTTGTGCACCCAAAGTAAAAGTTGATAACTTTTGATCCATCTCTGACAAGGCCATAATTTTAACTGTGGTGTAAGGTGCAAAGTCCTCAAACGAAAGCAATGGTACTCCTATCAAGCAGGTACGAAATGGATCCGTAACAGAAGCTAAAGACAAACAAAAGGAATCTTGACCAACTTGTTTAGCCCATGTAAGCCACATATTAGATCGCGGATCTATCTCAGGTACACCTTGCACTGCCCCTTGTACACCTTATATTGTCTCAAGTAATGCTAATATCCCAATGATCCACATCATTTCTTTTTCCCTTTTTTCTTTTTGTTCCTCTTTGATGATGTGTTTGTTATTGTCAGACCCTGAGCCCGTTTAATAATGTTATCCAGTACCTGATCAGGATCACTAGTTCTCCCTAATGGTCCAATTATCTTTGGAACAGAATTTCTTTTTCGACTATGCACAGGAGGATACCACGGAATCTGATTACAACAGCGAGTTGCCAAAATACGGGATCTAGTGATAATTTGGCACTGTTTCGCCCAACACCTAATCCTCCACTGACACCAGGCTAATACCACTTGTTCCCTAGCTTCAAATAAAAGGCGTGCTTGCTGATAACTTTGACCTGTATACTGTTCAAGAGCTAAAGCAACATCATTTCTTCTAATATTATTTTCTACACAGCTAGTACACCACAATTCGTTAGTAATTCTTTGTTGTTGCCAATAAGTTCTTTCACAACCCCCACAATATAATGCAATAAATGCTTCACAGTCTCTGTTCCCACAATTGCAGCAAGGTTGATCAAACAACGGCTCTTGAGGTCCTTGATAGCTGTATTCCTCAACCCACCATAACCAGGATAACGGAGGGTTTCTCAATGCTGCTGCTGCTATCCTGTTATAACCAGCTAATTGTTGCAATCTCGATGGCAAAATCAGACTCAGCTTCTGCTCGACTCTCTGACGCGTTGATTCGGTTAGCCACGGAGCATACATCTATAGCTGGTCTCACCCACTTAGCTGGCACCCATATAGAACCTGTTGGGGTAGAAATACAAACATAACCTCTTCCCCAATACAACACTTCAGCAGGTTCCTGCCATAATCCTGTTTTAGGGTCCCGATATCGTACCCACATCTTTCGATTGTTCTCTGCTGGGCTAGAGTTCACTGCCTTAACATGCTTAACTGCAGGTGGATCAACTTCATCTCCAAATGTACACAAATGATTCATAACATATAGCACTTTTGCTAATCTTTCTTGAGGATCTGCAACATCACTATGCTTCAACAAATACTGTTTTAATGTCCTGTGTGCCCTTTCCACAATAGCTTGACCTGTAGGTGAATGTGGAATACCAGTTTTATGTTCAACTCCCCATGCTTTCAAAAAATGTTCTACCCTTTTTCCTACATATGCAGGACCATTATCAGTTTTAATTTCTTCTGGGACACCCATAACTGCAAAGCTGTTAGTCAAATGCCGAATAACATGAACAGCTTTTTCTCCTGCTTGTGCTGTTGCCCACACATATTTGCTAAATGTATCTACTGTCACATGCACATACTTGAGCCTGCCAAACTCCGGAACATGTGTTACATCCATTTGCCAGATTTTATTCTGCTCTAATCCTCTAGGATTCACTCCACATCCTAAACCCAAACCTCCATTATGATGACTACATACAGGACAGGTCTTAACAATTGCTCTGGCCTCATTGATGGTGATTTTAAACTTTCTGTGTAAACCTTTTGCATTTTGATGGAACTGTGAGTGTGCAGCACGAGCCAATTGAAAACTATCTGTCTCATTTGTATGCATGACTAATTTGTCTGCTCTATCATTACCTTCCCCAAGACCAACATCCCATTTATGGCTTCTGATGTGTATTATGCGATAAGGGCAACGTCGACTGTCTATAGCCCGTTTAAGCTGCAAAAACAATAAGTACAACCTCTTATTTTGCACTTCCTTCGCAGCAGCCCCTTCTATCCTCTGTACTACTCCTGCAACATAAAATGAATCAGTAACCACATTTATAGACTGAGAAAAATGGCTTAATGCCCAAACAACTGCTAACAATTCTAGAGTTTGTAAACTATCCTTCGGGTCTGCTTCTAAAAGTTTCCAATCACTGTCCTCTTTCCAAGTGATTGCAGCTCGGCGTGATTTCTTTCCAGCATCAGTGAACACTGTAATAGCATCCTTTATTGGTGTTGCAGAACGTAATGGTCGTGTAATCCAATCCCAATCAGATAGCCACTGTAATTGTTTTGGTTCCAGAGGACCTGTGTAAATTTGTGCACCTGTTCCCAGTAGTGCACTTTGCAATTCTTGGGAATTTACAAGATACCAATCCAAATCATTCTTTTTTATTTTTTATTTTTTATAGGTATATAGCCTCAGGTTCCTCTCCTGTTACTTCTATAATCCTTGTACGTCCTTTACGTATTACTGCAGCAAGCTGTTCCGGCTTTGAAAAAATAGTCTGATGATGCTGTAACGGCGGTAACGGCGGAGACATCCATTCCAACACCCTGTGCTCCCCTGTTTTCCTTTCAACCTGTGTTAAAGCTCCCAACAGATGTGCTGGCGTGGCCCATATAGTCAGCACTACAGGGTGGTCGAGGATGCGGCGTGAAACAAAATTATTAGTCACACAGTGAATAATCTGTTGTAATACTCGTTGTTGTTCAGGTGACATAGTAACACGTGATGCTGGGTCCGTGCCCTTTAATAATGGGCGAAGTTGATCCAACAGAAAATTTGGAATACCAACTATGGGTTTTAACCACTGCAAGTCACCTAAAAGTTTCTGAGCATCATGCAGTGTTTGCAGTTTAGTTTGTAATTCCAACTTCTGAGGTCTAATCACCTGTTCTGTTATAGTCCATCCCAAATATTTCCAAGGTGATGTTTGCTGAATTTTTTCAGGAGCTATAGTTAAAGATGCTGTTTTCAATGTTGATTTTATTTCCTCCAATTGAGCAGTAGTGAATGGATCTTTCTGAGCAAACAAAATATCATCCATATAATGATAAATAACAGTCTCTGGCCATTTCCCTCTCAATGGCTGTATAGCAGCATCCACATACAATTGACACAAAGTAGGGGAATTCCGCATTCCTTGCGGAAGAGTAACCCATTCAAATCTTTTATCTGGTTCCCCTCTATTAATTGCTGGCAATGTAAAAGCAAATCTTTTTGTATCGTTGGGATGCAAAGCAATAGTGAAAAAACAGTCCTTTAAATCAACAATTAGTAATGGCCAGTCCTCAGGTAACATAGAGGGATTAGGTAGTCCAGGCTGTAATGCACCCATAGGCTCCATCTGATTATTCACTGCACGAAGATCATGCAATAAACGATATTTGCCAGACTTCTTTTTTATGACAAAAATTGGAGTATTCCATGGGCTAGTTGACAACTTTAAATGTCCCTGTTCAAATTGTTCCTTAACTAATTGATGAGCTTGAATCAGACTTTCCCTTTTTAATGGCCATTGCTTAACCATTACAGGAGAATTTGATGTCCAGGTAATGGGAATAGGGAAAGTCCAAGCAATGGCAATTACCCCAAAGGGTGCTCATTGGATAACACCACACCCAGTTGAGCAAGAATATCACGGCCAATGAGACATTGTACAGTAGGAGGCAAGGTAACAATAGACAAAACAACATTGATCCTCTGGCCATCTAATTCCACCTGAAGCAATGGTGTCTTTTGTGCCAGAGAAAATCCTCCTACACCAGTTACAGCGTTCATTGATGCCTGACGGGGCCAAGCAGGTGGCCAATATTCAGGAGAAACAATACTGGTGTCAGCTCCAGTATCCAATAAGCCCCAAAGTACAATTGTTTGGCTTAGGTAAGTGATGCTTACTTTCTTCTTAGGCCTACTATGTAAGTCCATGGTAAGCATAGCCATCCCTGAAGAACCAAAACCTTGATTTCCCCGTGGTTGTTTTTGGAGTGGTTGTAATCCATTTGTGAGTTGCTGTAATGGCAGCAACTGAGCTATTTTTTGTCCTTTTAAAACAGTCAGAGGTGGAAACAAAGTATAAGCCATGATTTGTATTTCCCCAGTGTAATCAGCATCTATAACTCCAGGTAAAACAAAAAGTCCCTTAATAGAAACAGATGAACGACCCAAAAGCAATGCACCATATGTTTGTCCATTAATAACTATTGGTCCATAAACTCCAGTAGGTATTTTGACGGGATGAGTTGTCATGATTGTAGTTTTCACTGAGGATTCCAAGTCGAGGCCCAAGCTCCCTGTGGTGGCTGGTTGCAAGCTCCCTGCGGTGACGGGTTGCCGGCTTCCTGCGGTGGCTGATTGCAGACAGGAGGTGGCCCTGAGGTCACAGCGGTCCAGGTTCCCTGCTGAGGCTGCTGAGGCTGGTTGCAGGCAGGCGGTGGTGCCGAAGTAGCAAGGGCCACTTGTGTCTGAGCGCGGCCCCCATTCGCGCTCCGCCGAAAGTTTCCCGGGCGCCGGCGACAAGCCAATGCATTGTGAGAATTAGACTGACAGTTCTGGCACCAAACTCCAGTTGCTCGGCATGTATTCCGCAGATGACCTCTTTGACCACATCGATAGCACTTAAGAATAGGTGATGATCGGCTAGGAGCTTGGAGAGGCGCAAGAGCTGCTAATACTTGACTTTGGGTTGACTCTGCTTGCTTTTGTAATCCTACTCCTAATTCCTTAATGGCATTAACTAGGAAGGCTTGCGTCCCGGTAGGTTGCATTGCCATCCTTTCTAATGCTTCTTCTATGCTCCAGTTCGCCCCTAGTGTCAGTAGGGTTTTTCTAGTGCTTTCATTACTATTTTGTAAAGCACACTGCTTTAACAGTGCTCCCTTCATAAAATCTGCAACTCCTGCCTTATCTATAGCTTCTGCTACCCTATCAATAAAAGTGCCAAAAGATTCCTCTCTACCCTGTTTAATACCCATGTACATTGGAATTCCAGCACTATCTTTAACCTTGTCCATAGCATTCCTGACTAATCGCATTGCTTCTCGAATTTTATCTGGTCCCATAAGCATTTGAGCCTCTGATCTTAGGTAGGGACCTAACCCCATTAATTCATCTACCGTAAGACCATTAAGAGGATCACCTGGACCCCTTTGCACTGCCACAGATTCATTTACCAAAGCTTGCCAGTGAGCATTAAACAATAATTGCTGATGCTGTGTAAACATCAGTTTCGCAATACCCCTCAAGTCATTTGGCAACAATAACATGTTGTTAAACAAATATTCCAGCATTTGTTTTACAGGCTCACTTTTAAATCCAAATTGACTAACAGTTTGCCTTAATTGAGCAAGCAATTTCCAATCTAATGGGACATATTCGCCAAGTTGTTGTTGCACTTGTCCATTTTGATCAATCACTGAGGTGTATGTTACCGGACAGGCCAAATTACCAGCAGCCTCCACTATATCTCCGTCTCCACATTCCAACCCATGTTTGGCTAGCTGTTCCCATGCTTCCCTTCTTTGTTTTACCATCTCCTCCCACAGGTCACTACGTGCCCCAGGGACAGGATCTGGATCATTTTTCTAGGAGCTGGTTTGCACTGCTTTTTCAGGTGGCGGTGACGGAGGAGAATCATTTACGCTTGGCTGCTGTAGAGTTAACTGTGCTCCTTGTTCCTGTAAAGGAGGAGCAGACGGCTGCACTCCCTGTTCTTGCAAGGGAGGAGCGGATGGCTGTACTCCCTGCTCTTGTAAGAGCGGAGCAGCTGGCTCAAGCCCGGCTCCCACACCCTCAGTTAAAGCTCCTGGGGCCGGTAAAAATACTTTCGTTACTCCCGGAGCTAGCGGTTCACCATCCTGCCCATAATGTACATTCTTTTTGGAGGCCTTTAAGGCTTCCTCAGCCGCTTTCTTTTCTGCCTGATGTTGTAACAGAGCATTATTTACAACTCTCCATATCTTCCCAAGTTTTTTAGCTGTCTTATCATCATCCAGCACTGCATCCCATATTATATCACCTAGCTTACGCCATTCACTTATCTCATGTACAGTATGAGGATTACTAAACACACCCTTAGTATGACCCCATGCTAATAACCCTGGTAACTCCTTTTTTAAATCTATCCCTTTAATTCCCCTTTTTTCTAACCCGGCTGTAAATAAATCATATGCTGCTTGCCTGTCCATTTTTATGCGTCGACGCTGTTGCGGCTCTCCGGCTTCGGCAGCATGTACGGCCCAAAATCACCGATGTGATCTTTGGGAGTGCTATCCCTTCGTTCAGCACCGCTCCGGCCGCTTCGGAGCCCGACCCAACTTCTCCAACCGATGGCGTGTCCTTCCCCCCTTTTTTTTATGCGAGAGGGGCGACGTCCGGGGTCACCATTTTGTTGAAGAGGGGAGACGTGACACCAGATGGTTCATCAACGTAGCTCAATTTATTGATCTCCATTGACAGGTTAAATACACTTCTTAATTAGTCTCATACATATTGCAAAAGCTGAGCTCCTTATTGGTCAGAAGGCATTTGCGTCAATACCTGCAACATAGTTATATTCCTGTAACATAGTTATATTTCTATATTCCTGTTGCTCGCTAGCTATGATTCCTACAGCACGTATGCTAGGTTCAGGCCAAGTTGTTTTGCTGACAGAGATATCCTGTAACCTAAAGCTACCCTGTGCACTTTGCTCTAATTACTGCTCATATTGACCATCTTATAGCCATCATGGCCTTTCTCATCAAGCCAGTCAGCAACTAGGCTCTCAATATTTAAGTTTTAGAAATTAGAAATTTGTAGAAATATTTCAAAATATTTTTTTGGTAGAGAGACATCCTCAAATGTTTCTTCCCAATTACCATACTAGTTAAAGATTTTTCTAAATAGTTTTAGAATCAAGAAAAAGTGGCCCCATTTTGCCTTCACTTTTCATTTTTAGAAATATTTAGAAATATTTTTTGTATAGAGAAATCCCCAAGTGTTTCTTCCCCATTCCCAGAATACGTCCATGTTTGTGAAAGTAGTTTTACAGTCTCGAAAATTTTTTCCCTTTATACAATAAAAAGTAAAATTGCATTTCTGTGGTAATCTTTACTCTAGGAAGAACTAAGACCCCCTCATACAGCCAGCCTGCTGCAGAGGCTCTATTGCAGTGGGAGCCTTGTACCTAGTCACAACCCACATATGTAAAACCTTTTCCCAGATATTTCCTGGGATTTTTGACAAGCTCACCTCTTAGTCTTCTCAGACAAACTTTGAGCACAGTAGGAATCTCTTCCAGTTCCATATTGGTTTGCTTCTGGTGGAACTCGGTTCTAGAGCAGGAGCTTCTCTCAGCTTCCTGCTGCCCCCGGGCTCTCCTCCCGGCCTGCTGGCCTTTGTTGGGTGGCACAGCCTGTGCCAAGGGGCGGCAAGGTGCCTGCAGGCCCCAGCTCTGGGGGAAAGGGAGAACGTCCTGCCTGCATCCACCGTGCTGCCGTTAGCATTCAAAAACACATAATCACGTAGTGATTATATGCGGCGCTTTTTACTAAGAGCTCTGGGAATTGGGGTATTACAACCCAAATCTGATTCCGACCATACATTCGAGGTGAACGTATTTTATACTCTATCATTACATAACTTTCATGTTAATTATTAAACTTACATTGTTCTATTGTATACCTAGATTTCAGCCAAACATAACCCCTGTTAAATTTCCAACCTACTTTCTCATGATTCTTCTTATGGTTATATAATAATTATACTTAATTACTAAACAATCATCACATCTAACAATTATATCATTTATCATACTGCTTACGCAGGTGCAGTGATCTGAGAAAACACAAAGCCTAACATTTTAGAGTTCTATCTTTAACATTTTCAGGGCTCCACTATCACTGCCAGCTCAGCAGTGGAGCACAGCACGGGCTCACGCTCCCCATTGCTCCCACAGACGCAGCCGGCCCCACCACACGTGTTCCTGATTCTCAGAAAGGAATTGGTTTCTGTCAGGGAACCCACTCTCAAGCGATACGCGGAATACATAGACTCCACAACCGGATGTAGTTATGAAGTGGGGATGTATGTCGGTGCCCAGCACAAGTGAGATAGCTCTCATGAAAACTTGTCCCCTGAGCTGTAGTCTGACCCACATCTTTATTCACAAAGGTGTTCCATATGCAGTACATTACACAACTTTTTAATGCATATTCAACCCCTGGTCCCGCCTGTCCTCGCTTTGTATGCTAAATAGGTCCACGCCCTTCTGGGCATGTGTGGTTCACTGTGGTGGTCTCACGGGGGGCTTTTGGTGGTCTTTGAGGCTGAAGATTGTGGTCTTCCTCATGACTGAACTTTTCAACTGTTCTCCTTTGCGCGTGCGCTTTAGGTCTTTTGGTGCTTATCTGAGTCTGTCTTTCAGTCCTGACCACCTTGGAGCCAGAGGAGCCCCTTTATCTGGGTTATTTGTGTCCCTTGATCTCCTCTGGTATTGTTCTTTATGCAAGAAGCTTCAGAAATTTGCGTTTCCTATGCCCTTTGCACTATGGCAGAGGTTTCTTAAGTAAAAGGTTAATTCATTTTGTTAATTCAATTGAACTTCTAAAACGTCTGTTTCACTGAGTCTTGCAGGAGTCCCTCATCAGGTGCGCAGCGGGGTTTTTCAGTCTGCTCAGCGCAGCAAAGGCCCCCTCTCGCTCGACGCTGTGCACAGTCTGCCGGAGGCTTCCTACAAAGCCCCGGGCCCGGCCAGCTACCCGGCGGGCAGGCGGGCCTGGGGCCCATCCTTGGGGGCCGGGCGGGGCCGCTGGAGCCGCCGCGCCCCTGTCAGGCCAGCCCCGGGCCCGGCAGGGAAGGGCCGCGGCCCCGGCCTCCGGTGGGGCTGGGGAGCGGCGGCGCAGGCACCACAGGGGCCTTGCCACGCCCTGGCCCTGTGCTGCAGCCCAAGGCATTTACAGCCATGGCCGTGCCCTGGGGCACAGGAGGCACCCGGGGCTACAGGGTGCAGAGGTAGAGCAAGGTGGGGAGGAGAAAGAGCGGGGACGAGATTGCCCTTGAAAGGCAGAGGCGCTCTAGGGCCCGCTCCTGGCCAGGGAGCCTACCCAGAGCCGTCCCCGGCTGGCCGGGGCCTTGAGGGGCAGCTGTGCAGCTGGGCCAAGCTGTGCCAGCAGCTCCAGCCGTGCTGGGGAGCCTTGCCAGCTCTGGGCCCTGCTGTGCAGGAGGCTCCCTGTGTGCCACTGCCAGCTGGGGCCTCAGACACCTCCTCTCTCCACAGGAGCGCCTCTGCAGCTTCACAAGACTGGCCAAATAACTCAGCCAGGGAGAACTGGACCTGTCATCTCTCATTTCTGTGCCAGTGTTTGTTGTCCCTGCCATGGCTGCAACACCAGTTTGTTGCTGGGGTCCTGCTGCTGCCACCACCACCCAGAACAGGACCCTCTGTCCTCAGTGGGGCTGGCTCTGCTCTACTGCCAGGCCAGCAGGTGAAGCCCTCCTGCCAGGGAAAGGCCTGAGTCCAGCAACATCTTTAGGCTTCGGGTGTCTGTGAGCTACCACCAGAGCTGGTGGAGCTGCTTGTCTGGGCACAGCCAGGGCTGGGCAGGCAGCAGCCAGACATGGGGCTCCTGAGACCCCATTTTCTTTGTTTTACATTTCTACATATTAGAAATTTTTAGAAATAACTCAGAAACGTTTTTATGGAAAAAAAAAAAAAAAAAATATTTCTCCCCATTTTTCACAAATGCTCTGTATTTGTCAAAATAGTATTAGAATTCTGAAAAATGCAGAACACTTCTACACTTGCAGAATAAATAAGAAAACTGCATTTAATTGGTAATCTTTACTCTAAGAAGAACTAAGTCCTCACAAGACACTCAGCATACTGGAGATGCTCTTTTCCCACTGGACATTTTTACCTAGCAACAACAACCAACCTAAAACCTTCTCCCAGATATTTTCTGGCATTTCTGAGTAGCTGACCTCTCAGTCTTCAGAGGCAAACTTTGAGCACAGGGGGAATCCGCGGCTGTGCAGGAGGGTCTCTGTGTGCCAGCTGCAACTGGGACCTCAGCAACCTCCTGTCTCAACAGGCACCTGTCTGCAGCTTCACAGGAGCGGCCAAACGCCTCAGTCTGGGACACGTGTACCAGACATTCCCCATCGCCATGCCCATGCCCGATGTCCCTGTCACAGCTGCTTTACCAGCTTGTTGCTGTGCAGATGCTGCCACCACCCAAACAAGGTCCTCTCCCCCTGAAGGCACTGGCCCTGCTCTCGGGCCCCTACTGAAGGTGGGCATGGCTTGGCCCAGCTCTTCTGTTGCAATAAAGAGATGGAGCTGTCAGCCCAGTGTCTGGGTGGTGGTAGCAGCAAAGCCCACCCTGCAGCAGCACTGGCTGAGCTCCATGGCCAGGAGCAGCCGTGGATGCCCACGGTGTGGGCAGGCAGGAGCCAGGCAGGGGCTGCTGTGACCAGCGGCGGGGCCCCGAGGGCTGGGGGAGCCCATGCTGAGCATCTCTGGGCTGAGGGCACATTTGCTTCCCTGGCATCATCTGGGCCTGGACCTCCTCCAGTGGGAAATTGATTGGTAGAAAATTCTTAGGGCTTGATGGAAAGCTGACGGGTTCGATGGGAGACATGCACATCCGATGATGATCAACAAGTCTCAAATTTATTGATTGACAGGCACGCTTTTATAATCACAGTAATAAGGCTCATACATATTGCAAAAGTAGAGCTCATTATTGGCTTGCTATAAAAAGTCAGTCCCACCTCTCTCAGGATGTTTGTGGCTTCTTTTTACCTCCTGTTATCACATATTTTCTTGAACAGTTTCTTGCTCAAGGAAACTGTGTCCTTGAATTAGGCAGCTGTTCCTTTGCTAGCTGTATATTCTCATGTCTCTTTTCCCACCAGCTATGTCTCAACAAAACTCTCTACAGAAAGCTCACACTGTATGTGCTTGTATGTAAATTTTGTGATAAGAAATGCTGACTCAGAAGTTTTATGGAATAAGACAGATATTGCTCAGACAGAAATAGAGTTAGGAAAAAAAAATCAAACCTATAAACAGTTCCTAAAATTTCCTAGTTTTTATCATTCATTAGAAGACTTCTAATTCTTAAAGATTACCGCATGACTTAAAAAAGATTAAAAAGATCATAGAAAACACGAAGCCTCTACAACTTAGACTTCCCTCTCTTTCAGTGATTCCAAGAGACTATCCTCTTGTTATCATCCACTTAAAAAATTGTTTTTTCAACATTCCACTACATCCAGAGGATACTCCTCGATTTACCATTTCGGTTCCAACCATCAGTAGAAAAGAACCACTACAAAGATTTCACGAAGTTTTGCTGCAAGGGATGAAAAATTCGCCTACTATTTTTCAATATTTTGTAGCAAAAGCTTTGTTTGCAGCCCAACAAAAACAGCCATAGTCAAGAATTTTACACTACATGGATGACTTGCTCATTGCAGCACCGACTGAAAAAGAAATGGAACAGACTTGAGACAGTGTCGTCACTGGAGTTCAAAGTAGTGGACTGGAAATTTCAACATCAAAAATACAAGAAACCTCGCCCTGGAAGCATCTTATGATGGATGACAGAACAAACAATCAAGGCACAGAAAATACAGCTTCGAAGCAAAGTCAGCGCCTTGCAAGATTTACAACAGCTTCTAAGAGAGATCAGTTTGGTCCGATCTGGTTTTAGGAATTACAAATAATGAACTTGCTCTACATTTTAACCTACTAAGAGGAGACTGCAGAATCAAATCTCAGAGAACCTTGACCTTTGAAATTAAGGTCTGACCTTTTCAACTGCTTTGAAACTCAAAAAGCAGTTGGAAAGGTTGGTCAGGCTCTTCAAAATAGATAAGCACATCATTGTACTCCAGAAAAAACTTTTTTCCTGACAGTGTGTCAAGGTTTGACACTGGCACAATGCCAGTGCCCCCATGAAATTCCCTCTCCCTGGCATCTGCTGTGAGGTGGTACCCAGGAATAAGCAAAACAGGCTCCTGCTTAGAAAAAAAGAAAAAAAACTTTATTAACTAACACTACAAAACTAAACTACAAAGGAAAGAAAATAAACACAAGGAAAATGAAAACCATACAGACACACTCCAACACTTCCTCCTCCTACCAAATTTCCAATACAATACATTTCCCACAAATATCAACACTCGGTCTGGCACCACCCTTAGATAATCAAATCCTCAGTTCATCCAGAGGGGAGGAGTCCTTCTGGTGGCCATGGTGACCTCTTCCTTTTCATGTTCAGTGCTCTCACCACTGAAACACGGACCCAAAGAGCTGCTTCGAGGGTTGTCTTTTTAAGGATGCATCTTCCCACTCCAAAAAGGCACAGTCTCTCTTTTGGGACCTCTGTCCCCCCCATTTCTTTTACACCCCCTGGGGCCGAGGGGTACCCACACTGAACCCTCCTGGTTCTGAGGCCTGGCTTCCCCCTGGACGCAGTCTCTGTATCACAAGGAAACATGGCTCTGTCCATGGCTACACACAAAAGAGTCCAGCATAAGCTACTCCATCATCTCTGCCCACTAAGGCTCTTCTCTCTCTCTCTGTTCAGACCTCCATCTCACTCAGTTCCTTCTTCATCCTCTACATTCATCTCCTCTCCAGGAAAGGTCAATGCTCTGCAAAGTTTTCATTCTCCACAAAAGGGTTAAAAGTTCTCCTCTCGAGCGAGCGGCTGGACTGCCCGCTGCCTCCTTCCCCCCCCCCCTTTTCCTCCTTCTCAGCCGTGCTGCCTGCTGCTGCACATGTTATCAAGTTTCAAGGTAACAAGCACAGGCTGCCTTCTCTCTCTCTGTCTCCCGGGGAAGGGGGGGAGAAATACCTCTCCATGCTCCTTCCATTCTTCCACCCTTGGGCCAGGCCAGGCCAGGCCTCCCTCACGGCCGCGTGGCTTTCCCCTCCCCCACCCAAGCAGGAGACACCGGGCGGGGGGAAGGTCCGACCTGCTCCCTCGCCGGAAACCAAAAGGGCTGAGGGAGAAACTCCCTGCTCTTTTAACCCCTTGGATTTTTTGTGGTCTCAGAGGCGTATCCAAATGCCTCACTGGCCAAAACAGATGCCCATCCTAAAATCCGGACAGCCATTGGTCACCAAAACATAAAACAACATATCCCAGATGTCCCATTTCCGGTCAAACCACGACACAGTGTTAGGAGAAAAAATGCAACGTTATGGTCTCATATTTCAGTGGGACTCTTCTGAGAAAGATCCTTTGTTAATAATAGAATGGGTTTTTCTTCCTTACAAGTCTCCAAAACCAGTTTTTAGAATTATGAAGGTGATAGCTCAAATTATAATGAGAACCAGAACAAGATTACTGACTGTGGCAAGCTAAGGCTTCAATTAAAAAACCTTTAAAAAAAGATTGCCTTAATTGGGCTTTGCAAAATTCAGAAGATTTACAGAATGCATTGTTAAATTATTCAAGTGCTTGTTCAATTCATTATCCAAGTCACAAATTGTTACAAACAAAATTGAGTTTTAGAGAAAAGCCTATACTAAGTAAAGGACCTTTGAGTGCTGTAACTCTCTTCACTAATAGATCAGCGAAAACACATAAATCAGCAGTAGTTTAACAAAACCAAACAACCAAAACAGCAGAGGACTCTCCTCAAATTGTTAAGTTGGCCGCTGTAATCAAGATTTTTCAGCTCTTTCCAGAGCCTTTTAATTTAATTACAGATTTAACTTGTGGTGCTAATGTTGTTAAAAGAATTAAAAGATCAGGTTTGAAAGATGTTAGTAATAATATCTTATATTGCTAGCTTCCGTGTCTTTATACAATTTTACAACACAGAACTAACCAATATTTTGTTTTTCATATCAGGGCACACTCTTTGCATCCAGGATTCATGGCGGAAGGAAACGCGAGAGCAGACCAGCTAACAATGGTTGTTTCAAACTCTTTGCCAAACATTTTCAAACAAGCAAAACTGAGTCATGCCTTTTTTCATCAGAATGATCAAGCACTTGCACAAATGTTTCACATATCCAAGGGTCAAGCAAAAGCAATTGTTGGTGCTTGCCCTGACTGTCAACTTGTACAACCTCCTGTTTCTACAGGAGCTGTTAATCCAGGAGGATTGCAAAGTTTACAACTATGGCAAACAGATACTACCAAATACCTATCTTTTGAAAAATTCAAAAATATTCATGCGTCTGTTGATACTCTTTCAGGTGCAGTTTTTGCTTCTGCACACAGAGGGAAAACAGCCAATCATGCTTGCCAGCATTTTCTGCAAGCTTTTGTTTCATTGGATGTACCCCAAGAAGCAAAACCAGACAATGGCCCCGCATACACAGCTCAAAAATTTGCCACATTTTTGATGGATTAGGGCGTTCACCACACTTTTAGGATTCCCTATTCCCCCATGAGTCAGGCAATTATTAAAAAGACAGACTCTAAAATGCAGTCTAGATCAACAGAACGGGGGAGTGCCCCAAGCAACACCTCAGATGAGGCTGAGCAAAGCTTTATATGGCTTTAATTTTTTTAATAGCTCATTTGCAGCAGCTAATCTTCCAGTTTCTAGGCACATTTCAAATAGCACACAGGCAAAATGGAAAGAAAATCCTCCCATTTTAATCAGAAACCCTGAGACAGGACAAATTGGAGGACCATTTCCACTAGTAACCTGGGGCAAAGGGTAATGCCTTTGTTTCCACAGGTGCCGGACCTCTGTTGGTCCCAGAAAGAAACGTGAAACTGTATCACACACAAGAGCACACCGGCAATTCCACCAGCCGGGAAATGAGCACGCAGACGTGAGCTGCACAGAGAGACTATGGTTCATGCCAGATATTCCCTGTTAAACCCACAAAAATGACAAATCTTGAGTTTTATGTTGGACTGTGAAAATTGTTAATGTCATAGAGCTCTTTTGGCAAAAGCATGATGTCCATCATATTAAAAAGAATTCTAAGATATCCAAATTTGTAAAAATTGAATGTTAGAGGGACAGTTTAGTGCCTTATAGTTAGCCAGTCCCTAAACAAATGCTAAAAGATTTACTTGAGAACTATATGAGAAAGCTTTTACCAAAAAGCAGCTGAACAAGAACATCGAGTTTGATCAAATTATATATTGTCGCTTATTAGTTTTACTTACTTACTTTTACAGTGCAGATATGCCTGTAGATCAACTAAAAAGGAATGTTTAGGTTCCTTTAGCCAAGTCAGCATATGTTTGACCAATTTGAACGCAGACAAACCCTTTGCGACCTGTTTAGTTAGGAGTGGCCAATACCCCATTGTGACAAATATTAATGTGAAGTTACCAATGAGACAAATCACATAACCAATTAACGTCATTTTGCCCCTGATCTTCTTAAAGCACCTTCTAAACCTCAAAAATTAGAAATTCTTGGTTCTTTAGCAGTAGAATTTTGTGCTGAATTTCAGTACCAGGGAGATCCATAATTAAATGTTATGCTCCATCATCCTGTATACAGAAACTCATGTTTGTAGTGCAGTTGTACTACTCCAGTGCCCCCTAAAAGTGAAATTGCTGACCTAGATGAGTCCCCATGGCAATTGCCAAAAAGATATTGTTTCATCTATAGAATTAGAGCTTAACAGGGCATTCCCTCAAAAATGAAAGGTAGCCCATGTAGCATCAGATAGCTCACTGAAATAGCACCTAATGCTAAAAAAACTATCAAGAGAAAACATAGAAAAAGAAGATTTACCCATCATTATAAAGAAAACCGTAATAACAATTTCAATCCCTGGGGCCCTGCAAAATGAATTACATCAGCTTTATTTCTACCTCAAATTATTTCAAGGAAAGCATTAAAAAATTATACAATTAGGGTGTTAGCTGAGTAAAGAAGTCAATACTATTTTCATTACAATTAGTGACATAATGACAGATGTTAGTGCTGTTCAGACATACAGCCTTACAAAACAGAACCGCTGTGGCTGCAGCTCTCTCCATAGAGAGCAGCAGGCACGACTTTCCCAGGATTTTCTTGGGCAGGCTGTGAGAAGATCAGAGAAAAGAATCAGAAACAATTCACATTCTCCACTTGCTGCACCTGTTGTTGTGCACATGTGGAATATGTTAGGGAGATGTGTTTACCAAAGGGTGATTTCTTAATTGGACACTGGATGGTGTTTGGATGGATTGACCAATTAGGTCAAAGCTGTATTGGACTGTCTGTAAGGGGATGAGTTTCTTAAGAAGCATAGTATAGTAGTATAGTATAGTACAGTATAGTATAGTATAGTATAGTAATAGTATAGTAATAGTATAGTATAGTAATAGTATAGCATATTATAGTAATAGTATAGGTATAGTATAGTATAGTATAGTATAGTATAGTATAGTATAGTATAGTATAGTATAGTATAGTATAGTATAGTATAGTAGTATAGTATGATAGAATAGAATAAAGTGATTGATCAGCCTTCTGCAGTCATGGAGTCAATGCTAATTATTACCTGGCTGAAGGCCTGTGACAACAGAACTGCCATCAAATTTCTTTTACTAGCACATAGACATAGTTGTGAAGATTTTGAAAGACTGTGTTATATGAACTTATCTGACCATTCAGTGTCCATCCACAAACAACTTCAAACACTGAGAGATTTGACAAATCAAATTAAAACAAATTATAGGTCATAGTTAGACAACTTGTTTGAAGGATAAAATTTTACACCTTATCTAAAAGAGCTTTATAAAATAAGTTTACATGCATTGATTATCATAACAATGTTAGCGATAGTACCTTATGTACTTCACTGTACACAACAATCGATGAACATGACCATCAAAGAAGTTTTTTTCTGTCCAAGAGAGAGGGAGAAATGTGTGAAATGGATTTGTAGAAAGTTCTCAGAGCCTGACAGAAGACCCACACTGTATGCATCTCTATGCAAAATATGAGGTAAGAAATGCTGACTTAGAAATGCCATGGAATACGACAGATATTGTTAAGAGAGAGCTAGAAAAAACAGAACTAGAAAAAAGTTTCAAAAAATGGCCTTACAAATAGGACTAGATACTTTAGAGAAATAGAACTATGAAAGATGCATTGTAGTAGGACCCATGAGGGGTAGTTTTAGATGATTGGCTTTAAGGCATGTACAGCATGGTGTGGCAAAAAGCTGATAGCCAAGAAATGCTTATTGTGTTCTGTAATTAAGAAATAGTCAGCTTCTGATTGTGATAGTGTGAATTATAACATCTGTATTGTCTCACCCTTCTCATGAGACTGGAAATGGAATAAAAGGTTTTAAAACGCCTCTCAGTTATTACCCCATCTCTGGCTCAGAAAAAGGAAGTGGCATGGCCAGGAAAAGAGGGAAGCCATCAGTAGCCTTCTGCACAGTAGCCTTCTCAAGGTGCTTGCCTTGATAACCATGGAAAGAGGCTGGACTCTGAAGGAAGTCCTTCATGGCCTGAGGGATGAGCTCAGAGCTCAAGGCACACTGGGCCTGTGGCAGCTCCGGATCTCTTATGAGCAGAGTGGGGATTTGCCCGCCAGGCCTCATCTGTTCACCCAGGGACACATGGTGAACACACACACACACAGAAGATGGCTCACCACTGTTGCTGCTCCCTGAGTGTTATATTTGGGTCCCTGTAAAGGCATGCAGGGGCTTTGGGTCACCTCTGTGCTGTGCAGGGGACTGGGGACACCCAAAAGTTGTGCAGGGAATTTCGTGAATCTCCAAAGATGTGCAGGGGCCAAGGGACACCTGTAAATTGAGCAGGGGTCAGGGCTCTCTAGTGAAGCACACAGGGGGATTTTAGGGTGGCTGAAAACACCCATAAGATGTGTAGGGGGTTTGGGTGTCCCCTAAAGCATGCAGCTACCCTGATGGCCTGTGTTGCATTATTTTTGTAAGCTTTGGCATCAAGATCTTCATTTTTTAAATATGGGCCAAAGGCCAGCACAGTGCACAGCAGGGACTGGGTGTCAGTGTGGCAGGGCTGCTGCTGCCTGCAGTAGTGGCAATCACCAACATAAGTTGAATTTTGGACTTGACATTGCTGTTGCATGTAGAACCATGAATGTTTCATTTATCCAATGCCATATAACAGAGTTCTTGTGAAAAAAATTGTATTTTGGAGAGCTGCTGGAACAGACATACTCTGCTCAATGGAACAAAACCTCTTGAGATCCATTCCCAATAAATCCTGCCCCACCCTTGAAGTCACAGCAGGCTCAGAGGTCACAGCAGGCTGAGGTCACAGTTGGCTCTGAGGTCACAGAGGTCCCAGACCCGGTGGTGGCACAGCAGCACAAGGAGCCAGCAGTCAGTGCTTGAGCACAACTGTTGCGGCAGCAGCGGCGGCGGCAGCAGTGGTGCTGACATTGGGACAGCGGTGTCAGGACAGTGGTGGCAGCGAGAGCTGCAGGACTGGCAGAGGGCAAGGCACCATGGCCCTTGCTCTGCGCCTCTTCCTCCTGCTCCTCCTGGCCGTGGCCCTGCCTGCCAGGGCTGCCCAGGCTGCTCCGCTGCAAGCGCGGGGAGCAGGTGAGCCAGCAGCCTGGCTGCCCATTCCCAGGACAGCGCTCCCTGCTCCCCGGGAAGCGCTGGGGATGGTTTTCCCCAGGCCTTCAGGGAGAGTTTCCTCTGGGGGAGGGAGAGAGCCCCCACGGGCCTGGGCAGCCCCAGTATCCTCTCCAGGGATGTGTCACAGGGCCTGCAAAGAGGGTGGAGAGTGGCCAGGAGCCAGGCCAGAGCTCCCCAGGCCCCAGTGCAGTTTGGCCTTGTCTATTCACACCTGGCTCCCATGGCCTTACCCAATCCCCTTGCAGTGCCCAGTTCCCAGAGGAAAAAGGAGATCCCAGCACATATGGAAAGGGTTTGGGTCTTTGCTCCATTCTAGATTTGGATCACAACTTGGATGCTTTGAAAGTCAGGCAGAATGATACTTTGAATGTCTCGGAGAATGCTGGAGGCAAGTTCTGAATTTCCCTTTTTACTGTCAGAATAATCAGTGTCCATGTGGCAGGAGCTCACTCTTCTGCCATTTTATTTAGGGTTAAGTCAGGGTTGAAGAATTCTGAAAACCTTGCCCTGCTCCCTACTTGAACCCTGAATGACCCGACAGGATCGCTGTCAGTGGGAGGAAGGAGCATTTAGCTGTCCATCCTCCTCCCGTGTGCAATGCCACTGTGCCCTTCCGTGTGCTCTGTGCAGCCACAGAGAAGAGCAGAGAGGGAAGGGGCCGGGCCTAGGGCTGTGCCCCAGGGCTGAGCCTTTCCTGCAGCCTGAGGATCTCCTACAATGCCACGGGTGCTGTTCTGTCCTTTCTTTCTTTGCAGCTGAACCTGTTGGTGAAGGTGATGTGGCTTCTCAAGCCATGTCCAGGACTGAGCCTCTGGG
The DNA here is from genome assembly GCA_024362935.1 of Setophaga petechia. Classification (NCBI taxonomy): domain Eukaryota; kingdom Metazoa; phylum Chordata; class Aves; order Passeriformes; family Parulidae; genus Setophaga; species Setophaga petechia. The sequence continues at coordinate 3,031,973 of JANCRA010000010.1, forward strand.
AGATGGTGAGGGTAGGTCAAGGCCTTTCCCCTGGGAGAGCTGCCAGCACAGAGCCCAGAGCTTGGCCAGGGGGGCATCGCTGCAGGTGGCAGGACAGAGCCATGCATGTGTGTGCCCTCGCCCTGCGCGATCCCCTCACCGCTCCTGCGGCTCAGTGGTACCCGTGCAGCGGAGCAGAGATGGCAGAAGCTTCTGTGGCTGTTGAGTTACAGGGGTGTCTGCAGGGACGACTTCTCCAACTTCCTTGCTCGATACTGCACACAAGCCCAGCTCCCATCGCAGGGGTGAGTAGTGTGTCCCTGCTGACCCCACAGGCTGAGCCCTGCTTTTGTGGCATCCATTCATGGGAAATGGAACTACTTTCTATTAAGGTCCTCCGAGGGGGAAGAACAAACCTGGAGGCAAAAAGAAGTCGCTTGAGTCACACTACATCTTAAAACAAATGGTGACCGAACAGCCCAAAGGGAAAGGTGAGAACATTTCCCTCAGCCTCGTCCTGGGGCTCAGCAGCTGGGGGCTTTGGCTGCACATCTGGACACGCCGTGCCCGGCACACTGGAAGGGATCCATGGCAATCTCGCTGCCCCGCTGCTGCTTGCACGCCCTGCAGGGCTGTTTCCCAGCCTGGCCTGGCTGCAGCTTCTCCCCAGCCTCTGCAGGAAGGCATTTGGCATCAGCTGACAGGCAGCCCAAACTTCAACAAACCCTGAGATCCCCCACAATATCCTGGTCTCCAGATTAGGAAAAGGTGGTGGCTTGCAGCAGAGAGTGATCAACCCCATAACCTGGCCATTTTCCTGGACTTTAACAAATATTGCCTCCTGTAGATGCCACCACCCAAATAGCGAACAGTTCCCTCTGATGTACCTGTCTCCCTTCCTTTCTCAAGAGATGGACATAGAGTTTCTCTGGAAGGCAGCATTTCCTGAAGGAAGCAGTCGCTCTTTGTTGCCAGCCCCTGCTGCAGGAAGGGAGGCAATGCCATACCCTGGCACAGGCACAGAAGGTAATTGCTGTGCCCGTCTCAGCAGGGCTCAGCCCTCGGCAGGGCTGTGTGGCAGCAGCTCTTCCCCCAGGGCCTGCCCTTGCATGGCCTGGCTGCAGCCAAAGCTGGAGGAGCCTCTGGAGGCTTGGAGGCCTCTGGAGCTCATCCACAACCCCGGGGAAAGGGGACTCATGCACCAACATCCCTCCCGCTGCAGCTGCTCTGGAGCTGGCCCTGAGTGCCCAGAGGCCCAAGGCACAGGAGCAGCCCCGAGCGGGAGCCCGGCCGCGAGCCCAGGGCCAGACCCAACCCAGGCACACAAAGGAAACTGTTCTTATCTTGGTTTGCTTCCAGACTGGGATACTGGGAAGGCTTCTCCATTAACGTGGTGGTATGAAGTTGTGACGGCTTCTCCATTAGCCTTGTGGTCTGAAGTTGTGAAGCCTCCTAGGGGTTCTGCAGGTATGTTCTCACTGTCCTGCCAAGGAGTAATCATTGACAAGCTGACAGGACCAGGTGACAGATACTTCTCCAGTGTTCTGGTTTGAAAAGACAGGTGTCTGCTAAGGAAGGAAGGAACCTCCCTTGAAAGGGAATGTGTAAAAACCTCTGCAACCAAATTGGTATAATTTTTAAATTAAGGAGCTCTCAGGCAAAGACCTGAGTGCAGGAATAACAGTTCTTTATTAGGGAAGAAAACAGTAATAATGATAATAATAATATTTAAAAAATAAACAATGCAGTAATACAAAACACTGGCAGAGGCAGAACTGACACCCTGTGGGCCAGGGTGGTGGCAGCAGTCCCATTAAGTGGTGGCTGCAGCCCTTATGCAGTGACAGGTGTGTTTCTGTTGGAGCAGTGACCCTGTAGAAGGGTGTAGACTTCCTCTGAAGATCCAGTGGTGGTGTAGATGGGCCTGGTCTTCCTCTGGAAATCCAGCGGAGAAGAATCCAGTTCCTCTGGGCATCCAGCTTGGAAAAGATTGCTTGTAGTCTTCCAAATCTCACATTATATCCAGGTAGTAATGCTTGGCTCCTCCCTCTGGCCAGAGCCTCTCACAAGGGGATGAGGTAACTTTATCAGCCATGCTGTGACACTCAATGGTTCATTAACCAAAGGTATCTCCCCAGAGGGAGGATGGGTTGTGGAAGAGATAAAGAAGAATGCCCAATGAACAGAGGGTAACTGCTCTACAGGTAGGAACAAAATACACACCTTCATTTCCAACCTAGAGACATCCGGCTGTTCAGTTGCAGGTGTGTATGCAGACAGGACTTTTCCTGCACCTTTTCTGATTGCTGCACACAAGCCCAGCTCCCATCGCAGGGGTGAGTAGTGGTTCCCTGCTGACCCCACAGCTGAGCCCTATTTTGTGGCATCCATTCATGGGAAATGGAACTACTTTCTCTTAAGGTGCTCTGAGAGGGAAGAACAAACCTAGAGGCGAGAAGAAATTGTTTGAGTCAAACAACATCTTGAAACAAATGGTGGAGGAACTGCACAAAGAGAATGGTGAGAGCATTTCCTTTAGCCTTCTCCTGGGGCTCAGCAGCTGGGGGCTTTGGCTGCACATCTGGACACACCGTGCCCGGCACAGCAGGAAGGGATCCATGGCAGCCTCGCTGCCCCGCTGCTGCTTGCACGCCCTGCAGGACTGTTTCCCAGCCTGGCCTGGCTGCAGCTTCTCCCCAGCCTCTGCAGGAAGGCATTGGGCATCAGCTGACAGGGAACCCAAACTGCACCACCAGGGCCATGCACACCCTGAGATCTCCTGCTATTTCCATGTCTCTGGGCACATCAGGTGTAGGGGCTGTTTGGAGATAGGACCAGCCTTGGAAAGTCTGGACATCCAGGGTGTTTTCTGATCCTTATCCGTGCCTTTCGCAAGCATTTCCTGCTGAAGTTGTCACCTTCCCCATTGCCAATGTGGTACAGCTGACTCTGATCCAGTGGTCTCTTTTCCTCTCTCCAGAAATGAAAGGAGAGCCTGTGCAGAAGGCGGCATTTCCCGGAGGAAGCAGGGGCTCATTGGCAGCCTCTGCTGCAGGAAGGGAGGCGATGCCAGGCCCAGTCCCAGGAGGTAATTGCTGTGCCTCTGGGCCTGAGCCCTGCTGAGGCTTCAGCTGCCCTCTCTGCTGCTTGGCACTGCGGGCACAGCCCGGACAAGACGGGCACAGCCCAGAGGAATTATCCCGAGCAGGCTCAGGGCACTCGGCTACTGAGCTGTCCTGCTGGGCTCCCTCCGTGGGAGACACGTCCCGAAACCTGGGAGCGGCTGCACGGGGTGCCCATGGTGGGGAAAGGGCAGAGGGGGAGAGCAAGGCTCCAGTGGGCCCTGAGAGGGTCAGGCCGTGTGCCCCTGAGAACTGGGAGATTTGTCCCAGGCAAAAGAGGGATGGAGAGAAAGAAGAAGGGAGAGAGGGTAGGAGAGACAGAGGGAGGCAGCGATATTTCTGGCACTGCCTGCTGCATTTTTCCCCAGGGATTTAGGGAGGATTTACTGTGTGGGAGTGAGAGAACTTAACGCCCCCTGAGCTGCTCCAGCCACCTCTCCAGGGATGTGTCACAGGGCATGGAAAAAGGGTGGAGGGTTGCCAGGAGCCTGCCCAGAGCTCCTCAGGCCCATGTGCTGCTTTGGCCATGTCCATGCACATCTGACTGCCACGGCCTTACCCGACCCCCTTGCAGTGCTCATTTCTGAGAGGCAGAAGGGGATCCCTGAAAAATGTTCTCATCTATGCTCCGTTCTAGATGACGTTGCTGGGAAGGCTTCTGCACACAAGCCCAGCTCTAATCGCAGGGGTGAGTAGTGTGTCCCTGCTGACCCCACAAGCTGAGCCCTCCTTTTGTGGCATCCATTCATGGGAAATGGAACTACTTTCTATTAAGGTCCTCCGAGGGGGAAGAACAAACCTGGAGGCAAAAAGAAGTCGCTTGAGTCACACTACATCTTAAAACAAATGGTGACCGAACAGCCCAAAGGGAAAGGTGAGAACATTTCCCTCAGCCTCGTCCTGGGGCTCAGCAGCTGGGGGCTTTGGCTGCACATCTGGACACGCCGTGCCCGGCACACTGGAAGGGATCCATGGCAATCTCGCTGCCCCGCTGCTGCTTGCACGCCCTGCAGGGCTGTTTCCCAGCCTGGCCTGGCTGCAGCTTCTCCCCAGCCTCTGCAGGAAGGCATTTGGCATCAGCTGACAGGCAGCCCAAACTTCAACAAACCCTGAGATCCCCCACAATATCCTGGTCTCCAGATTAGGAAAAGGTGGTGGCTTGCAGCAGAGAGTGATCAACCCCATAACCTGGCCATTTTCCTGGACTTTAACAAATATTGCCTCCTGTAGATGCCACCACCCAAATAGCGAACAGTTCCCTCTGATGTACCTGTCTCCCTTCCTTTCTCAAGAGATGGACATAGAGTTTCTCTGGAAGGCAGCATTTCCTGAAGGAAGCAGTCGCTCTTTGTTGCCAGCCCCTGCTGCAGGAAGGGAGGCAATGCCATACCCTGGCACAGGCACAGAAGGTAATTGCTGTGCCCGTCTCAGCAGGGCTCAGCCCTCGGCAGGGCTGTGTGGCAGCAGCTCTTCCCCCAGGGCCTGCCCTTGCATGGCCTGGCTGCAGCCAAAGCTGGAGGAGCCTCTGGAGGCTTGGAGGCCTCTGGAGCTCGTTCACAGCCCCGGGCAAAGGGGACTCATGCACCAACGTCCCTCCCGCTGCAGCTGCTCTGGAGCTGGCCCTGAGTGCCCAGAGGCCCAAGGCACAGGAGCAGCCCCGAGCGGGAGCCCGGCCGTGAGCCCAGGGCCAGACCCAACCCTGGCACACAAACGAAACAATTCTCATCTTGGTTTGCTTCCAGACTGGGATACTGGGAAGGCTTCTCCATTAACCTGGTGGTTTGAAATTTTGAAGCCCACTGAGGGTTCTGCAGGTATGTTTTCACCGTCCCACCAAGGCCTCATCATTGACAAGCTGGCAAGAACCAGGTCACAGAAGCTTCTGTGGCTCTTCAGTTACAGATGTGACTACAGGGAAGACTTCTGCAGCACCTGGGCTGCATGCTACGTACCATCCCAGCTCCCATCACAGGGGTGAGTAGTGTGTTCCTGCTCGCACCACAGGGTTAGCCCAGCTTTTGTGGCATCCATTCCAGGGAAATGAAACTGCTTTCTCTTAACGTCTTCCAAAACAAAAGCGTACACACACAGAAAACAAAAAATCCCAGAAGACATATGAAGGTTTTTGGAAAATGCTGAAGGAAATGCAGCAGGCAGTACAAGGTGAGTGCATTTCCCTCAGCCTTGTCCTGGGGCTCAGCAGCCAGGGGCTTTGGCTGCACATCTGGACACGCCGTGCCCGGCACAGTGGGAAGGGATCCATGGCAGCCTCGCTGCCCCGCTGCTGCTTGCACGCCCTGCAGGGCTGTTTCCCAGCCTGGCCTGGCTGCAGCTTCTCCCCAGCCTCTGCAGGAAGGCATTTGGCATCAGCTGGCACAGCCGAAACTGCACCACAGGCCATGCACACCCTGAGATCCCTTGTAGTTTCCTCATTTCTTAGTAGAGAAGGAAGTGCAGGTGTTTGGAGAAGGGAGAACTCTGGCCCAGTTCCAAGAGCCTGGGCCTTTTCCTGATCCTTATCCAGGACTTTGAGAAGCATTGCCTCTTAAAGATGCAACCTCCCCAATGGGAAACAGCCACACCTGATCCAGCTCTCCCTTATTCTTTTACCAGAGATGGAAGGGTTGCTCAAGGGGTTGTTTCCCGGAGGAAGCAGGGGCTCATTGACAGCCTCTGCTGCAGGAAGGGAGGCGATGCCAGGCCCAGTCCCAGGAGGTAATTGCTGTGCCTCTGGGCCTGAGCCCTGCTGAGGCTTCAGCTGCCCTCTCTGCTGCTTGGCACTGCGGGCACAGCCCGGACAAGACGGGCACAGCCCAGAGGAATTATCCCGAGCAGGCTCAGGGCACTCGGCTACTGAGCTGTCCTGCTGGGCTCCCTCCATGGGAGACACGTCCCGAAACCTGGGAGCAGCTGCACGGGGTGCCCGTGGTGGGGAAAGGGCAGAGGGGGAGAGCAAGGCTCCAGCGGGCCCTGAGAGGGCCTGGCTATATGCCCCTGAGAACTGGGCGGTGTCCCAGCAGGAGGAGGGCTGGAGGGACAGAGAGGGGCAGGGATAGCGGTGGCACTGCCTGCTGCAGTTTTCCCCGGGGCTTAAGTGAGGATTTCCTCTGTGTGGGAGTAAGAGTCTCAGCGGGCCATGGGCTGCTCCAGTCGCCTCTCCAGGGATGTTGCACAGGGCCAGCAAATTGTGGAGAGATAGAAGGAGGCTGCCCAGAGCTCCCCGGGCCCCTGTGCAGCTTTGGCCATGTCCATTTGTATCTGGCTCCCATGGCCTTAACCGACCCCCTTGCAGTGCCCATTTCCCTGAGGCAGAAGGGGATCCCAGCACATCATGGAAATGGTTCTGATCTGTTCTCCATTCTAGATTTGGATCGTGACTTGGATTATTTTGAAGCCCTGCTTGAAAATGGTTTGGAATTCATGGAAGATGCTGGAGGTAAGTTCTCAGTGTGCCTTTCCCAAGAGAATAATCCTATGTGTCCATGTGACAAGAGCTCACTCATCTGTAATTATCCTTAAAATTATCCCAGGATAGAAGAATTCTGAAAACCTTGCCCTGCTCCCTACTTGAACCCTGAATGACCCGACAGGATCGCTGTCAGTGGGAGGAAGGAGCATTTAGCTGTCCATCCTCCTCCCGTGTGCAATGCCACTGTGCCCTTCCGTGTGCTCTGTGCAGCCACAGAGAAGAGCAGAGAGGGAAGGGGCCGGGCCCAGGGCTGTGCCCCAGGGCTGAGCCTTGCCTGCAGCCTGAGGATCTCCTACAATGCCATGGGAGCTGTTCTGTCCTTCCTTTCTTTGCAGCTGAACCTGTTGGTGAAGGTGATGTGGCTTCCCAAGCCATGTCCAGGACTGAGCCTCAGGGAGATGGTGAGGGTAGGTCAAGGCCTTTCCCCTGGGAGAGCTGCCAGCTCAGAGCCCAGAGTTCGGCCAGGGGGGCATCGCTGCAGGTGCCAGGACAGCGCCATGCATGTGTGTGCCCTCGCCCTGCGCGATCCCCTCACCGCTCCTGCGGCTCAGTGGTGCCCGTGCAGCGGAGCAGAGATGGCAGAAGCTTCTGTGGCTGTTCAGTTACAGGGGTATCTGTAGAGAAGACCTCCCCAGCGCATGGACTGGATGTTAGGCACCAACCCAGCTCCCATCACAGGGGTGAGTAGTGTGTCCCTGCTGACCCCACAGGCTGAGCCCTGCTTTTGCGGCATCCATTCATGAGAAATGGAACTACTTTCTCTTAAGGTCCACCAAAAGGAATGTCTCAAGATAGTGGAGCCAAAAAGTCTCTTAACTCAAATGAATTCCTGAGACAAATACAGAAGGAAGCACAGGCTGGACAAGGTGGGTGCATTTCCCTCAGCCTTGTCCTGGGGCTCAGCAGCCGTGGGCTTTGGCTGCACATCTGGACACACCGTGCCCGGCACAGCAGGAAGGGATCCATGGCAGCCTCGCTGCCCCGCTGCTGCTTGCACGCCCTGCAGGGCTGTTTCCCAGCCTGGCCTGGCTGCAACTTCTCCCCAGCCTCTGCAGGAAGGCCTTTGGAATCTGCTGACTGGGAGCCCAAACTGCACCACGGGCCATGCACACCCTGAGATGCCCTGCAATTTCCTGGTCTCCAGGCAGATCAGAAGGAGTGGTGGTTTGGAGAAGGAAGAGCCCTGGCCCATCTCCAAAGTTTGCTTGACTTCCAGAACCTTATGAATGTCTTTGACAAGGATTCCTGCAGAACAGGCCACTTTCCGCTTCGGGAACAGCCCCACCTGATGCAGCTGTCTCTTCTCTTTTCTGCAGAGATGGAAGGAGAGGCTGTGCAGAAGGCGGCATTTCCCGGAGGAAGCAGGGGCTCATTGGCAGCCTTTGCTACAGGAAGGGAGGCGATGCCAGGCCCAGTCCCAGGAGGTAATTGCTCTGTCTCTGGGCCTGAGCCCTGCTGAGGCTTCAGCTGCCCTCTCTGCTGCTTGGCACTGGGGCACAACCCGGACAAGATGGGCACAGCCCAGAGGAATTATCCCGAGCAGGCTCAGGGCACTCGGCTACTGAGCTGTCCTGCTGGGCTCTCTCCGTGGGAGACACGTCCCGAAACCTGGGAGCGGCTGCACGGGGCGCCCGTGGTGGGGAAAGGGCAGAGGGGGAGAGCAAGGCTCCAGTGGGCCCTGAGAGGGCCAGGCCATGTGCCCTGGGGCTGGGGAAGCTTTCCCAGCAGAAGGAGGGACAGAGGTTGGGAGGGATAGTTGTGGCACTGCCTGCTGCACTTATCCCCAAGGGTTTAGTCAGGGTTTCCCGTGGGGCAGTGAGAGAGCCCCAGGGCCCTGGGCCGCTTTAGCTGCCCTGCCGGGGATGGGGCACAGCAACTGCAAAAAGGGTGGAGAGTGACCAGGAGCTGACGAGGAGTGACCAGAGTTCCCGAGGCCCCAGTGCAGCTTTGGCCTTGTCCATTCACATCTGGCTCCCACAGCCTTACCCAGCCCCCTTGCAGTGCCCATTTCCCAGAGGCATAGGGAGATCCCAGCACACCATAAAAATGTTCTGGTGTTTGCTCTCTTCTAGACTGGGACCATAACATGGCCTATATGGAAAAGCTGGTGAACGACAGTATGAAGGATCTAGGCCATGGTGGAGGCAAGTTCTCTGTGTGCCATTCCTGACAAAATAATCAATGTCCATGTGGCAAGGGCTCATGAGCCCTGTCCCTTAACATAATCTCAGGGTTTAAAGAATCTGGAAATCTTTCCCTGCTCCCTTCTGGAGCCCTGAGGGATCCCACAAGATTGCTATCAGTGGGAGGAAGGAGCATTCAGCTGTCCATCCTCCTCCCGTGTGCAATGCCAGTGTGTCCTTCCGTGTACTCTGTGCAGCCACAGGGAAGAGCAGAGAGGGAAGGGGCCAGGCCCAGGGCTGTTCCCCGGGGCTGGGCCTTTCTCAGCTCCTTTGCTGGCCCCAGGGAGCCTGAGCCTGCTCCTGCTGCCACTGCCAAGCCCTGGCCCTGCCTGGGGCTGGGTTTGGTGCTGCTGGCAGCTCCAGGGAGTCCTTTCTGCCCTGACTGCCCCGCAAGGGGCTCCTTTCATCCCAGTGTGGGGCCACTGCAGGCACGAGGTCCCCCTGGCCCTGCTCCTGAGTGGAAGGCAGAGCTGAGGGAGTGCCTTGGAGGGCACCAATCACCCAGGTGCCCTCACAGCCACTCGGGCCTGAAGAAGAAATTGAACAACTTTCTATTAAGGTCCTCCTAGTTGGATGAACCACGGTACAGAAGACAAGAAATCCCTGGAGGCAGCCAAAGTTCTGGACCAGATGCTGAGTGACCTGGAGAGACGCCGTGGTGGGTGCATTTCCCTCACCCATGTCCTGGGGCTCAGCAGCCGGGGCCTTTGGCTGCACATCTGGACACGCCGTGCCCCGCACAGCGGGAAGGGATCCATGGCAGCCTCGCTGCCCCGCTGCTGCTTGCACGCCCTGCAGGGCTGTTTCTCAGCCTGGCCTGGCTGCAGCTTCTCCCCAGCCTCTGCAGGAAGGCATTTGGCATCAGCTGCCAGGCAGCTGAAAGCGCACCACGGGCCTGAGATCCCCTGTAACTTGCCAGTGTCTAAGCAGATCAGGAGGCACAACTATTTGGAGGATGGAGTGTTCTGGCCCAGCCCCAACAGCATGGGCATTTTCCCAATCTTTACACTGACTTTTACAAGCATTGCTTCCTGAAGATGCCACCTCCTCAATGGGGAATGTTTCCATCTGATCTAGCTGTGCCTCTTTCTTTTTCAAGGGATGCACCAAAGATCTGTGCAGAAGGAGGCCCACCCCACAGAAAGCAGTGGGTCGGTGCTAGCCTCTACTGCAGGAACAAATGTGATGCCAAGCACAGGTGAAGGCACAGAAGGTAATTGCTGTGCCAGGCTCAGCAGGGCTCAGCCCTTGGCAGGGCTCTGTGGCAGCAGCTCTTCCCCCAGGGTCTGCCCTTGCACGGCCCGGCAGCAGCCAAAGCTGGAAGAGCATCTGGAGGCTTGGAGGCCTCTGGAGCTCGTTCACAGCCCCGGGGAAAGAGGACTCGTGCACCAACGTCCTTCCTGCTGCAGCTGCTCTGGAGCTGGCCCTGAGTGCCCAGAGGCCCAAGGAACAGGAGAAGCCCCGAGCGGGAGCCCGGCCGCGAGCCCAGGGCCAGAGCCAGCCTTGGGTCCCGACTGAGCAGGCTCCTGACAGGGCCTGACTCTGTGCCCTGGGGCTGGGGGAACTGTCACGGGACAGGGAGGGCCAGGGCTGGCAGTGGCTGCTCAGGGATGGGTTTGGCCCGTGTCCCTCCAAGCAGCAGCGACTGCCCAAGCAGCTGCGCTGCCCTCGGGCTCTGCTCCTGGCCTGCTGAGCTTTGTTGGGTGGCACAGCCTGTGCCAAGGGGCGGCAAGGTGCCTGCAGGCCCCAGCTCTGGGGGAAAGGGAGAACGTCCTGCCCGCATCCACCGTGCTGCCAGCTCAGCAGGGCATCACTCACGGGCTCACGCTCCCCATTGCTCCCACAGGTGCAGCTGGAACCACAGCACATGTTCCTGATTCCCAGAAGGGTCTCAGAAAGGCTGTCTTTGAGGAAACAAGCTACTGGATAGGGTTATTAGCAGCCTTGCTTTGTTTGGAGCTTATTGTTATATTGGGCTGCTTTGGAATCTGGTATTCCTGGAAGAGAAAACAGTGAGTGTTTTGTTCATCTTTCCCTCAAACATCTTCTTTTGAAAGTCTACTGCAGACAGGCAACATTCCCAGTGAGGCTGCTGTGGAGTTGTGGCCAGTCCATGATTGCCCAAAGAACCCTGCCGAGGGTTCTGCTGCTCCCCAGAGCTTTCATTGGCCTCTAAATTGCTGGGCCTTGTCCTGGGGGGCCTGCTGGGGCTGCAGCCAGTGCTGGCTCCCACTGAGGCTGCCTGGCCCAGAGCAGCCCCAGGGGCACAGGGCAGAGGCAGAGCAAGGTGGGGAGGAGAAAGAGCAGGGACGAGATTGCCCTTGAAAGGCAGAGGCGCTCTGGGGCCCGCTCCTGGCCAGGGAGCCTGCCCAGAGCCGTCCCCTGCTGGCCAGGGCCTTGAGGGGCAGCTGTGCAGCTGGGCCAAACTGTGCCAGCAGCTCCAGCCGTGCTGGGGAGCCTTGCCAGCTCTGGGCCCTGCTGTGCAGGAGGCTCCCTGTGTGCCACTGCCAGCTGGGGCCTCAGACACCTCCTCTCTCCACAGGCAACGCCCCTTGACAGAAGTTGAAAGGCGGTGGCTGCACCTCTCGACTCAAATTCTTGAACAGCTCCTCCAGCAGTAAGAAGGGCCTGAGCAGCCCTCTCAAGAGTTCTGAGAAGAAGACCCCATAGCAGTCTATGGGGAAACCTCCTTTTCTCCTGTAGATCTCACTGCCACCTCCTCTCCCCATGTGTATCCCCAAGCTGCCTTCATCTCTTTTTTGATCTTCCTCTGTCCTGTCCCAGCCCATTCCCGAGTTCTTCTAGAGACCCCAGGAGCAGCCCAGCACCTTCCAGCCCCTCCTGAGACCAGCATGTCCCTTCCTCTGCCCCCGAGGCCCATGGCCCTGCCCTCTAAACAACACTGAAGTTAACCCTTCTCTCTGCCAGGCTAGGTGATGGCCCTTTCTTTTGTTGCATTAAAGAGATGGAGCTGTCACCCGGTGTGCGGGTGGCAGCATCAGCAAAGCCCACCCGGCAGCAGCACCGGCTGAGCTCCATGCCCAGGAGCAGCCGTGGATGCCCACGGTGTGGGCAGGCAGGAGCCAGGCAGGGGCTGCTGTGACCAGCGGCGGGGCCCCGAGGGCTGGGGGAGCCCAGGGGGCAGGCAGCAGCATGGGGCTCCTGAGAAAAAGAAACCCCATTTTGTCTTAGTTTTTAAGTTTTAGAAATTAGAAATTTGTAGAAATATTTCAAAATATTTTTTTGGTAGAGAGACATCCTCAAATGTTTCTTCCCAATTACCATACTAGTTAAAGATTTTTCTAAATAGTTTTAGAATCAAGAAAAAGTGGCCCCATTTTGCCTTCACTTTTCATTTTTAGAAATATTTAGAAATATTTTTTGTATAGAGAAATCCCCAAGTGTTTCTTCCCCATTCCCAGAATACGTCCATGTTTGTGAAAGTAGTTTTACAGTCTCGAAAATTTTTTCCCTTTCTACAATAAAAAATAAAATTGCATTTCTGTGGTAATCTTTACTCTAGGAAGAACTAAGACCCCCTCATACAGCCAGCCTGCTGCAGAGGCTCTATTGCAGTGGGAGCCTTGTACCTAGTCACAACCCACATATGTAAAACCTTTTCCCAGATATTTCCTGGGATTTTTGACAAGCTCACCTCTTAGTCTTCTCAGACAAACTTTGAGCACAGTAGGAATCTCTTCCAGTTCCATATTGGTTTGCTTCTGGTGGAACTCGGTTCTAGAGCAGGAGCTTCTCTCAGCTTCCTGCTGCCCCCAGGCTCTCCTCCCGGCCTGCTGGCCTTTGTTGGGTGGCACAGCCTGTGCCAAGGGGCGGCAAGGTGCCTGCAGGCCCCAGCTCTGGGGGAAAGGGAGAACGTCCTGCCTGCATCCACCGTGCTGCCGTTAGCATTCAAAAACACATAATCACGTAGTGATTATATGCGGCGCTTTTTACTAAGAGCTCTGGGAATTGGGGTATTACAACCCAAATCTGATTCCGACCATACATTCCAGGTGAACGTGTTTTATACTCTATCATTACATAACTTTCATGTTAATTATTAAACTTACATTGTTCTATTGTATACCTAGATTTCAGCTAAACATAACCCCTGTTAAAGTTCCAACCTACTTTCTCATGATTCTTCTTATGGTTATATAATAATTATACTTAATTACTAAACAATCATCACATCTAACAATTATATCATTTATCATACTGCTTACGCAGGTGCAGTGATCTGAGAAAACACAAAGCCTAACATTTTAGAGTTCTACCTTTAACATTTTCAGGGCTCCACTATCATTCTCCCCCTTTGAAAGCATTTTCACTTCACTATAGGTATAAATGTTTTCACTTGATACAGGCTTTTATTCCTCAATTTATACTTGGTTCTTCAAATCTAGGATTGATGTAAGCATTGTTGTGGTTGTTATCATGAACTGGAGAACCAGAAGATGGTGGGCACGAATCTCATGTTAGTGCCTTTATTATCTTCTGGTTCCAGGATGTTTTCTTCTGTATTTCTCCCTTTAAGGTGCTGTAGATTAACCAGATTGCTAAGAATTGGTAAGATTATCACACTCTCAATCATAGATTTAATCCATGAACTCACATTCCACCCTAACCCTTTAAAGATTTTTCCTAACCAGCTTGTAGTCAAATCCTTTTGCTCTTCTTGTGCTTCATGCTCTATTTGTTTCAACTTATTGATGTCATATTCTACATCTGCAGTTACATTTGGGATATGAAGGCGGCAATGATCAACCCGTCCCTTTAAAAATCCACATACTCCATGCTCTTTCAGAAGTAACAAATCTAAGGCTAATCGATTTTGTAATGTCATTTTTGTGGTGGCTTGTAATTGTATGTTTAATTCCTTAAATCCTTCTCAGGTGACTCTTGCCAGTCTACCTACCTGACCTGTAAGTTTGTATAGCATCTCTACACTGACAGTTTGCTATAGGAGACAGCAATGACTCTAGGACCCACCCAAATTTCACTCCACTAGAGGGTTCTTGCCAAGTGTCATCTGGATGTTCATTGTCTAGAACTTCCCGTCTTGCTCTTATCTGCAGAAGGTCATGTTTTCTGTTAAATGGGGACCTTTTCCAAATTGGACATAAGGTTGGAAGGCCTAAAGTAATCTCCTTTACTTTCCCGTCTACAGGCAGATGTGTTGTCCAGGTACCATTGCTTGCTGCCCATACAGATTGTCCTGGACCTTAGATTGTAATTCTAGTATATCCTATAACTGCCTTATAATTCACTCTGCCTTGTTTCTGTTTAATCCCTCTGCAAGCACAACCAATTTGTAGGGCTATTGCCAGGGGTGGCATCTGTTTTATCTCTACATCATCCAAAGTGCAGTCATAAGTTTATTGCGTGCCCACCAACTTTGTCTGCCCTCGTTCTGCTACTAGTGGCAGTGTTCATTATTGCTGGATCTGTTTCATTCTCGGGACCTTCCCGCTTAATACACCAAGGGGTGCTTGCCATATATTGGAATCTTTGAAGAATACTCATAGACCATGCACTTTCCCAAGGTGCATGGTGCATCTGATCTTTCTGGTCCTTGGCCTCATACTTCCACACCAGAGTGGTTTCTGTAACATTTTCTATAACCTTTTTATAGTGTGGTAAATGGCATTGCCATTGTGTGATGCCTTCTGATTCTCCCATGGGAGTTCCTAGCATGCCATCACTTAGAATACAGTGTTTCTGGCTCAAGGGTCTCATCCATGCTCCTATTTTCCCCCAAGTTTCCTTGATTACTTGCCTCGATTCGTGTACCTGTTTACATGTAATTGTTTTGTTCTTTTGTATTTCAGGTAGTTTTGATGTTATGATTCCCCAGTTTACTGGGTCTCCTGCTGCCTTTGGTATTGGCAGACAGGCAGTTATCCTACTGGTGTTTTGCATTTTGGCAAAATCTTTGACTAATCCAATCATTATATTCTCAGCCCGAATTGCATTAGGAACCTTTATCACCTGTGTTTCTGTTTGTACCTCTCTCTTCGTTCTAGAATGAAGAGTAGTTCGTTGATCATTTTGCATTCCACATGCCAAAGGCAATAATGACCATAATATTAGCACAAGCATTCTTAAAGCAATTAAACACATCTTATCTGTAGCCTTGTCAGTTCCACAGTTTACACAGTCCGTGATCCAGGATGGACTTTCTTCACCCGGGTATAGTGAATCCAGGGGTCCACGCCAGCTACTTTGACTGCTGTAAAGGTGGTCAGTAGCACCTGATGGGGTCCACTCCACTTTTCTTTCAGTGGTTCTTCGTTCCAGTTTTTAATGTACACCTCGTCTCCTGGATG
Organism: Setophaga petechia; assembly: GCA_024362935.1. Lineage (NCBI taxonomy): Eukaryota > Metazoa > Chordata > Aves > Passeriformes > Parulidae > Setophaga > Setophaga petechia. Next base: position 3,047,055 of record JANCRA010000010.1, read on the forward strand.
TATGTTATGAACCGGATTCTCGAGAGTCAGTGGTCTGTTCCACACGAGGATGCTCCGGAGCTGAGCTAAAGTTTTCCCAAGAGACAGAACATAATTATACACTTCCTGCTTTCCCGTGACATGTACATTAGGGTTAGGCTCAGGAGATTCATATGGCTTCCCATACAATATCTCATAAGGACTGACTGATATCCCACTCCTAGGCTTTATCCGAATCCTCAACAATGCTATTGGCAAAGCCTGGGGCCACTGCAATTTGGCTTCTTGGCATATCTTACTGATTTGCCTTTTTAGTGTCTGATTCATCCTCTCTACCTGTCCACTTGACTGGGGTCTCCACAGTGTGTGGAGGTCCCAAGTCATCCCCAGCAATCTACTTACCTCTCTTACTACTGTAGCTATGAAATGGGGTCCCCTATCTGATGATACCCCTAGGGGTACCCCGAATCTGGGAATAACCTCCTGTGTTATAACCTCCTGTAACCACTTAACTGTTTCCTTTGCTTGGTTTGTGCGACAGGGAAGGGCTTCTGGCCACCCAGAGAAGGTGTCAACCCCCACTAACAGGTATTTGTATCCTCGAGTCCTTGGCAGTTCTACAAAATCTACCTGCCAATAGTCTCCTGGCTCTATTCCTATCCGAATTCTTCCTAGTTGTGCCTGTTGCCTAGCCACTGGGTTGTTTTTCAAGCAGATATCACATTTTGACATTACTGATTTTGCCATTGTTAACATCCGTACTGAAATTAAACTCTGCTTTAGCAATTTTACCAATGCTTCTGCTCCCCAGTGACATTTGTTATGTTTAATCTGTAGAACTTCTCTCATTATCAAGGGGGATACCACTATTTGTCCTTGTGCAGTCACATACCATCCCTCTGAATTCTTTTGTGCATTTAGCAAACGTGCCAGTCTCTCATCTTCTACTGGATATTTTGGTTTTGGAGGCAAATTGAATTGGGACACATTAAGCTTTAAAGGTATCAATGCCATTGTTGTTTGCACCTTTCGAGCAACCTGTCGGGCTGCCCAGTCTGCCTTTCGATTTCCCTCACAGATTGTGGAGTTTCCTGATTGGTGTGCTTTGCAGTGTATGATTGCCACTTGTTCAGGTTTTTGTACTGCCTTTATCAATTGCAGGACTGCATCCTGATGTTTAATGTGCGTACCCTGAGAAGACAGTAGTCCCCTTTCTTTCCACAGTGCTCCATGTACATGCACCACTCCAAAAGCATATTTTGAGTCAGTCCAAATATTTACCTTTTTCCCTTCACTTAATTCTAGTGCCCTGGTTAAAGCAAGCAATTCTGCCTTCTGGGCAGATGTATTTGGTGGTAATGCTTTTGCCCCCACTACTGTATTGACTGTTGTTATCGCATATCCAGCGTATCTGGTTCCATTTTCCACGAAGCTGCTCCCATCTGTAAACAGCTCCCACTCTGGTTGCTCTAGTGGGACATCTTTCAGGTCTTCTCTTGCTGAATAGGTGTACTCTATTACCTCTACACTGTCGTGCTCTAATGGGCCTTCTTCAGCTGTGGTACCTAGGAATAAAGCTGGATTCAAAAGGTTAGTTGTAGAGAGCCTAATTGCTGAGTGGCTTGATGAGAAAGGTCACAGTGGCTATAAGATGATCAACATGAGCAATAAGTAGGGCAAGGGTAGCTGTGGGAACCAAGGGTAGCTCTGTGATCACAGCGCCCTTGTCAGCAAAACAACTTGGCCTGAACCTAGCAGACGTGCTGTAGGAATCATAGCTAGCGAGCAACAGGAATACAGAAGTATAACTATGTTGCAGAAATATAACTATGTTGCAGATATTGACGCAAATGCCTTCTGACCAATAATGAGCTCAGCTTTTGCAATATGTATGAGACTAATTAAGAAGTGTATTTAACCTGTCAATGGAGATCAATAAATTGAGCTACGTTGATGAACCATCTGGTGTCATGTCTCCCTTCTCCGACAAAATGGTGACCCCGAAAAAGGCCTGCTAAAGGAAATGGAGGAAAGCGGGTCTCGACACGCCACGGTTGGAGAAGTTGGGTCGGGCTCCGTAGCGGCCGGAGTGGTGCCAAAAAAGGGAAAGGGAAGGCACCCCCAAAGATCACAGAGGTGGTTTTGGGCCGTACGTGCTGCCGAAGCCGGAGAGCCGCAACAGCGTCGACGCATAAAAATGGTCAGGCAAGCAGCATATGATTTATTTTTTACCACCCTAGAGAAAAAGGGAGTAAAAGGGGTGGATAAGAAGGAACTATTAGGATTACTAACATGGGGATATGCTAAGGGCTGTTTTGTTAACCCTCATACTTTAGATGATGATAGGACATCTGAAAAGATAGGAAAACTTTGGAGAGTGATTCGTAATGAGCTTCTGCAGTATCAGGCAGAACAGAAAGCAGCGGTGCAGGCATCGGCTGCTCATACAAAAAACAGAACCTATGAGGGAGATTTATCCCAAGACACTATATTACCCCCTGTGTTTAATAGGGTGTCTTTGCCTCCTCCAGCACCACCGCCTCTTAATTCTGGTACCGAGGCAGTGAGTGAGCCGTCTGCACCCCCCGGAGAGAATGATTCATGGCCGAAACCGGCCCCGGCTGCCCTCCCTCTGAGCAGTGAGCCGATCCCTGGGGCGGAAAGCGACCTAGCGGGGGCCACTGCCACGGGACGGGGGGAGGCTTGGGCTGCACTGGCGAAAGAAGGCTTGGAGAAAGGGGATGTTGCAATTAATGTGGCTACACAAATAACATGCCTGGTAACTTTTCCAACTCAGGCGGGGGGAGGTCTGCGAGCAATAACATCTGCGCTTAACTAGAAGTTGCTATCGAAGTTGCAATCGGGAGTTAGTCAGGTTGGAGTGACAGCAGATGAGTTTATCGGGCTGAGAGTGTTTCTTTGCACCGAACCTCAGGCTCTGACAGGACCAGATAAGTACCAAGAGGCGATGAGATTGGTTAGACTGGCTATAGACAGAGTAAAAGCACGTGGAATTAAGCAGGGCCAGGAAGAATCTTTTGGTTTGTTTATAGATCAAGTTGCTGCCGCGATAGAGAAAGTAGGGGTATGTGATTATACGGCAGAGGCTATGTTGAAACAGTGTGCTCTTCAGGACAGTAGGCAGGCTGCGAGGAATGTGCTTAACACGTTAGGTGCGAATTGGGCCATAAAAGAGGCATTAGGGAGAATAGCTCAGATGCATGCCGGTAGGATCAAAAGCATTCTTGGTAGCTGCTATCAAACAGCTGGGGTTAAGGTTACAGGAGCAGGCAAGGGTTTCCCAAGCGCAGGTATTAGCGGCTCTTGCACCTCTCCGAGCTCCTACGGCAATGGCCAGCACCCCTGCGGAACGTTTAGGATCTGGAACTCGATGCTGATGAAATCACGCTGATGACTCCGCACCCACGAAAAACATCCTGACAAGGTTAAAGGACCTATTGTTATACAAGGTCAAGCGATGGATGCACTGCTTTTAAGGAGATCATCTGCCTCTATACTTGGATTATTTGTTTTACCTGGAGTTATTAATATGGATTCCTCTATACTTGGATTATTTGTTTTACCTGGAGTTATTATTGTGGATTTTACCGGGAAAATTATGGTTATGGTATACACTTCCTTTCCACCACTTCAAATTAACAAGGAGCTATTGTTTGGAATATCGAACAGGCTGCTGGATGGTTTATATTCACTTCTTAAAGGAACACACCCGACAAGTCCGATCTGCGTTACCCCAGAGCAGCAGCACATTTTTCAGCAAATTATGCACTGTGTTACTCAAGGACAAGTTTATCGGCGGGACACAGAGTTGTCTATAGCACCTGACAATTTGGCACGGTCCCAAATACCTCCTTGGAGCACCGACTTGGTTGCAAAAAATCCTAATTTGGATACGGGGGCTGTGTGGGTACCTGCCAGGTGAACTGGGCCTGTTCTTGATGCAGTGACTGACAAGAAAGCTGTGACCACTGCTGTTACAGCTGAAAGGACACTCAAAGGCTGTCAACGGGACTGTGGCCTGCTGCCGGACCTTTGGGGGACTGGTTACAACTGTTGGGTCACTGTTAGAATTTTACATTCGGGGTCCAGTGGGTCAAAAATGTCTTGACTGTAATATCCTGTATTGTGCTGCTTGAGTAACTTTGTATTGCAGGTGTGTGGTAAAACTTTTTCGATAGAACAGTCTGTAGTATGTGAATTGTAGTGTAACAAGTGCGTGTTTAACCATAATTTTAACGGCTAGCAGAGAAAGCTACAAGAACAAAAAAGATTAAGAGTCAATCTAGCTTTAGAGCTTTTTAAAACACCTGAGCAAAAGGTCCTAATTTGTTATTGTTAAGAACTAAAGCATATCTTTGAAAGGGTTACAGCTCAGAGTAAATCTCATATTGTCTCTGCAAAGTATAGATAATTAGTATAATTGTGAAAAACGCCAATCACTTGCTTTTGAAATTGTTGAAAGTTTAATAGTAATGGAATGGTAATGAAAATAGTAATACAATTGGAGTTATAATAATTTGGACAATTTAAAGCAAGACAATATGAGACAATAAAAGCAAAGAGTTACAGACATCCAGGTACCTTTTCCTGGGCATCACGAGCCCGAAGAAGGATCCATGTTAACAAAGAATTAACCCTTCAAAACAATGGCCTGTTGCATACTTATACACTTCATACATGCTGCATGGATTCCATTCAAACAAAGGATTCTGTCTGGTTAGTGTTAACTTCTTCCTTCTAATCCTAACAGTGCCTTCAAAGTGGGAAAAAAGTTAGCTTCTTCTGATAAGAAAGCAGTAAATTTCCTTTCTCTGAAAGATTTATGTGTCCTGTAGCTGCTATCTCACTACAAGGCCTTTCTGTTTAACAAAGCATCTTGCATGACATAAGCTATTTTAACAAATTTTTATAGCTTAGACCTATATTTAACACAGTATTTAAGAGAATTAATACAGCATTAGTTCCTAACACAACACATGTGGTGTTCATTTTGGTATTTGCAAAAAGCCAATCATAAAATACATGCATTTTTCACAGTACCCATAACACAGCATTCCGTGATAAGGCCAATTAGCAGAGATCCCAACAAAGAACCAAATCAGTGCTTGATCAAATTACAAGAGCTAATCAATCATCGCTTTGCTTTAGTGTAAGAAGAGTTACTAATCTTTTTCAAACTTGTTTTATAAATTCACCTGTTTGGTTTCCAGGGGAATTTAGTGGTTTTGGGGAACAGTAGTAGCTTATGTAAAAAAACTTGTCTTTTTCGGCCCATTGCCAACATCAAAGCAAACAGGACGGATGCCAGCAGTGTGAGTTCATACTGTCCTTGAACACACACTCTCCCCCAGAAGAATCAGTTCTCTTTGAGACTGCAAATGCCAGCCTTGCAGGCAACCCGCAAGGAGGGCCGTATTATTTGAGAAAACTATCACTGTTCCATCTTAATGTATCTTTCCTAATGTAAGGGTGTAAAAACACAAGTAATAGTTAAACATAGAAGAATTTAAGTTTTTAGACTAAGCTGCATTAAGTAGTAGTAGCAACTATTTTACCTGAAAGTATGGCAGATAAGAAACTTCACAAAACAGATAGGGTGCTGGGTTAAAGCTAAACTGAATAAGAAATCACAGATCTTAGATATGCTTACTATAGATGTGTAAAATGCTTATTATGCAATGCTTTAGAATAAAGCTGCTATAGATTTTTTGTTTTTAGCGCAAGGCCACGGCTGTGAAGAGTTTGAAAGAATGTGTTGTATGAACCTTTCTCATCACTCTGTTTCAATTCACAGCAAGATTAAAGAGCTTCGAGAAGGACTCCGTAAGTTGAAGGAGGAAAAAGAGCGAGGAATCGATGAATGGTTAAGAAATCTGAAACTTGGCCCATAGTTACATGTGATAAGGTTTTTAGGAGTGATTTTATTGCTACTGTTAATTTTGCCTTGTGCTTGCAGTTGTATTCAAAACATGATGCAGAATATGATTGAAAGAACATGGAAGACTAATTTGCTTGTGCAGACAGAAAAACGGGGGAAGTGTAGAGAGCCTAATTGCTGAGTGGCTTGATGAGAAAGGTCACAGTGGCTATAAGATGATCAACATGAGCAATAAGTAGGGCAAGGGTAGCTGTGGGAACCAAGGGTAGCTCTGTGATCACAGCGCCCTTGTCAGCAAAACAACTTGGCCTGAACCTAGCAGACGTGCTGTAGGAATCATAGCTAGCGAGCAACAGGAATACAGAAGTATAACTATGTTGCAGAAATATAACTATGTTGCAGATATTGACGCAAATGCCTTCTGACCAATAATGAGCTCAGCTTTTGCAATATGTATGAGACTAATTAAGAAGTGTATTTAACCTGTCAATGGAGATCAATAAATTGAGCTACGTTGATGAACCATCTGGTGTCACGTCTCCCTTCTCCAACAGTTAGTTGTTTTTAATGTGACATCATCCTGCTCAGTCAGGACTACCTGGAATTTCATCATCCTGCTGAGAGATAGCCAATGGCTTCCCTTCTGCTCTAAGACAGTGGTTACCATGTGTGGTACATAGACATCTATGTGCCTTCCCATAGTGAGCTTCCTGGCTTCTTGTATCAGTATCACAGTAGCTGCGACTGCCCGTAGACATGAAGGCCACCCGGCACTCATGTTGTCAAGTTGTTTGGAAAAGTAGCCCACCGGCCTTTTCCAGCTTCCCAGACATTGGGTCAGGACTCCTAGTGCTAGGCACAGCCTTTCATGTGCAAACAGCTGAAAATCTTTAGACAGATCAGGTAACCCTAATGCTGGAGCAGTTGTCAGTGCTTCCTTTAATTTTAGGAAGGCTTCTTTCTGTGGCTTGCCCCAGGTGAATGGCTGCGTCTTCTGAGCTTCGTACAGGGGTTTCGCAATCAGTCCGTAGTCCATGATCCACAGGCAGCACCATCCTGCCATCCCAAGGAAGACTTGCAGCTCATGTAAATTCTGGGGCTCTGGAATAGCACAAATAGCTTGGATATGATTCGTACCTAGTTTTCGTTGCCCTTGTGAAATTTCACATCCCAGGTAAATCGCAGTCTGTTGATCTGTACCTTTCCTCTGGATGCTTTGTAACCTCCCATTCCTAGTGAATTTAAAATCTCAGTGGTTACCTTTATACAAGTTGCCTTTTCTTCTGTAGCTATTAGTATATCATCAACATATTGCAACAATAAGTATTGGTCTCTTGGTACTTGCCCATTTTCAGTCCAAATCTCCAGTTCCTTTGCCAGTCAGTTTCCAAAGAGGGTCGGCGAATTCTTGTTGTGTCCAGGTGAGATGAGTCTTCGTTCCATTCCCTGGGCTTTCCCACTCAAAGGCAAACAGTTTCCTACTTTCTTTGTCAAAGGGTATGCAGAGAAAGGCATCTTTTAAATCAATTACAGTAAACCACTTATATATCTCCTTTATGGATGTTAGCAATGTGTGAGAATTTGTTACCACTGGATAAATGTCCTTTTTATTTATTGCTCTCAAATCCTGCACTAACCTATATTCACCTATTTGGTTTCTTTACCGGAAATATTGGTGGATTAAATTCTACTGTATATTTGTGACAAGTTCTTGAACCTGTTCTACAGGTTCAGCTAGTTATATTCGCCTAACACCATGGCTTTGGCAGCGTTTCCCTGCTGGAACTGATTGTCCTGGTGAAACAATTCTGGACAATCTCGCTTCCAATGGCTCCCCCCCCCTTGCAATATGCACATTGATTCAGGCTTAACCTTTGCGTGACTGGTCTCCTACCTTGAATATTCCTTTTACGACCCCTGAAATTTGGGTTTCCTTTCCCTTGTATTACTGCCAAAAAATTCTGCTGCTCCTTTTTACTAGCTTCTTTTTTGCGATTGTTATATACCTTCCAGGCTACCTCAAGTAGCTTATCCAAATTCCTTAATTCTTCCCCTTCTAATTTTTGCAATTTTCTATCAATATCATCCTGTGATTGGCCCAAGAATATGAGAGCAAGCTGAACCTTTGCTTGTTCTGTGTCCATTTAGAGATCTGTATATTTTCTTGCTACCTCCTTAAGCCTTTCCAAAAACGCAATGGGAGATTCTTTCTTTTCCTGACGAACCTCATACAGTTTAGACCAATTTATACTTTTGGGTACAGCCTTCTGAACTCCTGTTTGGATCCACTCTTGATACTTCCGTAGTCTCCTCATATCTCTAAATAAATTAGGGTCCCAATTTGGATCCTCAGTTGGGAAATTCACATCTAAATTCCCTGTTACTAGCCCATTTCTGGTATCTTCTCTTGCCCTCTCTTTGGCTGCCTTAAGTACCATCTCTTTCTCAGTCGAATCCATCAGAGTATCTAATATTACTTGTATGGCATCCCAGTCAGGATTTTGAGTTTTTATAACCATTTTTACTACTCATGCCATTTTATCAGGATTTTCTCTATAAGTTCCAGCTGTTTGTTTCCAAATAACTAAATCTGCCGGAGTAAAAGGCACTTTTACAAATACTGGCCCTTCTATTCCTACACCTGGCCGTAAGGGGGTAATTACAGTCCGTTTTTGTCTGCCTATGTCTTTTTTAGCCATAACTGGGGCAAGGTTAGACCGACTCCTGGTTCTGTGGGCTACCGGGCTCATTGACTCTCTCTCTCTCCTTTCTACCAGAGTTAGATTTTGCTCATCTTCCAAGGAAGAGGGATCAGGTGATGATGGGAGAGGAGGATAAAGAGGGAAGGGTGTACTAGATGAGACAGGTTCAGGGCTAGGTGGGTTAGGAGCAGGCAGTGGGATAGGGACAGATGAAACAGGTGGAATAGGGTTAGGTGCTCTTGTTCCTATTGGAGCTACTTGTAAATCAATATCTGTATAATTTTACCTACTCAGGCCTTCTTTCAACACCAAGTGTTCCAAACAACGTTCCTCACAAACCTCACACTTACTATTTGCAGATGTTTTAACCACCAATAATCCACATTCATCCTGCCATTCTGGCTTTCCGCATAAATAGAAAAACAAATCAACATACGGAACTTCATCCCATTTTCCTTCTTTTTTACAAAAGGACATTAACTGAGAAATAGTGTTACATTGCTGAGTACCGTATTTTGGCCATTTTTCGTCGTTCTCCAGGTCATATTCTGGCCACCATGAATTACAATAATCAATCAACTTAGTTTTACATAATTCTTTTCCAAAATTACCCTGTTTCCAATGTGCTAATAAGCACCTCAAAGGAGAAGTTTGCGGGATAGGGGTGTTACTGCCCAAAATCCCTTTAAGTTTCTCCATTCCAAATATACCACAGATTGCCGAACCCACAACGCTTCAGGATTGTCTTATGGAACGGCGCCTAGGCGATACCACCAGGAATTCCTTTAGCCCAACCAAGCGTAGCTTTCGCTGTGTCTTATTGGCAGGCATCCGAACCAAGGCAAAAAGCAGCTTACCTTTCTCCCGGGGACGCTGTGAGCGGTGGGGGCGGTCGCAGACGATGGGCTCCCCAAGAATCCCTCGGTGCCGGCTGGAGCATGATCGAGTCACGAACTCGCTCAGCAGCACTCACAGGGTCCCATCTGGGGTCACCAAAATGTTAGTGTTCAAAAACACATAATCATGTAGTGATTATATGCGGTGCTTTTTATTAAGAGCTCTGGGAATTGGGGTATTACAACCCAAATCTGATTCCGACCATACATTCGAGGTGAACGTGTTTTATTCGCTATCATTACATAACTTTCATGTTAATTATTAAACTTACATTGTTCTATTGTATACCTAGATTTCAGCCAAACATAACCCCTGTTAAAGTTCCAACCTACTTTCTCATGATTCTTCTTATGGTTATATAATAATTATACTTAATTACTAAACAATCATCACATCTAACAATTATATCATTTATCATACTGCTTACGCAGGTGCAGTGATCTGAGAAAACACAAAGCCTAACATTTTAGAGTTCTACCTTTAACATTTTCAGGGCTCCACTATCACTGCCAGCTCAGCAGTGGAGCACAGCACGGGCTCACGCTCCCCATTGCTCCCACAGACGCAGCCGGCCCCACCACACGTGTTCCTGATTCTCAGAAAGGAATTGGTTTCTGTCAGGGAACCCACTCTCAAGCGATACGCGGAATACATAGACTCCACAACCGGATGTAGTTATGAAGTGGGGATGTATGTCGGTGCCCAGCACAAGTGAGATAGCTCTCATGAAAACTTGTCCCCTGAGCTGTAGTCTGACCCACATCTTTATTCACAAAGGTGTTCCATATGCAGTACATTACACAACTTTTTAATGCATATTCAACCCCTGGTCCCGCCTGTCCTCGCTTTGTATGCTAAATAGGTCCACGCCCTTCTGGGCATGTGTGGTTCACTGTGGTGGTCTCACGGGGGGCTTTTGGTGGTCTTTGAGGCTGAAGATTGTGGTCTTCCTCATGACTGAACTTTTCAACTGTTCTCCTTTGCGCGTGCGCTTTAGGTCTTTTGGTGCTTATCTGAGTCTGTCTTTCAGTCCTGACCACCTTGGAGCCAGAGGAGCCCCTTTATCTGGGTTATTTGTGTCCCTTGATCTCCTCTGGTATTGTTCTTTATGCAAGAAGCTTCAGAAATTTGCGTTTCCTATGCCCTTTGCACTATGGCAGAGGTTTCTTAAGTAAAAGGTTAATTCATTTTGTTAATTCAACTGAACTTCTAAAATGTCTGTTTCACTGAGTCTTGCAGGAGTTCCTCATGAGGTGTGCAGTGGGGTATTTCAATCTTTTCAGCGCAGCAAAGGCCCCCTCTCGCTCGACGCTGTGCACAGTCTGCCGGAGGCTTCCTACAAAGCCCCGGGCCCGGCCAGCTACCCGGCGGGCAGGCGGGCCTGGGGCCCATCCTTGGGGACCGGGCGGGGCCGCTGGAGCCGCCGCGGCCCTGTCAGGCCAGCCCCGGGCCCGGCAGGGAAGGGCCGCGGCCCCGGCCTCCGGTGGGGCTGGGGAGCGGCGGCGCAGGCACCACAGGGGCCTTGCCACGCCCTGGCCCTGTGCTGCAGCCCAAGGCATTTACAGCCACGGCCTTGCCCTGGGGCACAGGAGGCACCCGAGGCTACAGGGCAGAGGCACAGCAATGTGGGGAGGAGAAAGAGCAGGGACGAGATTGCCCTTGAAAGGCAGAGGCGCTCTGGGGCCCGCTCCTGGCCAGGGAGCCTGCCCAGAGCCGTCCCCTGCTGGCCGGGGCCTTGAGGGGCAGCTGTGCAGCTGGGCCAAGCTGTGCCAACAGCTCCAGCCGTGCTGGGGAGCCTTGCCAGCTCTGGGCCCTGCTGTGCAGGAGGCTCCCTGTGTGCCACTGCCAGCTGGGGCCTCAGCCACCTCCTCTCTCCACAGGAGCGCCTCTGCAGCTTCACAAGACTGGCCAAATAACTGAGCCAGGGAGAACTGGACCTGTCATCTCTCATTTCTGTGCCAGCGTCCGTTGTCCCTGCCATGGCTGCAACACCAGTTTGTTGCTGGGGTCCTGCTGCTGCCACCACCACCACCCAGAACAGGACCCTCTGTCCCCAGTGGGGCTGGCTCTGCTCTACAGCCAGGCCAGCAGGTGAAGCCCTCCTACCCGGGAAAGGCCTGAGTCCAGCAACATCTTTGGGCTTCAGCTCCAGCGTCTGTGAGCTTCTACCAGCACAGACTGAGCTGCTTGTCTAGGCACAGCCATGGGTGGGCAGGCAGCAGCTGGGCATGGGGGTCTTGAGACACCATGTTTTCGCTTAGTTCTTCATCTTAGGAATTAGAAACTACTAGAAATGTGTAGGTGGGGTTTTTTCCTAATAAATAATTTGTCAAAAAAATTGTCCCCTTTTTTTATAGTAGTTAAGGATTTTTCAAAGTAGATTTAGAACACAGAATAACTTTCAACATTTTTATACTTCTAGAATAAACTGGCCTTGTCATCTTACATCTCTGTGTCAGTGTCTGTTGTCTCTTCCACAGCTGCATTACCAGTGTTTTTGCTGGGGACATGGTTTTTCCACCACCACCCAGAACAGGACTGTCTGTCATCAAAGGTGCTGGCCCTGGGGTCCAGCCGGGCCAGGAGGTGTAGCCCTCCTTCCAGGGAAAGGCCTGAGTCCAGCAACATCTTTGGCCTTCAGCTCAGGTGTCTCTGTGCTACCACCAGTGCTGGCAGAGCTGCTTGTCTGGGCACACCAGGGCTGGGCAGACAGCAGCTGGGCACGGGCCTCCTGAGAAAATGTGACCCAATTTTGTCTTCATTTTACATTTTTAGATGGCAGAAATTGCTCAAAATATTCAGAAACAGTTTTTGTAGATAAAAAACCCCCATATATTTCTTCCCTTTCCCCATACTAGTTTAGGATTTTTCAAAGTAGTTGTAGAATTCTGAAAAATGTAGAATACTTTTACACTTGCAGAATAAAAAATAAAACTGCATTTAATTGGTAATCTTTACCCTAAAACGAACTAAGTCATCACAAGGCACCCAGCATACTAGAGATGCTCTTTTCCCACTGGACTTTTTTACCTAGCGACAAGAACCAACCTAAAACCTTTTCCCAGATATTTTCTGGCATTTCTGAGAAGCTGACCTCTCAGTCTTCAGAGGCAAACTTTGAGCACAGGGGGAATCCGCTGCTGTGCAGGAGGATCTCTGTGTGCCAGCTGCAACTGGGACCTCAGCAACCTCCTGTCTCAACAGGCACCTGTCTGCAGCTTCACAGGAGCGGCCAAACGCCTCAGTCTGAGACACGTGTACCAGACATTCCCCATCGCCATGCCCATGGCCGATGTCCCTGTCACAGCTGCTTTACCAGCTTGTTGCTGTGCAGATGCTGCCACCGCCCAAACAAAGTCCTCTCCCCCTGAAGGCACTGGCCCTGCTCTCGGGCCCCTACTGAAGGTGGGCAGGGCTTGGCCCAGCTCTTCTGTTGCAATAAAGAGATGGAGCTGTCAGCCCAGTGTCTGGGTGGTAGCAGCAGCAAAGCCCACCCTGCAGCAGCACTGGCTGAGCTCCATGCCCAGAGGCAGCCGTGGATGCTCACGGTGTGGGCAGGCAGGAGCCAGGCAGGGGCTGCTGTGACCAGCGGCGGGGCCCTGAGGGCTGGGGGAGCCCATGCTGAGCGTCTCTGGGCTGAGGGCACATTTCCTTCTTGGGGATCATCTGGGCCTGGACCTCCTCCAGTGGCAAGCCCAGGAAAAGAGGGAAGCCATCAAGAGCATCTCCAGGACATAGCCTGACCCACAATGTCAGCAGGTGACAGATAAGGTTTTTCTGAGCAATGGACTTGGGATACACAAAAACAATCAAGGCAGTCCATTTGTTCAGATGGGGGCACGCTCTGGGGGTACACTGAGGCCATGAGGTCACAGCAGGTCAGGGGTCACAGCAGGCTGAGGTCACAGTTGGCTCTGAGGTCACAGATGTCCCAGACCCGGTGGTTGCACAGCAGCACAAGGAGCCAGCAGTCAGTGCTTGAGCACAACTGTTGCGGCAGCAGCGGCGGTGGCAGCAGTGGTGCTGCCATTGGAACAGCGGTGGCAGGACAGTGGTGGCAGCAAGAGCTGCAGGACTGGCAGAGGGCAAGGCACCATGGCCCTTGCTCTGCGCCTCTTCCTCCTACTCCTCTTGGCCGTGGCCCTGCCTGCCAGGGCTGCCCAGGCTGCTCCGCTGCAAGCGCGGGGAGCAGGTGAGCCGGCAGCCTGGCTGCCCTTTCCCGGGACAGCTCTCCCTGCTCCCTGGGAAGCGCTGGGGATGGTTTTCCCCAGGCCTTCAGGGAGAGTTTCCTCTGGGGGAGGGAGAGAACCCCCTTGGGCCCTGGGCTGCCCCTGTTTCCTCTGCAGGGATGTGTCACAGGGCAAGCAAAGAGGGTGGAGAGTGACCAGGAGCCAGTCCAGAGCTCCCCAGGCCCCTGTGCAGTTTGGCCTTGTCCATTCACACCTGGCTCCCATGGCCTTACCCAATCCCCTTGCAGTGCCCGGTTCCCTAAGGGAGAAGGAGATCCCAGCAGGCCATGGAAATGGTTCTGATCTCTGCTTCTTTCTAGACTGGGATCGCAAGTTGCATTATCTAGATGCCGTGTTGGATGAGAGCTTGAAAATATTGGAGGATGCTGAAGGTAAGTTCTCCATGTGGCTTTCCTTAGAGAATAATCCTATGTGTCTATGTGACAAGAGCTTACTCATGAGCCATTTCCCTTAACATAATCTCATGGTTGAAGGAATCTGGAATTTTTGACCTGCTCCTTCTGGAGCCCTGAGTGATCCCACAGGATCGCTGTCAGCGATAAGAAGGAGCATTTAGCTGACCATCCTCCTCCCGTGTGCAATGCCACTGTGTCCTTCCGTGTGCTCTGTGCAGCCACAGAGAAGAGCAGAGAGGGAAGGGGCCAGGCCCAGGGCTATGCCCCAGGGCTGAGCCTTGCCTGCAGCCTGAGGATCTCCTGAAATGCCACAGGGGCTGTTCTGTCCTTCCTTTCTTTGCAGCTGAACCTGTTGGTGAAGGCGATGTGGCTTCCCAAGAAATGTCCAGGACTGAGCCTCTGGGAGATGGTGAGGGTAGGTCAAGGCCTTTCCTGTGGGAGAGCTGCCAGCACAGAGCCCAGAGCTTGGCCAGGGGGGCATCGCTGCAGGTGCCAGGACAGCGCCATGCACGTGTGTGCCCTCGCCCTGCGCGATCCCCTCACCGCTCCTGCGGCTCAGTGGTGCCCGTGCAGCGGAGCAGAGATGGCAGAAGCTTCTGTGGCTGTTGAGTTACAGGGGTGTCTGCAGGGAGGACTTTTCAAGCTCCTTTCCTGGTTCCTTTACACAAGCCCAGCTCCCATCGCAGGGGTGAGTAGTGTGTCCCTGCTGACCCCACAGGCTGAGCCCTGCTTTTGTGGCATCCATTCATGGGAAATGGAAACATTTCTCTTAAGGTCCCCTGAGAATGAACAACCAGCCTAGAGGAGACAGTAAGTCCTTGGAGGCATCCAAACCCATGGACAAGATGCTGAGTGACCTGGAGAGACGCCGTGGTGGGTGCATTCCCTCAGCCTTGTCCTGGGGCTCAGCAGCCGGGGGCTTTGGCTGCACATCTGGACACGCCGTGCCCAGCACAGCAGGAAGGGATCCATGGCAGCCTCGCTGCCCTGCTGCTGCTTGCACACCCTGCAGGGCTGTTTCCCAGCCTGCCCTGGCTGCAGCTTCTCCCCAGCCTCTGCAGGAAGGCATTGGGCATCAGCTGACAGAGAACCCAAACTGCACCATGGGCCTGAGATCCCCTGCAATTTCCTGGTCTCTGGGTAGATGCAGAGAGGCAGCTGTTTGCAGGAGGGAAGGCCCTGGAGTAGCTCCAAAACCCTGGGCATTTTTATGTGTCCTTTTCCATGTCTTTGGCAAGTATTGCCTGGGGCTGAAGGGCACAGCACAGAGGAATTATGGCATGCAGGCTCAGGGGTTCGGGTACTGAGCAATCCTGGGCCAAGGGGCAGCAAGGTGCCTGCAGGCCCCAGCTCGGGGGGAAACAGGGACCGAGAACATCCTGGCCATATCCACCGTGCTGCCAGCTCAGCAGTGCAGCACAGCACGGGCTCACGCTCCCCATTGCTCCCACAGATGCAGCCAGCCCAAGCACAAGTGTTGACAACATCTGGAAAAGCAGGAGAAGAGTTTTCTGCTGGGGAACACCTTGTTTGAATAAGATGATGGCCATTGTGTTTGGTGCGGCACTTGGCCTTACAATGTGCTGTGCAGCAATCTGGTATTGCTGGAAGATAAAACGGTGTTTTGCAGATCTTTACCTCAAACAACATCCTTTAAAGGCTGCTCATAGTCAGGGAAACCTTTCCAGAGAGGTTGCAGAGGAGTTGTGGCCAGTCCATGATTGCCCAAAGAACTCTGCTGAGGGTTCTGCTGCTGCCCAGAGCTTTCATTGGCCTCTTAATTGCTGGGCCTTGTCCTGGAGGGCCCGCTGGGGCTGCAGCCAGTGCTGGCTCCCACTGAGGCTGCCTGGCCCAGAGCAGCCCCAGGGGCACAGGGCAGAGGCAGAGCAAGGTGGGGAGGAGAAAGAGCAGGGACGAGATTGCCCTTGAAAGGCAGAGGCGCTCTGGGGCCCGCTCCTGGCCAGGGAGCCTGCCCAGAGCCGTCCCCTGCTGGCCGGGG
Organism: Setophaga petechia; assembly: GCA_024362935.1. Taxonomy (NCBI): domain Eukaryota; kingdom Metazoa; phylum Chordata; class Aves; order Passeriformes; family Parulidae; genus Setophaga; species Setophaga petechia. The sequence goes on from JANCRA010000010.1 coordinate 3,063,176, forward strand.
CCTTGAGGGGCAGCTGTGCAGCTGGGCCAAGCTGTGCCAGCAGCTCCAGCCATGCTGGGGAGCCTTGCCAGCTCTGGGCCCTGCTGTGCAGGAGGCTCCTGTGTGGCACTGCCAGCTGGGGCCTCAGCCACCTCCTCTCTTCACAGGCAACACCTTGAAGAAAAGCTGAAAGCTGCTGGCTGGCCCCGAGACCTCCTCTGCTGGAAGAGCAATAGCAGCTCTGACTCTGACCTGTTTTCATTTTCATCCCAGTGCTCTGTGGGTCTTTGAGGCCCCACCTCAAGGACCAAAGATGGAAGCCCCAGGAAAGAATGTAGAAGTGCTCAACTAAATATTGAGCGAGAGATTCCAAATTCAGCTCTTCTATTGCAATAAAGAGATGGAGCTGTTACCCCAGTGTTCGAGTGGTAGCATCAGCAAAGCCCACCCAACAGCAGCACAGGCTGAGCTCCATGCCCAGAGGCAGCCGTGGATGCCTACGGTGTGGGCAGGCAGGAGCCAGGCAGGGGCTGCTGTGACCAGCAGCGGGGTCCCAAGGGCTGGGGGAGCTCAGGAGGCAGGCAGCAGCATGGGGCTCCTGAGAAAAAGAAACCCCATTGTCCTGGGTTGGCTATATGGTGCTTTTATCCCCCAATCGTCTTGTTCTGTTTACGCTGAATAATAAGTTTTGCACCTTTAAGACTTCTTGCAGAGAGTGAAGGGGGGAGAGCAGCGCACAGTTTTTTTTTCCCTCCAGACACTGCTCTCACTCTCCCACATTCCTCCTCCTGGACTGTTGTTGTCTGCAGACAGACGGCGGACAGAGCTCTTCTTTTGCCTTTTAGTTAGTGTTAGCTAGCTGAGGCAAAGAAGTTTCCTGGACTGTGTTTTTTTGCCTTTTCTTTGCATCTCTTGAAACCTGCTCTGGACTGAACACCCAGGGGAGCACCGGCAGCTCACATTGCTGGCCCACCGGGCCAAGCCTGGCCTGCGACAATTCCAGCACCAGAGAGACTGATAAGAGACTGAGTGAGCCGCAACCCGGGGATGGGGTTTTCTCAGTTTGTCATCTCTTTTAGAGTGGCAAGGGGTGACATTGTTTGATTTTGTTTAGGTTTTATTGTTTAATAAACAGGTTTTTTCCACCTTTCTCCAAGGAGGTATTGTTTTCTCCCGGACCAGTTGTGGGGAAGGGCCGATTGGATCTGCCTTTCCCACCGGAGCACTTTTGGGGGATTCTTCCCCAAATTTACTCTAAACCTGGACACCCATTTTGTCTTAGTTCTTCATTTTTAGAAATTAGAAAGTTTTAGAAATATTTCAAAATATTTTTTCTGTAGAGAGACATCCACAAATATTACTTCCCAATTACTATAGTAGTTAAGGATTTTTTAAAGTAGTTTTAGAATCCAGAAAAAGAAACCCCATTTTGTCTTCACTTTTCATTGTTAGAAATATTTAGGAATATTTTTTGTAAAGAGAACTCCCCAAATGTTTCCACCCACTTTACACAATACGTCCATAGTTTTGAAAGTAGTTTTACATTCTGGAAATTTTTTCCACTTACACAATAAAAAATAAAATTGCATTTGAGTGGTAATCTTTACTCTAGGAAGAACTAAGACATTCTGTCTCCGTTTGGAAAGACAGGAGTCTACTAAGGAAGGCAGGAGCCTCTCCTGAAATAGAGAATGTAAACCGTCTCCACCTCTCTGAATTGTTATATATTTTAAATTAAGGGGCTCTCAGCAAAAATATGGGAGCAGGAAATAACAGTTCTTAAATAGGCAAGAAAATAAAAGGATAAAAATAAACAACGCAGTACACTAGAACAACACTGACAGAGTCAGAACCCAACCTGACATCCTCTTGATCAGGATGTTGGTAGCAGTGCAATTGGAAACTTGGCTGCAGTCCTCCTGGAATGTCACCTATGGTTCTTCTGCAGCAGGGATCCTATAGAAAAGGGTGTAGTCTTTCCTCTGAAGATCCAGGGGAAGAAGAGGCAGCTGCTGTACCTCTGGGGAATCCAGTAGAGAAGCTGTGCAGTTATTCCAGGAGCTCCAGATTGTATCTGGGTAGCAATGCTTGACTCCTGCCTCTGGGCAGAGCATCTCACAATGGGATGTCATAGTTCTTATCAGTCATGCAGTGACATTCAATAGCTGTTGTGGAGAGCTTTGTGGACACCTGGCTACCTGAGAAGGGTCACGTCAACATACTACCACTGGCTAAGCTAGAAGGAGACAAGTGCAGGAGCCAGTAGTCAGTGTCCAATAACAGGCAAGGACATTGTGCCCTTGGTACAACATTAAGAAAGGGAGGAAAATCTTTGGCAGAAATGTGTAGAACAGTTTCAATAGAATAACTACAAGAATGTAGAAGTAGGCGTAGTTGCCTGATAAGTAACTAACCAATAATGAGCTCGCCTTTGCAATATGTATGAGCTTCATTAACACCAATATAAATATGTGTACCCATCAATAAAGTTCGAGATCTACTGATGGCTTATGTTAAGCCCCACGTTTCTTCTGCCGTTCCCAACAAAATGGTGGCCCGTACGTGATACCGGTGACCACGGGGGTTTGGTGAAGGAGTTCGGGTCCTGTAGCAGCTGGGATGGCGAAAAAGCACTGCTGAAAAAGGGGAAGGTGCCATGCCCTGGGACAACTCACTGGAGGACCCGGCCAATACGTGCTGCCGAAGCCTGCGAGGCTGCGAAGAGCGTTCACGATTTAATATGGAAAGGCAAGCAGCATATGATTTATTTACTTGCTTTTTAAAAAAGCGTCAGGTTAAGGGCATAGATTTGCAGAAAGAGCTTCCTGGGTTATTAGCTTATGGGTATGCACAGGGTTTCTTTCAAAATCCTCATACAGTTCATGAATTAAGTGAGTGGCGTAAGTTTGGGGATAAGCTGCTGGAGGTAGTTTTGGATGATGATAAAACTGCAAAGAAGTTAGCCAAGTTGTGGCGAGTGGTGCATAATGAGTTAATACAATATCAGGTAGAAAAGAAGGCTGCACAGCAAGCTAGTGCGGCTCATGGCAGGAATAAAAGTTATGGGGACTGGGCAGACTTTCCGCTGCCTCCTGCTACTGCTAAAGTTATTCTGCCTCCCTTGGCTTCTGCCTCAGGCAGTGCCCCCTCCCCCACAAATTCCACAGCAGCACCGTCTGCGGCATCTGCACCGCTTGCACTGTGGCCAGAGGCTCCATCTCCCCCTCCTAGCAACGAGCCGATCCCTGGGGCAGAGAGTGCCCTAGTGGGGGCCATTGCACAGGAGAGGAGGAAGGCATGGGCAGCGGTAGCAAAAGAGATCATGGATTCGGGGGATATTGAGGCTATGGCAGCAGCCATGGAAGTTGCCTGCCCGGTGGTATTTACTCCTCTGGAAGGGGGTGGATTGCAGGCAGTGATCACTGCGTTAGACTGGAAACTGTTATCGCAGTTACGGTCCACAGTTAGCCAGTTCGGCGTTACAGCAGAGCCTAGAAAGCAGATGCTTGACTATATTTGGGGGACCCAGGTGTTGTTGCCAGCCAATTGTAGAGGAATTGCAAAGCTTATCTTTACTCAACATCAGCAGCCTCTGTTTAATGCACACTGGCAAGCACTCTGCCAGGAATCTGTAGCACTAGTCCGCCAGCCAGGTGACCATTACATGGAGTCACCTTAGATGAACTATTGGGTGTAGGAGCGTTTGCTCAAACAAAAGCGCAAGCATTAATCGGTCCCGATAAGTGTCGAGAAGCTATGCAACTAGTACGACTGGCTATAGATAGAATAAAAGATCCAGGCAGAGTTCCATCGTACATGGGGATAAAGCAGGGTAGAGATGATGAGTCATTCGGATCGTTTATAGACAAGGCAGTCACTGCTATCGAGCGAGCAGGAGTCCCTGATTACATGAAGGGTGCTTTACTGAAACAATGTGCCCTCCAGAATAGCAATCAAACTACCAGGAATGTACTAAATACCCTAGGAGCTAATTGGACTATAGAAGAGGCTTTAGAACAAATGGCAAATGTGCCCTTAGGGAGTCAGGCGATGTTAGTAGAAGCTATTAAAGAGCTAGGGATAGGACTGAAGGAGCAGGCAGCTGCATCCCAGAATCAAGTGTTAGCAGCACTCGCGCCCTTACAGGCAACAGCAGCAGATACTCCGCGGGCTCCATCTACTGCCGATTCAAGTGTTACCGGTGCGGAAGCATGGGACACACCTGACGGACCTGTTACGCAGCTAATGTTTGGTGTCAAAGCTCCACTCGGACACCCACAACACCGGAATTTGCCGACATCGATCAGGAAACGTAAAAGCCAGCGCGCCCAACAGCTGCCGTGCTCAGACACAAGTAGCAGCTGTCAACACCTCAGCCCAGCCCCCCTCCAGCCAGCCACAGCCGGCAGTCTCGGGCTGGATGGGGCAGCCTCAGTAGCAGTAACGTTGATGACCACTTGGCCGGAAAAGGTTCCGACTGGAATAAAAGGACCAATCATCATTGATGGACAGCCTATGGGAGCTTTGTTACTGGGACGATCATTGGCCACTATGATGGGATTATTTGTTTTAACTGGGATTATCGATGCTGACTTTACTGGAGAAATTTGTGTTATGGTACATACTCCTTTTCCACAGATTCGAATCGAGAAGGGACAGAGGATAGCTCAGTTAGTTCCATTGGAGCAAATGACTAAAACATTACCCCCTTGTCAATCACAACCGAGGGGAGAGCAAGGTTTTGGCTCCACCAGAGGACTTACTCTATTGACAATGAATTTAAACGACCGGCCAAAATGCACTGTATTAATAGAATATCAGGGTGAGAGGCAAACCTTGGAAGGTTTACTGGATACTGGTGCAGACTCCAGCATTATTAGGCCAGATTGCTGGCCCCGCAACTGGCCATTACAGCAGACACCAGTGACAGTTACCAGGGTTGGAGGACTAACGCTTGCAAGGAAATCACCTCTGATATCTGTAACTATTGACGGAAGAATTTTAAGGAGTATCTTTTCAGTTGTACCTTTGCCCCCTTCTGTACAGTGCCTCGTTGGTCGGGACATTCTGGCTCAATTGGGAGTAGTGCTGACAAATGAACACCCTTTGGGCTAGTTGCCATTGCGTGGACTTTCCCAATCCCACTAACATGGACCACAAACACGCCTGTGTGGGTTAAGCAATGGCCTTTAAAAAGGGAAAGTCTGGAACAAGCACATTTACTAGTCCAGGAACAATATAAACAAGGTCATTTACAGTTGTCAGTAAGCCCATGGAATACCCCTATTTTTGTTATGAAAAAGAAGTCAGGAAAGTATCACTTGCTACATGACTTACAGGCTGTAAATGAACAAATGGAGCCTATGGGAGCCTTACAACCAGGTTTATCTAACCCAGCTATGTTGCAAGGAGGCTGGCCACTGCTGATTGTGGATCTTAAGGACTGCTTTTTTACTATTGCTCTCCACCCTCGAGACACTTGGAGGTTTGCCTTACCTTGCCGGCTTTAAACAGGGAAGAACCAGACAAGAGATTTGAATGGGTGTCATTGCCACAGGGGATGCGCAACAACGCCACCTTGTGTCAACTGTCTGTCGATAACGCGTTACAACCTTTACGGCAAGCCTGGTCCGAAACAACCATTTCTCATTACATGGACGATATTTTATTTGCGCAGCCGCAACCTTTTACAGGTCAACAAATTCAAGAAATACATGATGCTCTAAAATTACATGGACTGGCTGTAGCTCCTGAGAAAATCCAATTATCTGCACCCTGGAAATATCTAGGATGGATACTTACCGATCAGGTTGTGACCCCCCAGAAACTGCAATTGAATGTTAAAATATATACATTGCATGATGCACAAAAGTTACTTGGTGATCTGCAATGGCTATGCCCTATTGTAGGCATTCCAAATAAGTTATTAGATAAACTTTGACCTTTACTAAAAGGGACTGACCCAGCACAGCCTGTTCGTATAACCTCTGAGCAGGTTAAGATACTTCAACAGATACTGGACTGTGTAACCCAGGGCAGTGTCCAGAGACGAGATCTTAACCTCCCCATAAAGCTGACAGCTTGGTGTAGAACTAAGTTTTTACTGGGTGCACTTACTCAGCAAGACAGAAAAATGGGGCAGACGTGAGCCTTGGAATGTATATCCCCCCCACTTCAACAACATAAAACCCTTCTTCAAAAAATCGAAATTTTGGCTGATTTGCTTAAGAAGGGTCGTGAACGGGGGTTACAGATTACTGGAAAGGAGCCCGATGAGATACGGATCCCAATGAAGAAAGATACATTGACCTGGTACCTGGAAAACAGTATGGAATTACAAGAGGCGCTGCTGGGAGCCGCAAGTGTGATTGCCACTGATGATATTCCCAATATACCACTGAATTGGGGAGGGCAGTGGGGTTGGATCCAACGCCCAAAAAGATCGCAGGAGCCCCTGTCGGATGCCATAACAGCCTACATGGATGCAGGAAGAAAATCCAAAACTGCTGCAGTGACCTGGCAGGAAAAGGGACAATGGCATCATCAGATTCTTCAGGCTTCTGAGTTGGATACTTTACAAACGATGGAGCTATTGGCTGTTGTCTGGGCCATGATGTACTTTTCTGGGCCTCTCAACATAGTGACAGATTCTTTGTATGTTGCAGGACTGTGCGAGCGAATAGAGGATGCCTCTATAAAAGAGGCTCAAAACAGAAGGTTACATGATCTGTTTATACAGCTACAGAGGGCGATTAAGCTGAGAAAGCATCACTTTTCTGTTATCCATATTAGAAGTCACAAGTGGGATATTGGTCTAGGAGAGGGTAACGCATGAGCAGATAAGCTGGTATCAATGACACAAGTGACTCCAATTCCCAGACAGACCATGGCCAGAGAAGCACATTCCATGTTTCACCAAAATGCAAAGGGCCTCCATAGAGAATTTCAGATATCTATGGAAAAGGCACGGGCAATAATCAAAGCCTGTCCCATATGTAGTCATCATAATGGGGGATGTGGATTAGGTCTGGGAGTTAACCCAAGAGGGCTGAATACAAATGAGACCTGACAAATGAATGTTACACATGTTGCTGAGTTTGGAAGGCTGAAGTCTGTACATGTTACTATAGACACCTATAGTCATTTTATATGGGCCACGGCACAGACCAGTGAGAGAGCCGGGCATGTGGAGAGGCACCTCAGCAGCTGCTTTGCAGTGATGGGAGTGCCACAGCGTGTCAAGACAGATAACGGGCCCGCCTACTGCAGCAAAAGAATAAAGCAATTCATGCAAACGTGGGGAATAGAACATGTTACAGGCATCCCTAATTCCCCAACAGGGCAAACAATTGTAGAGAGAGCTAATGGTACCTTGAAAAGATATCTAGGTAAATACACAGATATTAGAGAGCCACCAGAGAGATTGCTAAGGTGCCTATTTGTTTTGAATCATTTCTGTGTTTTTGGGGAAAGCAAAGTTCCTGCTGTAATTAGCCATTATGTACAGGAGAAAGGCAGTGTGAAACAAGATGTGTGGGTAAAATACAGAGATCCCAAGGCAGGACAATGGCAAGATCCTGCTAAGGTATTATATTGGGGCCGCGAATATCTTTGTGTTTCTACCCCTACAGGATCTTTGTGGGTACCTGCTAAATGGACCCGAGCAGCTGTGCTAGATGGAACCGGGACTCAGGCAACTGAGCGAGGAAGACCGTCGGCGAGTGGAGACGAAGCTGTTGATCATCCTTCAACCAATACTTCTTAAACTGAAAGGACAGTGTATTTATGCCATTGACCGAGCCATTGATCAGTGCAAATCTGTAGATAATATACTAGGCCTACTCTCAGCACTTACTACCTTTGAACTTAAAGGACCTAAAGATCTAGCTTGTATTAAGTGTCAAAATAGATGATGTAACACATGGGTGCTGTTTTTTTGTGGGGGTTGTCAGCAAACTAAGTGGGTGCATCAGACCCAGTTACCTGAACTGTGGTGCAGGAGATGTGAATTTTATTGGCAGTTTAATTCCTGGGAAAGAGCACTTAAAGACTTTAGAGGGTTACCTGGTCACCAAGGGTTACATTTATATGAATCCCCAGAGCAGAAAATTCTTGGATGGTTTAGGTGGGGAATCCAGCACTTGGCCAAGCATGCCTTAGGACAATCCCAATCATGTATCTTACAAATTAAGTGTGGTTGGGGTATTCCCCTTTCACAATTAGACGTAATAGGTCCAATTCCAGGAGGTCAAGACCCCAACCAAGCGTGGGACGATTGTTTAAGAAGCCTAAAGAGGTTAAATCTGGGCAGGTCAAGGAGAAAAAGGGGGAAAGGAAAAAAGAGACATTTTAAACAATTTACGAGAAACATGTTCACCTCCCCAATGTCAGGGAGGTTCAAGGCAGCACCTGGGGAGATCAAGATGAGGTGGCAAATTTATGCTGTTGCTTCACTAACCTTCACCCTCTTAACAGACAGTGCAGGTGCTGCCGAAGGCGTGTGGGCCCCACCTCAGCCCAAGATGAACGTTTGGATCACCCTGGCAAATTTAACTAATCAGGAGGCTATTTGCCTATCATTATCTTCTCCAGGTAATCCATTTACAACTTGCTTGGTTGGGCTACCAGCGGATCCCTGGCCATGTCCCTCAGGTGTACCCACCTGCAATACCAATGATGCTTCAACAAGTGTAGATAAATGGGATCAGTGGATTTCTCATTTTCCCATAGCACCGCAGGAACCCCAAGAATTGGAACTGTTAGGTTCAGTGATGGCAAATGCATGCCTTAATTTTAACCACAGAAGCCAGCTTTCAGCCAAGAACCATTCCACTGTTGGAACTTCCAGCATGGCTGTCTATCGTAATGCAACTGCTTGGTGCAATTATACCACAAAGAAAGTGTCAATCTCATCTAATGACCCTATCCAGTTGCCAGCAGGCTACTTCTTAATCTGTGGGGACCGTGCTTGGCCTGCTGTCCCATCGATGCTGTGTGGGGGCCATGTACAATTGGACAGCTGTCTCTGCTTACACCCAATATGTCCATGATATTAAATATGAGCCGCCGCCATCATCGAATTAAAAGAATGGCCCACGCATTTACTGCTGACTGCAAAGACAATGTAAAATTTTGGTCCCCGGGAGCCATAATTGCAGCATCCTTTCTGACTCCAGGGGTAGCAGTCGCAGGTGCCCATGCCACCCTAAATAAATTGGGATGTTGGCTTGCAAAACAAACCAATGCCACCTCTTTGGCACTTTCTAGCCTTTTGCTTGACGTTGATTCTATTCGCCATGCAATGCTTCAAAATAGAGCTGCAATTGACTTTCTTTTACTTGCACAAGGCCATGGCTGTGAAGAATTTTAGGGCATGTGTTGCATGAACCTTTCTGACCATTCACAGTCCATTCACTCCCAGCTCTCTGAGTTGTGGAGGTTAACCGGAAACTTACAAGTGGAATCAGGCTTCGGTATTGATGGATGGCTCAAATCTTTAGGCTTAGGATCATGGTTACATTCTATTGTAAAGGTTAGCATTATAGTGGGCATTGTAGCCCTGTTAGTAGTGTTAATTTTGCCTTGCTTTTGCATGTGCTTACAGAATATGGTGCAAAAGATGATATCTGCCGCATTTAATCAGACTATGCTTGTTCAACAGAAAAACGGGGGAAGTGTGGAGAGCTTTGTGGACACCTGGCTACCTGAGAAGGGTCATGTCAACATAGTACCACTGGCTAAGCTAGGAGACAAGTCAGGAGCCAGTAGTCAGTGTCCAATAACAGGCAAGGACATTGTGCTCTTGGTGCAACATTAAGAAAGGGAGGAAAATCTTTGGCAGAAATGTGTAGAACAGTTTCAATAGAATAACTACAAGAATGTAGAAGTAGGTGTAGTTGCTTGATAAGTAACTAACCAATAATGAGCTTGCCTTTGCAATATGTATGAGCTTCATTAACACCAATATAAATATGTGTACCTATCAATAAAGTTCGAGATCTACTGATGGCTTATGTTAAGCCTCGCGTTTCTTCTGCCGTTCCCAACAAGCTGTTATCAGCAGATGTCCCCTCCTGAGGGAGGAGTGAATGTGGTCACTCAGAGAGAGAGATAAGGCAAACTGCCCACTTGACATAAGACAGCTGCCATACAGATGGTAATAGAATACATCTTGCCTTCCAATCTGGAACACACCCTCAGCCAGTCAGCCTGCTGCAGAGGCTCCTTTCCCACAGGAGCTTTGTACGTAGCCACAACCAACAAATGTAAAACCTTCTCCCAAATGTTTCCTGGGATTTTTGACAAGCTCACCTCTCAGTCTTCTCAGACAAACTTTGAGCAAAGTGGGAATCTCTTCAAGTTCCATCTTTGTTTGCTTCTGGTGGAACTCCCTCAGTTCTAGAGCAGGGGCTTCTCTCAGCTTCCAGCTGCCCCCGGGCTCTCCTCCCGGCCTGCTGGCCTTTGTTGGGTGGCACAGCCTGTGCCAAGGGACAGCAAGGTGCCTGCAGCCCCCAGCTCTGGGGGAAAGGGAGAACGTCCTGCCTGCATCCACCGTGCTGCCAGCTCAGCAGTGCAGTGCAGCACGGGCTCACGCTCCCCATTGCTCCCACAGATGCAGCCGGAGGAGCCTGGGGGTGAGACGGGTCCTTCTATTCTCGTGATGTGGGTCCCACCCTTTTCTCTGGTCTGCACAGTTGAATTAGCAATGAGGAGTACCTGAAAGGGGCCTTCAAATTTAGGCATTAATGGCCCACTATTCCAGGATTTTATCAAAACCCAATCTCCTGGGTTAATTTTATGTACTTTCATGTCAAGAGGGGAAGTTTGGGGGAGGCATCCTCTTTTTCTAAGTCCTTCCTGGGTTCTTCTAATGACTTCTAAATATTTTCTGGTAGCTTCTTCTCCTTCCAAATAGTCTCCTGTGCTATAGGGTGTTAACAAGAATGGCAGTCCAAACACCATTTCATAGGGTGAAATCTCTATATCGGACTGGGGTCTTGTTCTGATGCGCAAAAGCGCCAGGGGAAAACATTTTAGCCAATTCATTTTTTCTTCGATCAATTTAGTCAATACATTTCTGAGAGTTTTGTTCATCTGCTCCACCCTCCCAGAACTCTGGGGGTGCCACAGAGTATGTAATCTCCATTTTATTCCTAAAGCTCTGATTATATTTTGCAACATTCGAGCTACAAAACGTGGACCTCGGTCTGAGTCTATGGTGTTCACCATTCCGTATCTGGGGATAATATTCTCCAAGATTACTCTTGCCACAACCTGGGTTCTTTCCCCTTTTGTCAGGAATGCTTCTACCTAATGGGTGAGATGATCTGTAACTAGTAAATATTTGTATCCCTGCACTGGGGGCATCTCGGTGAAATCTATCTGTATGCCCTGGCAAGGTCTTAGAGCTAATTCCCTCCCTCTGGGTGCTACCTTTCTCATAACCTTCTGGTTTACTTTTTGACAAATTAAACACCCTTTTGTAATTGCTTTTGCCAGGCCATATACACCTATGCACAGGTTATTTCTTAAGAAATGATCACATAATCCTTGGACTCCCCAGTGAGTTAATTTATGTAGTTCTGTTAGCACTGTCCGAGCAAGTGCTTTGTTTAAAAACACCCATCCATCCGAGGTTAACCACTCCCCTCGTTGCCCTTGGTGTAACTTTAAATTTTTTATAACCTTCAATTCTTTCTCACTAAATATGGATTCCTCTCTTCTTTCTGCCCCCTCAGGTGTGGTTTCTGCTTTAAAAACTTTCACTGGATCCCCTGGTTCTAAAGCTGCTTCCTTTGCTATCTCATCAGCCAGTTGGTTTCCTCTAACTTCAAGATTGTTGCCTTTTTGATGCCCTTTTATATGGACCACCGCTATTTCTGTTGGTTTCTGTAGAGATTCTAATACAGACCTGACCAGGTTCTCATGGGCTAAGCTTTTTCCTTTTGAGCTTGGATATCCACGCTCCTCCCATATTTTCCCAAATGTGTGAATTATCCCAATGCATATTGGGAATCTGTATAAATAGTTCCCCAGTCTCCCTCCAGTAAATGTAATCCTCTTTTCAGGGCATATATTTCACAACTTTGGGCTGACCAATTTGGGGGTAGTTTTCCTTTTTCATCAATTTGTAAAGTTTCTCCATCTATGATGGTATAACCTGAAGCTCTTTTTCTATCTACTACCTTCGAAGAGCCATCTATGAACAAGACTCTTCCAGTTGCTCGTGGCTGATCTTCTAAATCTTCTCTTACTTTTGTTTGAAAGTTAAACAATTCAAGGCAATCATGTCCTAAATTCTCTATAGGCTCTCTCATAAGGAATTGTGCTGGATTGAGGGCATTTGATGTTATGAATTCTAAATCATCTGTGTTCATTAGTATAATTTCATATTTTAATATTCTTGCATTGGTTAGCCACTGCTGAGCCCTCTGGGTCAGCACTACTTAAGACCGTGAGGAGTATGTACTTTAATTTTTCCTTGTAAGGTCAATTTCTGGGTCTCCTCTATCAGGATAGCAGTATGCTACTGCTTGTATACAAACTGGCCAGCCTCTAGCCACTGGATCTAACAATTTGGAGATGTAAGCCACGGGTTTTCTGCAGCCTCCCCACTCTGAGTTAGTCCACCATAGGCTATACCCCCTTCAGCACTCACAAAAAGATCAAAGCCTTTCTTGAGGTCTGGTAAGCTTAGGACTGGGGCAGAAGACAACTTACCTTTTAAGCTCTCCAGCTGATGATCATCTTCTGCTGTCCAAATTATGGGATCTGGAGCTACTAACTTATTGTATAAAAATTTTACACTTTATGTGTATTGATCCAACCGTAACTTGCAATATCCGAACAGGCCCAGGAGTTTTCTCACATCTCTTTTTGTTTTTGGAGCTGGGACAGATAAAACACCTGAAATTGTGTCAGGGCTTAACTTCTTATATCCCTCTCCTATTATGTGCCCAAGGTATGTTACTTCTGATTGCACAAACTGTAGCTTCTCTTGGGAAACTTTTAGTCTTTTTTCCTCCAGAAAATTCAAAACCTTAATACCAGTTGTTCTGACCTGATCTTTTCTCTTCTCTGACATCATCAGGTCATCAACATACTGCAGGATCTGTACTTCCTCTTCAGGAACAAACTGTTCCAACAAGTCCTCCAGGGCTTGTCCAAAGAGGTTGGGGGATTCAGTGAACCCTTGTGGTAATCGGGTCCATCTTAGCTGTTGTCTCCTTTTTGTACTTGGGTCCTCCCATTCAAAGGCAAACCAATCTCTACATTCTGTTGCCAGAGGACACGCCCAGAAAGCATCCTTCAAACCTGTAACAGTGAACCAAGCATGTTCTCTTGGAATTCAGCCTAGAAGACTATACGGGTTGGGCACAACTGGATGTCTGCAATGGCCCTTTCACTGACCTCCTTCAGATCTTGTACCAGCCTGTATTTCCCTTCAGCTTTCTTAACTGCCAGTGTAGGGGTATTGTGCGGTCACATACAGGGTTCCAAAATTCCCTCTTGCAACAGTTGTTCAATAACTACGGCAAACCCCTTCTTTCCTTCTAGGGAAATCGGATTAACACGTATGGGTGATGCGCCATCTTGCATTTTTATTGTAATCAGTGGGATGTCCAATAGTCCCTGCTTTCCCCCTTCAGCCCATACCTCGGGGTTTATCTCTGCGAAATCCCCTTGTGATAACTTCATTATTTGCATCACCATCCTCCCTTCTCTTGGGACAATCCCAACCCCCAACTGAACCTGTAGATCTCTTCCTAACAAACTTTTTTCTAGTTAGGCAGGTAAATAAAATTAGCTTTACACTGTCTTGAGTTTCTGATTATTTTTACATCTTCAGTCACTGAGGCTCTAAATGGTTTCCCTTTAGGCCCTAATACCTCACAAAATTTTCTACCAATATGTCCTGGTTTAGGGCAAATTTGGGAGAGAATCTCAAAAGGAGGGCCCCTCCAGTAAGCAAACCCACAGGGCCCCTCCCCACAACCGGTTTGGGAAGAACTCCTCAGAGAGAAGTGGAAAGAACCTGTTTGTTTAACAGGCACAGCACCCTCCAGCACACAAAATGAACAATACCAGATGACACCACTCTGAAAAAAAATGACAAATTCAGAAAGTCTCTCTTGGAAGTGGTCTCTCTGTTCTCAGTCCCTCCGGCGCTGGGGCAGCTGCTGCAGACACAAGGTGCAAACTCTCGGTGTTCCCAGGCCCCAGTCCGGAGCAGGTTCAAGTTGGTTCAAAAAAGGAAAGAAGAAGCAATCCAGGAAGAAATTTGGACTGTTTAGCTAAACTAGCTAATGAGCAGAAGCCAGAGCAAGCAGAAGCAAAGCACAAGCAAGAGAGCAAAGCAAAAAGCGAAAGCAAAAAAGCAAAATCTGCACCATGTACTGCCCTGTCTCTGTGTCCTGCCAGGCTGTTAAGAAACCCAAACAAAACTTCCACTCTTCAGAGCCAGTCTTAAAGGCACAGAACATAATATCCAGCATAAACAGAACACAGGAATGGGGATACAAGCATCATAACATTCTACCCCTTATCCCCATATCATCAACATACTACCACACATCATGCATTTATTCACACAAAATTTCCATCTGTTCCCCCAAAAATTACAAGCAATACCCGTCATGCCCTCATCACATCCTCACACTGGACCACTGAATCCAGGCCCCATACTACAGAGCTGCAGGATTCCCCACTTTCACTTTACTCACTCAGAGCTTCATCTTCCACTTGCTCAGACCTCTGACACTTGCACATCTCCTTCTCCATCTTCCACTTGCTCAGACCTTCGACACTTGCACATCTCCATCTTCCAGTTGCTCAGACCTTTGACACTTGCACATTTCCTTCTATCTCATGTCTGTATAGTTTAATGTACAGACAATGAGAGTAATATCCAACCAACAGTGATATTTGCACATCGTTCTCACCCCACAATCAGATCTCCCTGAGGTACACATCGTGTTGTTCCATCTCTTTGCATTATCCACCATGTGCAACCTGGTCCCCGAGCAAAGACAACCCCACAAATGGGTTTGTCTGTACTTGAGGTAGAATTGATCCACACAGTCTTCCCTAACAAACCTCTGACATGTACCATTGGGACTTTATCTCCATCTATTATATTCAGGGACTCAGACTGGGCAGGACCTGCTCGGTTGGCGGAACCTCAAGTGTTAACTAACCAGGTGGCCTTTGCTAAATGCTGCTCCCAATGTTTGAAAGATCCCCACCCAAAACTTTCAACTGGGTTTTTAATAGTCCATCATACCTCTCTACTTTTCCTGCAGCTGGTGCATGGTAGGGGATATGGTACACCCACTCAATGCCATGTTCCCTAGCCCAGGTGTTGATAAGGCTCTTCTTGAAATGAGTCCCATTGTCTGACTCAATCCTCTCAGGGGTACCATGCCTCCACAGAACTTGCTTTTCAAGGCCCAGGATGGTGTTCTGGGCCAAAGCATGGGGCACAGGGTAGGTTTCCAACCATCCTGTGGTGGCTTCCACCATGGTCAGCACATAGCACTTGCCCTGGCGTGTCTGGGGCAGTGCGATGGAGTCAATCTGCCAGGCCGCCCCATACTTGTACTTGGACCACCGCACCACAGGGGCTTCACTCGCTGGGCCTGCTTGATGGCAGCACATGTCTCACAGTCATGGAAGACCTGAGAAATACTGTCCATTGTTAGATCCACCCCTCGGTCTCTTGCCCACTTATAGGTGGCATCTCTGCCCTGATGGCTGAGGCATCATGGACCCATCGAGCTAGGAATAACTCTCCCTTATGTTCCCAATCTAGGTCTATCTTGGACACTCCTATCTTTGCAGCCTGGTCTGCCTCTTCATTGTTTTGGTGCTCCTCATTGGCTCTACTCTTGGGGACATGGGCATCTACATGGTGCACTTTCACAGGTAGCCTCCCTACCCTGGTAGCAATGTCTTTCCACTCATCAGCAGCCCAGACTGGTTTTCCTCTGCACTGCCAGCTGGCCTCTTTCCACCTCTCCAGCCATCCCCACAGAGCATTGGCTACCACCCACAAATCAGTGTAAAGGTAGAGCTTTGGCCATTTCTCTCTCTCTGCAATGTCCAGGGCCAGCTGAACAGCATTGAGTTCTACAAGTTGACTTGATCCACCTTCTCCTTCGGTATCTTGTGTGACCTGTGTGGGGCTCCATACGGCTGCTTTCCACTTCCGGTTCATCCCTACGATGCAACAGGAACCGTCAGTGAAAAGAGCGTAGCGTGTTTCCTCTGGGGGCAGTTGGTTATATGGAGGAGCCTCTTCAGCCTGTGTCACTGGTTCCTGTTCTTCATCTATGACACCAAAATTCTCACCTTCCAGCCAGTTTGTAATTACCTCCAAAATCCCAGGGTGATTCAGTTTACCTATACGGGCGCGCTGAGTGATAAGAGCAATCCATTTTCTCCATGTGGCACTGGTGGCATGGTGAGTGGAAGGAACCTTGCCTTTGAACATCCACCCTAGTACTGGTAGCTGGGGTGCCAGGAGGAGTTGTGCTCCTGTACCAATCACCTCTGAGGCAGCCCGGACTCCTTCATAGGCAGCCAAGATTTCTTTCTCTGTGGGAGTGTAGTTGGCTTCAGACCCTCTGTAGCTTTGACTCCAAAATCCCAGTGGTCGACCCCAAGTCTCCCCAGTCACCTTCTGCCAAAGGCTCCAGGACAAGCCACGGTTCCCTGCTGCAAAGTAGAGCACGTTCTTCACCTCTGGTCCCGTCCTGACCAGGCCAAGGGCAACAGCATGAGCGATCTCCTGCTTGATCTGGGCAAAGGTTTGTTGTTGCTCAGGGCTCCAGTGGAAATCGTTCTTCTTGTGGGTGACCTGGTAAAGACGGCTCACAATCTGACTGTACTCAGGAATGCACCAAAAGCCTATGGTACCTAGGAAAGCTTGTGCCTCCTTCTTATTGGTTGGTGGAGACATTGCTGCGATCTTGTTGATTACATCTGTAGGAATGTGACCCTGTCCATCTTGCCACTTCACTCCTAGGAACTGAATCTCATGAGCGGCTTCCTTTCCTTTGCTCTTTTTAATGGTGAGACCAGCTCCCGAGAGGATTTGGATGATTTCCTTTCCCTTCTCAAACACTTCCGCAGCTGGGTTCCCCCACACAATGGTGTCATCAATATACTGCAGGTGTTCTGGAGCCTCACCCTTTTCCAATGCAGTCTGGATCAGTCCAGGGCAGATGGTGGGGCTGTGCTTCCACCCCTGGGGCAGTCGGTTCCAGGTGTACTGCACTCCCCTCCACATGAAAGCAAACTGAGGCCTGCATGCCAGAGGAATGGAGAAAAATGCATTGGCAATATCGATAGTGGCGTACCACTTCACTGCCTTGGACTCAAGCTCGTACTGGAGCTCTAATATGTCTGGCACGGCAGCACTCAGTGGTGGAGTCACTTCATTCAATGCACGGTAGTCCACAGTCAATCTCCATTCAATCCACAGTCCATCTCCATTCTCCTTCAGATTTACGCACAGGCCAAATGGGGCTGTTGAAGGGTGAGTGGGTCTTGCTGACCACCCCTTGGCTCTCCAGCTTTCAGATCATCTTATGGATGGGGATCACAGCATCTCGAGTAGTTCTATACTGTCGTCGATGCACTATGCAAGTGGCAATTGGCACCTGTTGCTCTTCTCCCTTCAGAAGTCCTACTGCAGATGGATTCTCAGACAGTCCAGGGAAGGTATCCAATTGCTGGATGCCCTCTGTCACTACAGCTGCTATCCCAAATGCCCACCAGAGTCCTTTTGGGTCTCTGAAATACCCACTTTGATGGTAGTCTATGCCCAAAATACATGGGGCCCCTGGGCCAGTCACGATAGGATGTTTCTTCCACTCATTTCCAGTCAGACTCATATCAGCTTCCACCAAAGTGAAATCCTGGGATCCCCCTGTCACACTAGCAATAGAAACAGATTCTGTCCCCACATATCTCGACGGAATTAATGTACATTGCACACCAGTATCAACCAAAGCTTTATACTCTTGTGGTTCCGATGTGCCAGGCCAGCAAATCCACACAGACCAAAAAACACGATTTTCCCTAGCCTCTACCTGGCTAGAGGCAGGGCCTCTCTAAGCCTGGTTATCCTTCTTTCCCTGGGCATATGTCTTGGATGTTCCTTCAAGGGGATTGGACATGTCATCATCACCATCATACCTGCCAGTTCGGCTATGGGCAACTGGAGCTGCTTTCCTTTTGGTGAAACTCCCTCTCTCAGCCCTGTCACCCTTCAATTCACGCACCCGTCGTGCCAGAGCAGCAGTAGGTTTTCCATCCCACCTCCTCATATTTTCTCCACAATCCCACAGATAGAACCACAGCTCAGCTCGTGGGGTGTACCTTCTCTCGCCATCTGGGAAACGTCTGAGTTGGGCACCAGAACCTCTGATCTGTACTGCTGAGATTTGAAGAAGGTCTTCTTTAATCTCCTCTCTGAGCTTCTTATGATTCTCCTCTATCTTATCCTCTCATTTCTGCAGACATGTTTCCACCGCTGCGATTCTGGCATGTGTTGGGCCATGCACAGCATCTGCATATGCTCGGAGCTGCCTTGCCATGTCAAGCACGGTCTCATCCCTCTTCATTATGGCTAAGGCAGAAGCATATTCATGTGGCCCAAGTCGCACAAGTTTTTGCCACATCACAGACGTGCAGGGTACCAAGTCTGGGTTCTTAGTTGTTATGTCATCTGAGAAGATAATCTCTGCCACTGCCATTTCTCTCAGGTGTCGGATCCCTTGTTCTATGGTCTTCCACTGTGTTTGTTGAATATAAAGATCATCTGCATGCAGGTATCTTTGTGCAACACTTTCCAAGACCCGTGCCCAGAGGCTGTGTGGATTAGCCCCCCTCATCATTCTTTGGTAGATGACAGGATCGTGACAGAGATCCCAAATACCTCGCTTCAGTGCCATCCAGAATTGTAGCCTCGCCTGCAGTGCCCCAGAGACGGGCTAACCAACTAATTGTGGATTCATCAGGTCGTCGGGTGTAATCCTTCTGTAGGCCACGAAGGTCCTTCAGGAAAAAGGACTCAATATTTGCATCTGATCTTGCACCTGCTGCTTTGACTCCTGATTTTATGTCAGGAGGGATTGAGGTTCCTTCTCCTGCATTATCATAATCATCATCATCCACTGGTTGATTAGTCTTGTCCGTGCGTTGCCCACTTCTAGTACTGGGAGCAGCAGCCATTGGTTGAGGCTTATTGTCTGGTTTAGCTGCTGGCTTCGAGCCTGGGCTGTTGGCTGTAGCCTGACTGGGAGAGCTGCTGATTTATCTCCCTGTCCCCCTGCCTCTGTCTGCAGCCCTACAGGATCTAGCAATGTGCGATACGCATATGCCAGGGCCCAGCTCACTGCAATGATCCTTCTCTCCTTAGGCGCATGCTGGTACTTCTCTTTCAGGTATTTCCCCACCTCAGCTGGGTTGTGAATTTGTTCATGGGGAAAGTCCCAGACTATAGGGTTGTTGTTATTATATTTCTAGAGTCCCATACTGTTGTTATCATATTTCTAAAGTCCCATACCTCCTCGGTGTTTTCTTATGGCTGCAGATCTTCACAGCACAGGCTCCTTCTTCTGCATGCTGTTCTTTCCTAGTCAGGGCTCTCCCTAACTGGCCAACCCACCTCCTTTTATCCAGTTATCTTCACTAGCCACAGCTGCAGCCCAATGAAGGACATCACAGCTGCAGCCCATCAAGAACAACCAGGACTTACCAGGGCAAGGCCTATATACAGATATTCAGGTACAATACAGATATTTTACTAGGACTCAAAGGCCACCTATATATACTATATAGGGTCAGAGAATTCCTTCAGGATTTGGCCCATATCTTCCCATTTCCCACACCACTTAGGATTTTACACACCTGGGTCTACTTCTGAGTCAGGGGTCTCATCAGCCCATCTAGAAATCTCAGCCCTCATTCTAGAGAAGCAGCAGGCTGTATAGAGGAAGGTTACCAGATTGAATACCAGAAAGATGGTCTCTTTAACATTCAGGGGAAACTGAACATTCTTCAATAGTGATGCAACAGATTCAGAGGAGAAGAAGGAAAGCAAAGGCTGAAAAGCCTCATCCCCTGCTCCTCCTCTAACAAACCGGATGCATAACCACAGCCACGAACCATTCATACCTGGAACAGACCCCAGCATGTTTATAAACTTCTTACAAATCATTGCCACCAAGCCCAGCAGGATAGCTATTCTGGTCACTGCCCCTCTGCTGTAAAAACTACGTATTAGGGACAACACTAGAGCTATTTCTGGATAAGAAAATAAACCTAGGGACCACAGAGGTATTAAGATCTCAAAAAAACCCTAGGGACCAGAAATACATGCAAACCTTCACCCCAAGAGACATTATGATTTCAAAAAGCATGGCTATTAACTGCTTTATATGAACACAGAGTAATGGCAACCAAATGCAGTCAAAACAGGGTTTTCCCACTCTCTCGCGAGCCCCAGGCGTTGGGCGTCAAATTTTGTCCCGGTTTAGGGCAAATTTGGGAGAGAATCTCAAAAGGAGGGCCCCTCCAGTAAGCAAACCCACAGGGCCCCTCCCCACAACCGGTTTGGGAAGAATTCCTCAGAGATAAATGGAAAGAACCTGTTTATTTAACAGGCAAAACACCCCCCAGCACACAAAATGAACAATACTGGATGACACCACTCTTTCACCACTCTGAAAAAAAATGACAAATTCAGAAAGTCTCTCTTGGAAGTGGTCTCTGCTCTCAGTCCCTCCGGCGCTGGGGCAGCTGCTGCAGACACAAGGTGCAAACTCTCGGTGTTCCCAGGCCCCAGTCCGGAGCAGGTTCAAGTGTGTTCAAAAAAGGAAAGAAGAAGCAATCCAGGAAGAAATTTGGACTGTTTAGCTAAACTAGCTAATGAGCAGAAGCAAGAGCAAGCAGAAGCAAAGCACAAGCAAGAGAGCAAAGCAAAAAGCGAAAGCAAAAAAGCAAAATCTGCACCATGTACTGCCCTGTCTCTGTGTCCTGCCAGGCTGTTAAGAAACCCAAACAAAACTTCCACTCTTCAGAGCCAGTCTTAAAGGCACAGAACATAATATCCAGCATAAACAGAACACATGAATGGGGATACAAGCATCATAACGTCACCCTAGGACACCATACCTTCTGGTACTTTGTTGAGACAGGACTTGTCTACTCCTGTATCAACCAAAAATTCAAATTCTTCCTTTAGGGGTCCCACCTCAGTTTACCAAGGGCTCCTCTAGATGTTGCATTTGGTCCCCTAAAGTGTAAAGCCCCTGACACCCCTAATTGTCACCTCTAAGACCCCTCCCTAAGGCTTCTCGTTCCCTGGCTATTGCCTCATCGCTTCTGAACTTTTTACAAACCCTCCTAAAGTGTCCGATATCTCCCCAATAATAGCAGCGCCTTTCACACAAAGGGACTTGAGGTCTCTCCATCCCTCTTGTACCTGACAGTCCTGGCCTATCCATGCCTGCTCCTGGTGGTGCACCCGCCCACTCTTTAGTTACCTTGGATCGTGGGATAGAGTTGCTTGCCCCACACTTTCTCTAGCTATAGCAACCATGATCTTAGCCTTGGCCTTTGCTCTTTCTTCTTCCCTCCTTAAATGCACCTTCAATGCTTCTTCTCAATAACTCATTCTTGCCAATCTTCAATCTTTTCCAGTTTTCTCCATATATCAGGCCAAGATTTGGTAACAAATTGGACCTTTAGTAGCACTTGACCTTCTGTGGTGTCTGGGTCTATTTTAGAGTACAGTTGGAAGTTCCGCTTTAGGTGATTAAGCCAAGTAGCAGGAGTTTCATCCTTTTCTTGTGTACCTTGAAATGCCAATTTGGTATTAGTTCCTTTGGGAACTGACTCTTTGATCCCATGAATTATCAAAGACCTATATTGTATCATGGCCTTCCTCCTTCCTTCTGATTAGGGCTCCAATTGGGATCCTTAGTGGCAATTTCTGTTCACCTGATGGCACTTGGGGTCCTGGACAGGTTTCTTTTTCCTAAATTCTTATGCTAGCAGCTCTAATCATCCAGACCTCTTCTGGGGGAAATAATATATTTTAAATGGAATTCATGTCCCCCCAAGTGTAGATATTTGGACCTAGGAATTGAATCACTTGGTTGGCCATGCCCACTGGGTCCTCAAGTAAATGCCCTAACTCCTTCTTGAATCCTCTCACCTCAGAAGCAGTTAGAGGAGCGTTCACAAAGCCAGCACCTCCCACTACACCTCCCATAGGAACTTCTCTGAGAGGAAACAGTCTCTCTACCCTGGAGGTCCTGGATCAGGTACTGCAGTATGGCCCATCTTCAGACACAAAACTGCTCATTTGAGGGGTATTAACATTACCCTGGATTTTCTGTAGGTCAACAGCTGTATCTGGTGATAAGAGTTTACCAGGTAAGGAGGCATTTGTGTCCCAACTAGGAGGAGGTAAAGGGACAGCAACAGGAGGGGGAGAAAAGCCTGAGTGCATGTTAAGTGGAGCTGGAGAAGGAGTGCAGAGTGCAGCAGGTGGAGTAGGCACTCGTGGGGGTGCAGAAGGAACTGGAGGAGCTGAAGGGGGTGGTGAGGGAGTGGCCACCAGGGGAGATACCGGGTCTACCACAGAGGAAGCCAAGAGGTAGAAGGAATTAGAGGAGGCGGTAATGGGATGGCAGCCAGGGGAAAAGCCAGATCTGCCATTTGAGGTGCCCGAGGAGGAGCATTATAAGGTGGGGGGGCATCAGGAGGCAAATAGTCCAGGGGGTCCCACCTTTTATTAATCTCTCTAATTCCAGCATCCCCTCCTTCATTCCCCTCTTTCTTCTGCTGCACCTTACAAATTCGCACACCTTCATCTCCAATAGCACTCTGTCTCCATCCATCCTTACAAACGGGGTTCATGATGGTTCGTGTATTGATCTCAGGGTGCAAAAAACCGACACGGCACAGGGGTGCAGTAATAATCAAAACAAACATACCTTTATTGAATGACCATAGCAAAATGCGATAGAGGGATTAAGGGAGAGAGAGAGAAAAAAGAGAGAGATTGGGGGGGGGGGGGGCGGTGGGGATACAGCTACCAAACGTAGAGACAAAGTCCTTGGTTCCAGTTCAGTAGAGGATCCACCTGTTACATTAGGGAGATCTCAAAATCTCTAGCTAACTCAGAGGTTTTTATTATGATAATTCTATTGAAAATTGTGAGGGCAGCGGAAACAGATACAATAAGGAATAGATGTAACAGGTAGTCCATGTTCTCAGCAGTAAACGAGAGCCATTGTTTTCGTGGTCCAGTAGTCACAACCGGCAGGCAAACATCTTGCTTTGGTCAGCTTGCCTCCCCCACACACCTCCCCTGCGCTGGGAGTTTCAGTCCCAGTCCTTGGAAGGAGCAGAGGGGCCTTTTCACATGGGGGTTTCATGTCTCAGTCCTTGCTGGAGAGGCTTCTTCCATCTCAGTCTGTCTGTCCCGGTGGTTGTAAAACAGGTGAGGGTCTTCTGTGGGAGACCACCCGAAACTCAGGAGAAGTCAGCCAGGCTGAGAGGTGGGACAGCTCCCAAGGCTATTGTTGCAAAAAGGGCACAGTGCCCCCTTCTTTGGGCTCAGTGTAGCATATAGCAAACAACACCTATGAAAACAATAACTTAGCACTGTGCTCTCAGGTCTCAGGGCCTTTGGGGTATGTAACTTCCTCCTTCACAGCCAGAGATTCTAGACAGGGGGGTCTTCTCTTCGGTGGTCCCCAAATGACGATTGTGAGGCAGATGAGGGATATTTCGGACAGACTCTCACACACTCTTTAACCAACAGGCTGCATAAAATAATTGCTCAGGATCAGTATTCTCTTGAGCTGTCAGATAGTGACTCAGCTGTTGACACATCCACTTGTCTTTTGTCCCACACCATGGCCATCCTCCTTGCACATCTAACTCTGGCCAGATTTCTACACAGTTGTGAATTATCTTAACCTTATCTAATGTCTCCGTGGCCTCTATAGAACCCCATCTCTCTAGCAGTTCACCTAAGGGACTATGGACGGGTATATTCTTCAATCTCTTGCCTCTCTTCTTACTATTACATCCTCCCATTTTTCAGGTCCCAACAGAAAAAAATTACAAAGGTGCCTCTACTCGAAAAGAAATGTACTGACAGGTAACTCAAGAAAACTCCTATTTGAAGTCCCAGCCTCCTCGACTGAACCTCAGATTTGCCTCACCCCTTTCTCCAGGACTTTAAAAGCAAAGAACTGCCTGATTTCTGGTTTGCCTAACTTCCCTCGTAATGCTAGGTCTTACATATCAGGACTTAAAAAACTCGAGACCCCAGCCTCCTCTGCCAGGACTCGTCCTGACCCGTTTGGCAGGACTTAATTTGCCTGCAGGATCTGTGGGCATGCTCCAAATCCTTCTCGAGACTTGTGATTTGCCTGACTTCCCTCTGTCAGGACTTGTGGGCTTGCTCCAGATCCTTCTCGGAACTTGCAATCTACCTGACTTCCCTCTGTCAGGACTTCCGGGGTGCGTGCCACTCATAAACTATTTCCTCTGCACACCCGGAGAGGGGCCCTCTCTACCCCTTAGGAGGCGCCTCAGCCACCAATCCCACTCGCTTCCCCCGTTCCCGGCTGGCCCCTTGTGGGGGCCTGGAACCGCGGGTACTGGGAGGTCCCCACTCACTCCGAGGGTCCGAGCTGCCAGCCCCCATCTCACTCACACTCCACTCACTTGCTCCCACTCCTGTCACCAGATTTCTCACCCGTCCGGCGCTCCTCCGCGTCACTGGTACCAAGCTGATCTTCCCTGGTGCTGATAGCCAGCTGTCCTGGAGGTCCAGGGTGGGCGGCCGTCCCAGTTCAGGGTCCTCTTCAGGTGTGGCTATCCCGGAGAGCCCCCAGCTGAAATAAACAGGGCAGGAGATTTTTCTGCTTTTTAATGCCTTTATTAAAAATCAGCTCGGGTGGGGAGAACTGACGGGTCACGCTCACGCCGCCACTGCTCCCAGGAATGGCACGGAGGAGGAGGAGGAAGACTGCAGCTGTGCCTGCTGGTCTGCAGGCGGAGCTGAGGCTTCTGTCCTCACCAGAGCATCAGGAGATTCCCCAGTTTTTCAGTTTGACAGTCGAGGTCCTCTTCGTAGCCAACATCTTTTTAGGTTAGGATAAAGGTAAAAATGTTCTCAGCAGACACTGGAGTCTGTTCCTCACCTCTAGACATCACTTAGATCTCTTAATTCCATGGTGAGTTCTTGTTTTTAGCGGTTTTTCTTGCTAGATTTGGTGAGTGGTTTCCTCATTGGTGTGCCTACCCCGATGTCACCTCCTCCTCACAGTCCCGGGCACCATCTTCCAGGAAGCAGCAGGGTGGTACTTGACAAAGGGGCATTTCTAACCATCAAGAACAGGAAATTAAAGGACAACTATTAACAACAGGTGATTACAACATGACATTATTAACAACAACTAGTAGTTAGAACTCCAACTTGGCAGCAATTGCTTTAAATTGTGAACTCTGCAACCTTTAAAATAATGGACAACTTTTCTACTCCTAACACTTGCCATCAAGGCCTGGAGAGGAGTTGAGTCCTTCCTAAGGTGGGCAGGAGGCTGGGTTCTTTTGTAAGGCACACAGGAATATTTTGGGGTCCCTGCTGAGGGATGCAGGGATCCCGCAGGAGGCACACAGAAATGTTTTGGGGTCTCTGCTGAGGTGTGCAGAGATCCCTCATGTGATAAATAAATATGATTTGTGCTAACAATTGCAACTATATTGATATTTTAGAAAATATTTTTAAAAAGTAATAGAGAAAAAAAAATGTAATTTGTGTCATGGAACAGATGTTCTCAGATGTTCAGGAGAGTATCGGATACAGGATAGAATATTGAGATAATCCATATCCTAAAACAGAATCAGCTTTGGGACCAACAAAGTCGGGAAAACTCCCAAAGCAGAATTGGCATGGGGACGAACAAAGTTAAGATGACTCCCAAGGCAGGGTCAGCCTGGGGGTGAATAAAGTGGCGACAATTCCAGATAGGGAATCTAAAATAGTGGTCTTATCTACAAAATAATATGGCTTATTTTGAACATAATGCTTACTTACATAACCCAAAGCTTAATGTACATGTGCAACTTGCCAGGTTATTCAGAGGAAGACAGCAAGGAATATGGTGAGTGAGCCTTCCTCTGTAAATACCACCAAAGGGCCAAAAGACCCCTTAGAAACAAGCGAAACATGCACTATGCAGTGACATGGATTTCAAGATCTGAAAAAAGAGACTTATGGTAAAATATTGATGAATATGTATTAGCACACAGTATATAAATCGTGGTTGGATGCTTCTGCCTTTTGTAAGTGAGGCAGGGTGGAAAGCCCTCCCCGTACCCCAATCGATTGTTGGTTTTGCTTATGCTTTTTCTGAACCACTGCCAAATTTCTTTGTGTATCTGCTTGATTATATTTAATTGTATTATTTTATTTAAAATTCCTGCTCAATTTAAATTGTTGCTCAATTTTAATTTTGTGGTTTATTGATTTAGACACGTAGGTCCTCATTCACAACACTCATGAGGCACAAAGAAGTATTGATGGCCTCTACTGAGGCTTGCAGGAGTCCCTCATGAGGTGTGCAGGGGGGTTTTTCAGTCTGCTCAGCGCAGCAAAGGGCCACTCTCGCTCGACACTGTGCACAGTCTGCAGGAAGCTTCCTGCAAAGCCCCAGGCCCGGCCTGCGGGCGCGGCGGGCGGGCGGAGCCCATCCTTGGGGGCCGGGCGGGGCCTCTGGAGCCGCCGCGCCCCTGTCGGGCCAGCCCCGACCGCGGCGGGGAAGGCAACCGGCCGCAGCCACCGCAGGGGCTTCGCTAGGCCCTGGCCCTGTGCTGCAGCCCAAGGCATTTACAGCCACGGCCGTGCCCTGGGGCACAGGAGGCACCCGGGGCTACAGGGCAGAGGCAGAGCAAGGTGGGGAGGAGAAAGAGCAGGGACGAGATTGCCCTTGAAAGGCAGAGGCGCTCTGAGACCTGCTCCTGGCCAGGGAGCCTACCCAGAGCCGTCCCCTGCTGGCCGGGGCCTTGAGGGGCAGCTGTGCAGCTGGGCCAAGCTGTGCCAGCAGCTCCAGCCGTGCTGGGGAGCCTTGCCAGCTCTGGGCCCTGCTGTGCAGGAGGCTCCCTGTGTGCCACTGCCAGCTGGGGCCTCAGCCACCTCCTCTCTCCACAGGAGCGCCTCTGCAGCTTCACAAGACTGGCCAAATAACTGAGCCAGGGAGAACTGGACCTGTCATCTCTCATTTCTGTGCCAGTGTTCGTTGTCCCTGCCGTGGCTGCAACACCAGTTTGCTGCTGGGGTCCTGCTGCTGCCACCACCACCCAGAACAGGACCCTCTGTCCTCAGTGGGGCTGGCTCTGCTCTACAGCCAGGCCAGCAGGTGAAGCCCTCCTACCCGGGAAAGGCCTGAGTCCAGCAACATCTTTGGGCTTCAGCTCCAGCGTCTGTGAGCTTCTACCAGCACAGACTGAGCTGCTTGTCTAGGCACAGCCATGGGTGGGCAGGCAGCAGCTGGGCATGGGGGTCTTGAGACACCATGTTTTCGCTTAGTTCTTCATCTTAGGAATTAGAAACTTTTAGAAATGTGTAGGTGGGGTTTTTTTCCGAATAAAGAAATTGTCAAAAAAATTGTCCCCTTTTTTTATAGTAGTTAAGGATTTTTCAAAGTAGATTTAGAACACAGAATAACTTTCAACATTTTTATACTTCTAGAATAAACTGGCCTTGTCATCTTACATCTCTGTGTCAGTGTCTGTTGTCCCTTCCACGGCTGCATTACCAGCTTTTTTGGTGGGGACATGGTTTTTCCACCACCACCCAGAACAGGACCGTCTGTCATCAAAGGTGCTGGCCCTGCTGTCCAGCCGGGCCAGGAGGTGCAGCCCTCCTTCCAGGGAAAGGCCTGAGTCCAGCAACATCTTTGGCCTTCAGCTCAGGTGTCTCTGTGCTACCACCAGTGCTGGCAGAGCTGCTTGTCTGGGCACAGCCAGGGCTGGGCAGACAGCAGCCAGGCACGGGGCTCCTGAGAAAAAGCGACCCAATTTTGTCTTCATTTTACATTTTTAGATGGCAGAAATTGCTCAAAATATTCAGAAACAGTTTTTGTAGATAAAAAAACCCCATATATTTCTTCCCTTTTCCCATAGTAGTTTAGGATTTTTTAAAGTAGTTGTAGAATTCTGAAAAATGTGGAACACTTTTACACTTGCAGAATAAAAAATCAAACTGCATTTAATTGGTAATCTTTACCCTAAGAAGAACTAAGTCATCATAAGGCACTCAGCATCCTGGAGATGCTCTTTTCCCACTGGACTTTTTTACCTAGCAACAAGAACCAACCTAAAACCTTTTCCCAGATATTTTCTGGCATTTCTGAGTAGCTGACCTCTCAGTCTTCAGAGGCAAACTTTGAGCACAGGGGGAATCCGCTGCTGTGCAGGAGGGTCTTTGTGTGCCAGCTGCAACTGGGACCTCAGCAACCTCCTGTCTCAACAGGCACCTGTCTGCAGCTTCACAGGAGCGGCCAAACGCCTCAGTCTGGGACACGTGTACCAGACATTCCCCATCGCCATGCCCATGGCCGATGTCCCTGTCACAGCTGCTTTACCAGCTTGTTGCTGTGCAGATGCTGCCGCCGCCCAAACAAGGTCCTCTCCCCCTGAAGGCACTGGCCCTGCTCTCGGGCCCCTACTGAAGGTGGGCAGGGCTTGGCCCAGCGCTTCTGTTGCAATAAAGAGATGGAGCTGTCAGCCCAGTGTCTGGGTGGTAGCAGCAGCAAAGCCCACCCTGCAGCAGCACTGGCTGAGCTCCATGCCCAGAGGCAGCCGTGGATGCCCATGGTGTGGGCAGTCAGGAGCCAGGCAGGGGCTGCCGTGACCAGCGGCGGGGCCCCGAGGGCTGGGGGAGCCCATGCTGAGCATCTCTGTGCTGACAGCGCATTTCCTTCTTGGGGATCATCTAGGCCTGGACCTCTTCCAGTGGCAATCCCAGGGAAAGAGGGAAGCCATCAAGAGCATCTCCAGGGACACAGCCTGACCCACAATGTCAGCAGGTGACAAATAAGGTTTTTCTGAGCAATGGACCGGGGATACACAAAAACAATCAAGGCAGTCCATTTGTTCAGATGGGGGCACGCTCTGGGGGTACAGCTGAGGCCATGAGGTCACAGCAGGTCAGGGGTCACAGCAGGTCAGGGGTCACAGCAGGCTGAGGTCACAGTTGGCTCTGAGGTCACAGAGGTCCCAGACCCGGTGGTGGCACAGCAGCACAAGGAGCCAGCAGTCAGTGCTTGAGCACAACTGTTGCGGCAGCAAGCGGCAGTGGCAGCAGCGGTGCTGACATTGGGATAGCGGTGGCAGGACAGCGGTGGCAGCAAGAGCTGCGGGACTGGCAGAGGGCAAGGCACCATGGCCCTTGCTCTGCGCCTCTTCCTCCTGCTCCTCCTGGCCGTGGCCCTGCCTGCCAGGGCTGCCCAGGCTGCTCCGCTGCAAGCGCGGGGAGGAGGTGAGCCGGCAGCCTGGCTGCCCTTTCCCGGCACAGCGCTCCCTGCTCCCCGGGAAGCGCTGGCGATGGTTTTCCCCAGGCCTTCAGGGAGGGTTTCCTCTGGGAGAGGGAGAGAGCCCCCATGGGCCTGGGCTGCCCCTGTTTCCTCTGCAGGGATGTGTCACAGGGCCTGCAAAGAGGGTGGAGATTGGCCAGGAGCCAGGCCAGAGCTCCCCAGGCCCCTGTGCAGTTTGGCCTTGTCCATTCACATCTGGCTACCATGGCCTTACCCAACCCCCTTGCAGTGCATATTTCCCAGAGACAGAAGAGAATCCCAACACACCATGGAAAGGGTTTGGGTCTTTGCTCCTTTCTAGATTTGGATCACGACTTGGAAGATTTGGAAGGCCTGCTGAATGACACTTTGAATGTCTTAGAGAATGCCGGAGGCAAGTTCTAAATTTCCCTTTTTACTGGCGGAATAATCAGTGTCCATGTGGCAAGAGCTCACTCTTCTGCTATTTTTGTTAAGTTTAAGTCAGGGCTGAAGATATCTGTAAACCTTGCCCTGCTCCTTTCTGGAGCCCTGAGCAATCCCACAGGATTGCTGTCAGTGAGAGGAAGGAGCATTTAGCTGTCCGTCCTCCTCCTCTGTGCAATGTCACTGTGTCCTTCCGTGTGCTCTGTGCAGCCACAGAGAAGAGCAGAGAGGGAAGGGGCCAGGCCGAGGGCTGTGCCCCGGGGCTGAGCCTTTCCTGCAGCCTGAGGATCTCCTGCAGTGCCACGGGTGCTGTTCTGTCCTTCCTTTCTTTGCAGCTGGACCTGTTGGTGAAGGTGGTGCAGCTTCCCAACCCATGTCCAGGACTGAGCCTCAGGGAGACGGTGAGGGTAGGACAAGGCCTTTCCTGTGGGAGAGCTGCCAGCTCAGAGCCCAGAGCTCGGCCAGGGGGGCATCGCTGCAGGTGCCAGGACAGAGCCATGCACGTGTGTGCCCTCGCCCTGCACGATCCCCTCACCGCTCCTGCGGCTCAGTGGTGCCCGTGCAGCGGAGCAGAGATGGCAGAAGCTTCTGTGGCTGTTGAGTTACAGGGGTGTCTGCAGGGAGGACATTTCTTGTCCCTGTGCTAATTCCGACACCGCAGCCTGACTCCCATCGCAGGGGTGAGTCGTGTGTCCCTGCTGACCCCACAGGCTGAGCCCTTCTTCTGTGGCATCCATTCATGGGAAATGGAACCATGTTGCTCTAAGGTCTTCCAACGGGAAAGAACAAAGCTGCAGAACACAAGAAACCCCAGGAGCCATCCAAACATATGCGGCAAATGCTGAAGGAAATGCAGCAGGCAGGACAAGGTGGGTGCATTCCCTCAGCCTTGTCCTGGGGCTCAGCAGCCGGGGGCTTTGGCTGCACAGCTGGACACGCCGTGCCCGACACAGCGGGAAGGAATCCATGGCAGCCTCAGTGCCCCGCTGCTGCTTGCACGCCCTGCAGGGCTGTTTCCCAGCCTGGCCTGGCTGCAGCTTCTCCCCAGCCTCTGCAGGAAGGCATTTGGCATCACCTGACAGGCAGCCTAAACTGCAAGGGCACGAGATGCCCGGCAAGTTCCCATCTGCAGGCAAATAAGAAGGGGCACCTGGATGGAGAAGGGAGAGCCCTGCCCTACCCGAAAAGAGCCCTGCCCTACCCGAATAGTTTATAGGGATTTCCTGATCACTTTTCATGTTTTTGAGAGGCATTGCCTCCTGGACATGCCAGCACTCCAATGGGGAACCACCCAATCTGATGCCGCTCTTCCTTTCTCCAGAAGCAGACGGAGAGGCTGTGCAGAGCAATGAGTTTCCCGGAGAAAGCGGTGATTCTGTGCCAGCCTCTGCTACAGGAAGGGAGGCGATGCCAGGCCCAGTCACAGGAGGTAATTGCTCTGTCTCTGGGCCTGAGCCCTGCTGAGGCTTGAGCTGCCCTCTCTGCTGCTTGGCACTGCAGGCACAGCCCTGACAAGATGGGCACAGCCCAGAGGAATTATCCCGAGCAGGCTCAGGGCACTCGGCTACTGAGCTGTCCTGCTGGGCTCCCTCCGTGGGAGACACGTCCCGAAACCTGGGAGCGGCTGCACGGGGTGCCCGTGGTGGGGAAAGGGCAGAGGGGGAGAGCAAGGCTCCAGTGGGCCCTGAGAGGGCCTGGCCATGTGCCCTTGGGCTGGGTGATTTGTCCCACGGGAAAGAGGAATGGAGAGAAAGAAGAAGGTAGGAAAGGGGGCGGGGAAAAAGCAGGTGAGACGGAGGGACAGGGAGATAGCTGTGGCACTGCCTGCTGCATTTTTCCCAAGGGATTTAGCCAGAGTTGGAGCTGTGGGATTGAGAGCACCCAAGGCCCTGGGCTGCTTCAGCCTCCCCACCAGGGATGTTGCACAGGCATGGAAAGAGAGTGGAGAGTGGCCAGGAGCCTGCCCAGAGCTCCCCAGGCCCCTGTGCAGCTTTGGCCTTGTCCATTCACATCTGGCTCCCACGGCCTTACCCGACCCCCTTGCAGTTCCCATTTCCCAGAGGCAGAAGGGGATCCCAGCACGCCCTGAAAAATGTTCTCATCTGTGCTCTGTTCTAGATGAGGTTGCTGGGAAGGCTTCTCCCTTAGATTGGTTGAATGAAGTTTTGAAACCGTTGGAGCCTCCTCCAGGTATGTTCTCACTGTCCTATGCACTAATATTTGCTGACATCTTGGCAGGAACCTGGTAACAGAAGCTTCTGTGGCTGTTGTGTTACAGATGTGTCTGCAGGGAGAACTTTTCCTGCCCCTTTGCTGATTCCTACACAGAAGCCCAGCTCCAATCACAGGGGTGAGTAGTGTGTCCCTGCTGACCCCACAGGCTGAGCCCTGCTTTTGGGGCATCCATTCATGGAAAGTGGAACCACTTTCTGTTAAGGTTCTCTGAGCGGAAAGAACAAGGCTACAGGACACAGGAAACCCCATGAGCCAAACAACGTCCTGAAACATATTGTGAAAGAACTGCTCAAAGGGAATGGTGAGAGCACTTCCTTCAGCCTTGTCCTGGGGCTCAGCAGCCGGGGGCTTTGGCTGCACATCTGGACACGCCGTGCCCGGCACAGCGGGCAGGAATCCATGGCAGCCTCGCTGCCCCGCTGCTGCTTGCACGCCCTGCAGGGCTGTTTCCCAGCCTGGCCTGGCTGCAGCTTCTCCCCAGCCTCTGCAAGAAGGCATTGGGCATCAGCTGACCAAACCGACCAGGGACCCCCTGCATTTTCCCGGTCCCCAGACACATCCTGAGGTGTGGCTGCTTGGAGGAGAGAGGGCCATAGCCAGCCCCAAAGGCCTGGGGGGATCAGGATTTTCCTGATCCTTATCCATAACTTGGACAAGTATTGGCTCCTGTAGAGCCCACCTCCTGGATGTGCAGTGATTCCATCTGATCCAGCTGTGCCTCTTCCTTTCTCAAGGGATGGACAGAGAGGCTCTATGGAAGGCGGCATTTCCTACAGGAAGGGAGGCGATGCCAGGCCCAGTCCCAGGAGGTAATTGCTGTGCCTCTGGGCCTGAGCTCTGCTGAGGCTTGAACTGCCCTCTCTGCTGCTTGGAACTGTGGGCACAGCCCGGACAAGACAGGCACAGCCCAGAGGAATTATCCTGAGCAGGCTCAGGGCACTTGGCTACTGAGCTGTCCTGCTGGGCTCCCTCTGTGGGAGACATGTCCCGAAACCTGGGAGTGGCTGCACGGGGTGCCCATGGTGGGGAAAGGGCAGAGGGGGAGAGCAAGGCTCCAGTGGGTCCTGAGAGGGCCTGGCTATGTGCCCTTGGGCTGTGGGAGCTGTTCCATGGGCAGGTGGGCAAGCAGGAGGGAGGGTTGGAGGTTGGGAGCCATATCTGTGCACTGCAGATTTCCCCGGGCCTTTAGTGAAGGTTTCCTGTGTGGGAGTGAGAGAGCCCCAGGGCCCTGGGCTGCTCCAGCTGCCCCTCCAGGGATGTTGCACAGGACCTGCAAAGAGGGTGGAGAGTGATCAGGAGCCACGGGCTCCCACAGACTTACGCCACCCCCTTGCAATACCCACTTCCCTAAGGCAGAAGGGGATCCCAGCACACCATGGAAAGGGTTCTGTAGGATCTGTGCTCCCTTCTCGATTGGGATCATGATTGGATTATTTGGAAATGCTGGTGAATGATGCTTTCTTTAAGACCTTGCCAGATGTTGGAGACAAATTCTTAATGTACCTTTCCTGACAGAATAATCCATGACAGTGTGGCAAGAGCTCACTCATGAGCCATTTCTCTTCAGTTCCTCTGAAGAATGATCAGTTCTGGAAACCTTGCCCTGCTCTCTTCTGGAGCCCTGAGGGATCCCACAGGATCGCTCTCAGTGGGTGGAAGGAGCATTTAGCTCTCCATCCTCCTCCCATGTGCAATGCCAGTGTGTCCTTCCATGTGCTCTGTGCAGCCACAGAGAAGAGCAGAGAGGGAAGGGGCCGGGCCCAGGTCTGTGCCCCGGGCTGGGCCTTTCTCAGCTCCTTTGCTGGCCCCAGAGAGTCTGAGCTGCTCCTGCTGCCACTGCCAAGCCCTGGCCCTGCCTGGGGCTGGGTTCAGAGCTGTGGCAGCTCCAGGGAATCCTTTCTGACCCGATTGCCCTGCAAGGGGCTCCTTCAATCCCAGTGTGGGGCCGCTGCAGGCACAAGGTCCCCCTGGCCCTGCTCCTGAGTGGAAGGGAGAGCTGAGGGAGTGCCTTGGAGGGCACCAATCACCCAGGTGCCCTCACAGCCACTCGGGCCTGAAGGAGAATCTTCAGTAGTTCCATTGGAGCTGTTCTGTCCTGCCTTTCTTTGCAGCTGAGCCTGTTGGTGAAGGTGATCTGGCTTCCCAACCCACATTCAGGATTGAGCCACTGGGACATGGTGAGGGTAGGTCAAGGCCTTTCCCCTGGAGAGCTGCCAGCTCAGAGCCCAGAGCTCGGCCAGGGTGGCATCGCTGCAGGTGCCAGGACAGAGCCATGCACGTGTGTGCCCTCGCCCTGCGCGATCCCCTCACAACTTCTGCTCAGCAATGGAGGCTGTTTGGAGCAGAGAGGGCCCTGGCCCAGCCCAAAAAACCCAGATGTTTTGTGGATTTTACTGGATTTTGCATAAGCATGACGTCCTGAAGATGCCACTAAGGAAATGGGGAATACTTTCATCTATTAAGCTGTATTTTTGTTTCTCAAGTGATGTACCAAAAGGCAGGACAGGAGGAGATATTTCCCCAAGGAAGCAGAGGCCGACTGGCAGCCCCTGCTGCAGGAAGGAAGGCCAAGCCAGACACAGGCACAGGCACAGAAGGTAATTGCTGTGCCGGGCTCAACAGGGCTCAGCCCTCGGCAGGGCTGTGTGGCAGCAGCTCTTCCCCCAGGGTCTGCCCTTGCACGGCCCGGCAGCAGCCAAAGCTGGAGGTGCCTCTGGAGGCTTGGAGGCCTCTGGAGCTCGTTCACAGCCCCGGGGAAAGGGGACTCGTGCACCAACGTCCCTCCTGCTGCAGCTGCTCTGGAGCTGGCCCTGAGTGCCCAGAGGCCCAAGGCACAAGAGCAGCCCCGAGCGGGAGCCCGGCCGCGAGCCCAGGGCCAGAGCCAGCCTTGGCTCCTGACATGGCAGGGGCTGCACTGGATCCTGACAGGGCCTGACTCTGTGCCCTGGGGCTGGGGGAGCTGTCACGGGGCAGGGAGGGCCAGGGCTGGCAGTGGCTGCTCAGGGATGGGTTTGGCCCGTGTCCCTCCAAGCAGCTGCGCTGCCCCTGGGCTGTCCTCCCGGCCTGCTGGGCTTTGTTGGGTGGCACAGCCTGTGCCAAGGGGCGGCAAGGTGCCTGCAGGCCCCAGCTCTGGGGGAAAGGGAGAACGTCCTGCCCGCATCCAGCGTGCTGCCAGCTCAGCAGTGCAGCACAGCATGGGCTCACGCTCCCCATTGCTCCCACAGTTGCAGCTGGAACCACAGCACATGTTCCTGATTCCCAGAAAGGTCTCAGAAAGGCTGTCTTTGAGGAAACAAGCTACTGGATAGGGTTAATAGCTGCCTTGCTTTGTTTGGAGCTTATTGTTATATTGGGCTGCTTTGGAATCTGGTATTCCTGGAAGAGAAAATGGTGAGTGTTTTGTTGCTCTCCCCCTCTTTTGAAAGTCTACTGCAGACAGGAAACATTCCCAGTGAGGCTGCAGAGGAGTTGTGGCCAGTCCATGATTGCCCAAAGAACTCTGCTGAGGGTTCTGCTGCTCCCCAGAGCTTTCATTGGCCTCTTAATTGCTGGGCCTTGTCCTGGGGGGCCCGCTGGGGCTGCAGCCAGTGCTGGCTCCCACTGAGGCTGCCTGGCCAAGAGCATCCCTAAGGGCACAGGGCAGAGGCACAGCAAGGTGGGGAGGAGAAAGAGCAGGGACGAGATTGCCCTTGAAAGGCAGAGGCGCTCTGGGGCCCCGCTCCTGGCCAGGGAGCCTGCCCAGAGCCGTCCCCTGCTGGCCGGGGCCTTGAGGGGCAGCTGTGCAGCTGGGCCAAGCTGTGCCAGCAGCTCCAGCCGTGCTGGGGAGCCTTGCCAGCTCTGGGCCCTGCTGTGCAGGAGGCTCCCTGTGTGCCACTGCCAGCTCGGGCCTCAGCCACCTCCTCTTTCCACAGTTCCACCTCTGGACCGGAGTTGAAAACTGCTGGCTGCACCTCACACCCCGATGGCTCTAGCAGCTCCTACAATAGTAAGCAGGGCCTGGTCAGCCCCCTCAAGGGTTCTGAGTAGAGAACTCCAGAACAGCCACCTGTGAGGAAACCTCCTATTCTTCTGTAGATCCCACTGCCACCTCCTCTCCCCATGTGTATCCCCGAGCTGCCTTTATCTGTTTTGTGATCTTCCTCTGTCCTGTCCCAGCCCATTCCCGAGTTGTTCTAGAGACCCCAGGAGCGTCCCAGCACCTTCCAGCCCCTCTTGAGACCAACATGTCCCTTCCTCTGCCCCCGAGGCCCATGGCCCTGCCCTCTAAACAACACTGAAGTTAACTCCGCTCCCTGCCAGGCTAGGTGATGGCCCTTTCTTTTGTTGCATTAAAGAGATGGAGCTGTCACCCGGTGTGCGGGTGGAAGCATCAGCAAAGCCCACCCGGCAGCAGCACTGGCTGAGCTCCATGCCCAGGAACAGCCGTGGATGCCCACGGTGTGGGCAGGCAGGAGCCAGGCAGAAGCCAGGCAGGGGCTGCTGTGACCAGCGGCAGGGCCCCGGAGGGCTGGGGGAGCCCAGGGGGCAGGCAGCAGCATGGGGCTCCTGAGAAAAAAAACCCCATTTTGTCTTCACTTTTCATTGTTAGAAATATTTAGAAATATTTTTTGTAAAGAAAACTCCCCAAATGTTTCCACCCACTTTACACAATACGTCCATAGTTTTGAAACTAGTTTTACATTCCGGAAATTTTTTCCACTTACACAATAAAAAATAAAATTGCATTTGAGTGGTAATCTTTACTCTAGGAAGAACTAAGCACTTTGTCTCGGTTTGGAAAGACAGGTGTCTACTATGGAAGGCAGGAGCCTCCCATGAAACAGAGAATGTAAACCCTCCCCACCCCTCTGAATTGTTATATATTTTAAATTAAGGGGCTCTCAGCAAAAATATGGGAGCAGGAAATAACAGTTCTTTAATAGGGAAGAAAGTAAAAGGATAAAAATAAACAACGCAGTACACCAGAACAACACTGACAGAGCCAGAACCCAACCTGACATCCTCTTGATCAGGGTGCTGGTAGCAGTGCAATTAGAAGCTTGGCTGCAGTCCTCCTGGAGTGTCACGTATGGTTCTGCTGCAGCAGGGATCCTATAGAAAAGGGTGTAGTCTTTCCTCTGAAGATCCAGTGGAAGAAGAGGCAGCTGCTGTACCTCTGGGGAATCCAGTAGAAAAGCTGTCCAGTTATTCCAGGAGCTCCAGATTATATCTGGGTAGCAATGCTTGGCTCCTCCCTGTGGGCAGAGCATCTCACAATGGGATGTCATAGTTCTTATCAGTCATGCAGTGACATTCAATAGCTGTTATCAGCAGATGTCCCCACCCTAGGGAGGAGTGATTGTGGTCACTCAGAAAGAGAGATAAGGCAAACTGCCCACTTGACAAGAGACAGCTGCCATGCAGATGGTGATAGAATACATCTTGCCTTCCAATATGGAACACACCCTCAGCCAGTCAGCCTGCTGCAGAGGCCCCTTTCCCACAGGAGCTTTGCACAACCAACATACGTAAAATCTTCTCCCAGATATTCCTCTGGGATTTTTGACAAGCTCACCTCTCAGTCTTCTCAGAGAAACTTTGAGCACAGCGGGAATCTCTTCAAGTTCCATCTTTGTTTGCTTCTGGTGGAACTCCCTCAGTTCTAGAGCAGGGGCTTCTCTCAGCTTCCAGCTGCCTGCGGGCTCTCCTCCTGGCCTGCTGGGCTTTGTTGGGTGGCACAGCCTGTGCCAAGGGGCGGCAAGGTGCCTGCAGCCCCCAGCTCTGGGGGAAAGGGAGAACGTCCTGCCCGCATCCACCGTGCTGCAACCTTAGTGGTGCAGCGCAGCACGGGCTCACGCTCCCCATTGCTCCCACAGATGCAGCCGGCCTCACCACATGTGTTCCTGATTCCCAGAAAGGAATTGGTTTCTGTCAGGGAACATGCTTCTGGCTAGAGTTAACGGCAAGCCTGGCTTTTCTCTGGCATGCAGGGGATGGGGGGACCCCTGTAAGACTGGCAGATGACCGGGGTCCGTCA
The DNA here is from genome assembly GCA_024362935.1 of Setophaga petechia. Lineage (NCBI taxonomy): Eukaryota > Metazoa > Chordata > Aves > Passeriformes > Parulidae > Setophaga > Setophaga petechia. The sequence continues at coordinate 3,101,444 of JANCRA010000010.1, forward strand.
TGAGGCACACGAGCTGGACGGGGGGGGGGGGTCTTGTGTGTGTTGTGTTGGGTTTTGCAGTAAGATGTGCGGGGCTTTGCGTCCTTTGGAAGTGGTGTGTGTGGCTGGGGTTGCTCATGGGGGTCTGTGGGGATTTGGGATCTTTTCTACGGTGTACAGGTGACTGGAAACATCTGTAAGGCTGGCAGGGACTTGACTTCCTTTCGATTACCGTGGCAGTTTAGTGCTTGCCGTCAAGGCCTGGAAAGGAGTTGAGTCCTTGCTAAGTGGGCAGGAGGCTGGGTTCTTTGGTGAGGCACACAAGGCTGTCTTGGGGTCTCTGCATTGGTGTGCACGGATTCGTCGTGAGGTACACAGGGATATTTTTGGGTCCCGACTGAGGGCTGCAGGGATCCCTTATGAGGCACACAGAGATATTTTGGAGTCTATGCTCAGGGGCGCAGGGATCTCTCATGTTATAAATAAAAATGATTTGTGCTAACAATTGCAAGTATATTGATATTTTAGAAAATATTTGTAAAAAGTGGTTTAACAAAAAGGATATGTTATGAATGTCGTGGAACAGATATTCTCAGGTGTTCATGAGAGAACAGGATACAGGATGGAGTATTGAGATAAGCAATATCCTAAAACAGAATTGGCCTTGGGACGAACCAAGCTAGGAAAACTCCCAAAAGCAGAATTGGCACGGGGACAAACAAAGTTAAGACAACTCCCAAGGCAGGGTCAGCCTTGGATGAATAAAGTGGCGATAACTCCAGACAGGGAATCGAAAATGGTAGTCCCATCTACAAAATAACACAGTTCTTTTAGAACATAATGCTTACTTACATTACACAAAGCTTAATGTACATGTGCAACTTGCCAGATTATTCAGAGGAAGACAGCGAGGAAGATGGTGAGCCTTCCTCTGAAAATACCACCAAAGGGCCAAAAGACCCCTTAGAAACAAGCGGAGCATGCACTATGCAGTATAGTTACATGGATTTCAAGATTTGAAAAAAGAGACTTATGGGAAAATACTGATGAATATGTATTAGCCTACAGTATATAAATGGTGGTTGGATCCTTCAGCCCTTTTTAAGTGAGGCAGAGTGGGAAGGCCTCACTGTACCCCAATCGATTGTTGGTTTTGCTTATGCTTTAGCCGAACCACTACCAAATTTATTTTTGTATCTCCTTAAATATATTTAATTGTATTATTTTATATAAAATTGCTGCTAAATGTTAATTTTGTGCTTTATTGAATTAGACATGTAGGACTTCATAACACTCATGAGGCACAAAGAAGTACTGATGGTCTCTACTGAGGCTTGCAGGAGTCCCTCATGAGGTGTGCAGCGGGGTTTTTCAGTCTGCTCAGCGCAGCAAAGGGCCACTCTCGCTCGACACTGTGCACAGTCAGCAGGCAGCTTCCTGCAAAGCCCCGGGCCCGGCCTGCAGGCCCGGCGGTGAAGGGCCGCGGCTCCGGGCTCCGGTGGGGCTGGGGAGCAGCGCCGCAGGCACCACAAGGCCTCGCCACGCCCTGGCCCTGTGCTGCAGCCCAAGGCATTTACAGCCACGGCCGTGCCCTGGACACAGGAGGCACCCGAGGCTACAGGGCAGAGGCACAGCAAGATGGGGAGGAGAAAGAGCAGGGACGAGATTGCCCTTGAAAGGCAGAGGCGCTCTGAGGCCCCGCTCCTGGCCAGGGAACTTGCCCAGAGCCGTCCCCTGCTGGCCGGGGCCTTGAGGGGCAGCTGTGCAGCTGGGCCAAGCTGTGCCAGCAGCTCCAGCCGTGCTGGGGAGCCTTGCCAGCTCTGGGCCCTGCTGTGCAGGAGGCTCCCTGTGTGCCACTGCCAGCTGGGGCCTCAGACACCTCCTCTCTCCACAGGAGCGCCTCTGCAGCTTCACAAGGGTGGCCAAATAACTCAGCCAGGGAGAAGTGGACCTGTCATCTCTCAACTCCGTGCCAGTGTCCATTGTCCCTTCCACAATTGCATTACCCGCTCATTGCTAGGGACATGCTGCTGCCACCAACACCCAGAACAGGACCCTCTGTCCCCAAAGGTGCTGGCCCTGGTGTCCAGCCAGGCCAGGAGGTGCAGTCCTCCTGCCAAGGAAGGGCCGGAGTCCAGCTACATCTTAGGGCTTCAGCTCAGGTGTCTGGGTGGTACCCAGTGCCAAATATTGGTTAGAAACTATTTTAAAATAGTTACTAATATACTGTTAAAACATTTGGTTATTAATATTCTAAGAGGGGTTAAATGGGTAGTTATAAGAAATACAGTACTCAACTTACTGTACTACACCTAAGTAATGTGCACCCTTCCAAGCTCAAACAAGCCAGCCTTGATGGAACTGTAATGGCCAATCAATGCCTTAACCTTTATGCAGATGAAGGATCCCAACAGAAATCAATCTGAAAAGAAACAGTATAAAAGTGGGTATCCATGTCCCATTGGTGAGACATTGCTGCTCCACCTGAAACAGCGGGAACATCCCTGCCTAAAAGGAAGAAGATCTAGCGCCGGCTCTGCAGCATCCTCTCTTGTCAGGAACGCTCCTGCTCTACCCCTGAACTCTCTATGCCTTAGGCCTTATAATAAAAGCTGAAATCACTTTAGTTCCAGGAGTGCGTTCCTGGAACACACTTGGGGTCTTTGCTGGGATATGACCTCGCCCAACTGAGACTGGAGGACAGGACAGCCACCTGTCCCCCCCAGATCCACAGAGGGACCTTGCGGTGGTATGCAGGAAAAAGGCCTGAGGCACATGAGGCACAGCGGAGCGAGATGCTAGCTTGTTAAGTATCACCCATCTACGGGCAGGGGGAGGAGCCAGGGGGACAGGGGGGCGAGTGTGTCAGGAGTGCTTGAGAGGGGGCAGGCAGCTCAGCAGCTTGGGACCCAGAGTGGGTGAGGACCTCCTAGTACCATGGTTCCGGCTTTCTGCAAGGAGACGGGCTAGGAATGGAGGGAAGCGAAAGAGGGAAGCCCGAATGTGGTTCCCCTCCTGCCCACCCCTCCTTGTTCCTTAAGTCAGGGCACCCGGGCAGGCCCGTTAAAGCCCGGCAAGCCATTGTTCCCTGGGCATGTAGGGGACTGTGGTAAGAGAGAGTGAGTCACACATAAATCAACCTCACCACGTGAACTGGTGGATGCATTAGCACCAGAGGCAACCAGATTCAGGGTCCTTCCCGAAGGCCCAGTGGTACTGGAGCCCGGAGAGGCTGACCCCAAGGCAAGGGGGGGCTGCAGTATCGTAGGACCTGTATAGCACTGCAGCTGCAAGAGGTGGTCATGTGGCCCATTCCCTTAAGGCTATGGAGGGTGGGAAGTCCAACTTGAGCAAGCTGCGAAGGTCCGAACCCCTGACTCTGAGGCTACGTCTAGGGAAGAGGGAGAGCTAAACCTCGGGAAAGGCTGAAGGGGTCAGGGTGGGGGTCTACACGGACCAGTGATTCTCTGGCAACAGGGGTCCGCTTCGTGCAAGTCTAAGAGGTTTGCTAACGTTTCCTTTCCTCTGTCCATTAAAGGAAAATTTTTGGGGGTGCTGAACCTAGGTCAGTGGGGAAACTTAGGGTATCAGTACATAGCCTGAGTGGGCAAGGCATCAAGAGCCAAAAACTTGGCTAAGCACAAGTAGAGAAGTAAGAATGAACAGGCCTGAGAGTGTGAATGAATGTGTGTGTGTGTGTGTGTGTGTGTGTGACAAAGATTAAGCGCTCCTTAGATAAGAACGCCAGATAAGAGTGCCCAGGGGCGCCAAAATAGATTGTTGAGGGTGAGGAGAACTATTGCATAAACAGAAAGAGATTAAAAGAAGCTAATTTAAATTCAGATAAGGAGAACTTCTCTCTCTTCATTTAAGAAAAGAGTAAGACAGAACTTTTAAGAAAGGGTTGATAACAGTAAGCAGCTTTATTTACTGGCCCAAAATCTTAGAGTAACTTAAAGTCACCATGGGTCAGAGCCACAGTAGGAGGGCAACCAAAGAGAAAGAATAAGAGTATTCTTCCTGGTAGCCCCCTTGGTGATATACTGGATGACTGGAATAAGTGTGAAAAAAATTAAAAAGTTAGATCAAGTGAGGATGATTTATTATTGTGTGGAACATTGGCCAAAGAGGAAATTACAACAAAAATCTGTAAAGTGGCCTGTCGTAAATGCCACAAGCCTTGCTAAGGCACCGTGGAGGCTTTAACAATAAGATTGCTGACATAAGCAGTCCAGAAATGTTCTAACCCTGGACTCACAACATATATTTGTACCCTTATAAGGAAAAAATCCTATTGACCCTTCTATTGGTCACTTGTAAATCCTTTAACCGGTGTCCATTGGTCCAGTTTGGAGCCTGGCCAAAGGTATATATGTAGCTTACTGTACCTCATTAAGTTAGAAGAAGAATTGCACCAGGCCTTTCAGGCACTCCTGAATAAACCATCTCCAGTGGAACTACCGGCGTCTTCTTCTCCTCTCTCCGTCTGCCTGAGCCTACACCCAGGGAAGCCAAGCCTAGCAGCAGCTAAACCCTAAAGAGCTGAGATCCCAGAGCTGTTATCACTAAAAAGAGCTGTTATCACTCTGCTGGCTGGAAGGCTCCCTGTGGCTTCGGGTTCAAGCGGGCTGGACTCTCTGGGGCTCTGTCCTTTCCTGGGACAGCTACTGAGACCCCCAAAAGGCTCACAATAATTTGGCGCCCCAACTCGTGACCCGAACTCACATCAGCGACGCTGAGCATCGGATTCCCCTCAGGGGGAATTCTGTAATTGCCGTCAGGAGACGCCGGTGCCCGGATAAGAGGACCTTTCGTTTTAGAAAACCTCTCGACTTGAAACTCCTTTTGACCCTTAAAACTTACATCGGAACGAAGTTCGTTTGAGGAGAATCGAGTAAGGCAGACTCCCCTTCCTCAGAACAATCCCGAAGGACGTAAGTATGATTTAAAATTGCGCGCAAAAATCCTTCGAGCTTCTATTTTTTTGTTCTGTTCTTTTTCCTTTTTTTTTCTGTTTTTTTCTGTAGGAAGGGTGAAATTTTACCATGGGGACTTGTTTTAGTACCCTAAAATTAACCACACTTGAGAGAGATGTAGGAATCCTAAAAACCGAAGGTTTTAAGAAAGAAAGGTTTTAAGAAAGCAGGCCTCAGACAGTAAGATAGTTAGATGCTAAAGCAGCAGAAATATTAGTAATGCAAACGTGAGAAAGTTTGAGAATAGAACAATAGGCCTATGTTAAGTGCTGCCTTAAGTAGTAACAAGTTTTCTTAATGTATATCTTTAGAAGGTTGAAGTTTTGAATAGACTTTTGTGCTTTGACTTCTATGAAGAAGCTATTGTTTAGAAACTAGGCCGCTTAGCAAAATTACGTATGCTTTATATTATTGGACAGAATTATTGTCAATGTTCTTGTTCTCTATGTGATTGGTTGAAACGCAGATGGAAATGGCTTTATGATATGCTGTAACGTTAAGTTTCTTTGGCATTCTTCTTGGTTCAGCGAGATGGTTGCATCTGTTATGTCTCCATTGTTGTAACAATGTGTTGAGCCTGATGCGCTAATAAAACCTCTCAGACGCTGACAAGGAGTGCACCGTTCCGTTCGTGCTTGTACATAGTTTATTGCGAGGGCAAGAGAGATATATTTATCTATCGTAGAAACGTTATCTGATAAGAAATTCCGCTTCTCTAAGGGTCAGCTTTCCAAGAAAACTCTAAAAAGTTTCGTGGGCTGGATAGGTACACAATTTCCCGATACTAATACGTCCACAATTACCGAGAATGCCTTCTGGGACAAAGTAGGCACGGCTCTGTACCTTTCTCAAATTAAACAGGATTTTTCTGCCACTAATTACTTACCTTTATTTCACATTATAACTAAAAGCTTCGAAAGGGTTAACTCTGAAACTCTTACAGAGCCGAAGACTAACACTGATAAGATCAGTGAGGAATGTAGCTTATCTAACACAGACCCTCACATCCCGGTAACAGATTCCGGACAGAACAATAGCCTAGCCCCCTTTCCTGCTCTATATCCGTCCTTGAGATCGGTCGTCCCCCCATCCTCCCCCAGGCCGACCCCCCCCCCCGCGTTCGCCGCTCAGCAGGATGACCACCACCCCCCAAGTGCCGTTTCCCCGCCCCTCCACACTATTGTGTCAGCTTTGCCCACGCCTCACCCCGGCCCCATCGCGATCCCTGTCCCCGCCTACGTCCCGCCCACCGCCCCCGTCCCACTCCACGCCCACGTCCCGCCCGCTGCCCCCCCCGCATTGCCCTAGCCCCGCCCTGCCCCTCCCCCAGCCCCGTGGCAGCCGAGCCCCTCCCCGCTCCCCCCGCCACCGCTGCAGCCGCCTCCCCTGTCCCCGCCCTGCCTGCTGCGGCTGCTGCCCCTGCCCCCGCTCTGCCCGCCGTGGCCGCCTGCCCTGCCCCCGCCCTGCCCACTGCGGCCGCTGCCCCCGTGCCCGCTCTGCCCGCCACCGCCGCGGCTCCAGTCGCACCCACAGTGCCTGCCTGTTCACCCCAAAACACCCCGTGCGTACACCTCTGCCCCTGTATACCCCTCTGACCCCTGCCCCGAACCCCCTGCCACTTGACCGAGCCTGGGACCCCCTGCAATAACGACCCCCCCCACCCGGCCTCATTCCTGCTGCGTTTCTATCCCTTCTCCTGTCCCGCCACCGCCTGGCCACCCAATGAAACCTTTGGAAAAAAAACCTGCGAAAGTAAAAACACCTAAACCGCGCGTTATTAGAGTTGCCGACCCTGACTCAGATGATAACAGCTCTTCCAATGAATCTGATACCATCATACTACATACAGACCCTTGGGCTCATATTAAGATAGAAGCCACCAGAGCAGGAGACTGGGATTTAGCACAGAAAATTACTGCATTCCCTGTTGAATACAAAGTCGGACGAAACGGGGGAGAATCCTCTAATAAATTCTGGAAACCGATTTCAAATAAGGCATTAGTACAACTACGAAATATAGCTAAGGAGCAGGGACATGGATCACATATTTTTAGAAATCTATTAGAAGCTATGTTCTCTGCACGTTTTGCTTCCTCATGATGTAAAAAATATTTCACAATGCCTCCTATCGCCAGAAGAATATCTGTTATGGGATAGGCATTGGAAAAAACATCTAAAGACATTATCGGATGCATACACTGCTGATAAGAATAAGACCAGCTTTACAGTAGAGTAGCTGGCAGGTGAAGGTAATTTGCAAAAGCCAACTGAACAAATGGAAACATTGACTAAAGATGCCTTGCAAGACATTGCCCTAGCTGCAAAAACCTCCATCCTTCTTATACGAGATGATGCTATACCCACTATGCATTTTGCTACTATAAGGCAAGGCTTGGATGAGAGCTTTATAAAATTTGTTGATCGCCTGAAAGATGCTCTTGAGAGGCAAATTGAAAGCGCAGAGGCTAGAAAGGAACTTTTATGTAGGCTTGCTTTGAGTAACTCGAATGAAAAATGTAAAGCTATTCTGAGGCCCTTAACACTGGAATCAGACCCGACCATCGAACAAATGTTAGAACGTTGCTCTCGTCATATGTTCACTGAAAATACAGTGGCACAAGCAGTCACTAAGGGTATTGCTGAAGGAGTTTCTGGTGCTTATGCAGTAACAGCTTCTAAAGATCAAGCTAAATGCTATCACTCTGGTGATTTTGGACACTATATAAAGGACTGTCCGGAGAGGTCACCCTCCCAGTACCACCGTAATTATTATCAAAGACCCCAGAGTCAGCTCCATTTTCAGCAGCATTCCCACCAGCGTCAGGGAAACGCCTGGAGGAGCTCGGCCGAGCCCCAGGCCACAACAACAAATCAAAGGCCACCCAGACCCAATTCTGCACCAGCCCGGACTGTTCCAGACGCAAGGAGGGGGGACCAGCTCACGGGACAGCCCATGGGACAGCCAACGGGACAAGCCACGGGACATTCCGCAGGACAACCTTCAGGACCACCGAGAACGGTACTCAGCAGCAACTGGTAACTGCTTTGTCCATTGACTTTAATAATAAGGATATTCACCGTGTTCCCACAGGCAAATATGGACCTAAAGGTACTCCTTCAGACATTTTGATTCTGGGTGATTCTCTTAATGGGCCAAAAGAAATCTTTGTTGTTCCGGAAGTGCTGACAGTGCAGCCAGGTCAAGAGATCCTGGTTCAGGTTTTTTGCATAGACTCACCATTTTTTCTTTCTAAAGGAACTCGGATTGCACAGGCCTTTTTACTCCCAAAAAGTCACAGGGAACAGATCCCTCTCAACCCTACAGCGATGTGGGCACAAGTCATGGGACCTTCCAAGCCTACAATCGAATGCGGCATCACTTGCAAAGGAGAGAAGATCCACCTGCCAGGGATGCTGGACTCTGGTGCTGATGTGACCATCATTGCCCGTTCAGATTGGCCAGGACACTGGGATCTATAACCTGTCGCAGGCGTGATTACTGGGATTGGTGGAACTACGGTTTCCATGAGAAGCAAAACCAACCTTCTCGTTGTAGGACCAGAAGGCAAGCTAGCAACCATCCGACCATTTGTGGTAAGGGCCCCCATCGCCCTTTGGGGCCAAGATGTTCTATCCCAGTGGGGAGCTTTGTCGCAGACATTCTTTGTGAAAAATCCTTTCTGTAGGATTTTTCCTTCTAGAGCCGAGCTGCTCAGTGGCAAATGTAAACAATTATTATCTGCTGCTGTGGAATGCAACAGGTCCACCTGTGATTGGTCCCCTGTAGATGTTTAGATCTGCTGACCATTCACAGGCAGGACTGTTATCGCTCTGTCCTGAGACAGAGACGTTTGTTATTCATTCTTTGCTATCTCTTTCTTAGCATAGCCAGCTTCTGAAGAAGCTCCTTTCCTTTCTATCTCTATGTAGTATAGTTATAATGCTGTATATATATCACAATATAATAAATGAAGCCTTCTGATCATGGAGTCAAGATCCTGTCTATTCCATCCTCTAATAAACCCCTGCGAACACCGATAACAGAGCTTCTCTACGTATTCCCACCCAGGATTTCTAACTGGGGCCACTGAGGTAAGCGCACTGCCAGACACACCTCGTCTCACCTGGAAAAGCCACACCCCAATATGGCAGGAGCAGTGGTCCCTAAAAAAAGCCAAACTGTGCATCTTAAATGAACTGGTGCAGGAACAACTCAAGAAAGGGCACATTGTGGAATCCGACAGCCCTTGGAATTCTCCTGTATTTGTTCTACCAAAGCCTGGGACAAATAGGTGGCGCCTTCTCCACGACCTTTGCAGAATCAACGAGGTCATCAAGGACATAGGCCCTCTTCAGCCTGCCCTGCCCTCCCCATCGATGCTGCCTAGGGATTGGACACTCACTATCATAGACATTAAGGACTGTTTCTTCAGCATTCCACTGCACCTTGAAGATGCTCCAAGGTTTGCTTTCTCCGTTCCCTCCATTAACAAGGAGGGCCCGCTTAAAAGATATCATTGGTTTTTCCTTCCTCAAGGATTAAAGGTCAGCCCTAGTATTTACCAGCGATACGTAGTGTAGGAATCCTAAAAACCAGGAGGTTTTAAGAAAGAAGGGTTTTAAGAAAGCAGGCCTCAGACAGTGAGATAGTTAGATGCTAAAGCAGCAGAAATGTTAGTAATGCAAACGTGAGAAAGTTTGAGGATAGAACAATAGGCCTATGTTAGGTGCTGCCTTAAGTAGTAACAAGTTTTCTTAATGTATATCTTTAGAAGGTTGAAGTTTTGAATAGACTTTTGTGCTTTGACTTCTATGAAGAAGTTATTGTTTTAGAAACTAGGCCGCTTAGCAAAATTACGTATGCTTTATATTATTGGACAGAATTATTGTCAATGTTCTTGTTCTCTATGTGATTGGTTGAAACGCAGATGGAAATGGCTTTATGATATGCTGTAACGTTAAGTTTCTTCGGCATTCTTCTTGGTTCAGCGAGATGGTTGCATCTGTTATGTCTCCATTGTTGTAACAATGTGTTGAGACTGATGCGCTAATAAAACCTCTCAGACGCTGACAAGGAGTGCACCGTTCCGTTCGTGCTTGTACATAGTTTATTGCGAGGGCAGTGGTGCCTCACGTTGAGGCTATGATCTAGCCTAGAATAAAGAAGAAATAAATCGTCGGTTCTCTGCTCTCGAGACCCAGGTGTTATCGAGGTGTTTTGTTGCAACCCCTGGTTTTCTACGTCTTTCGTCTTTCGTGTATGTAAGTAGCATAATATTAGGGGCGCCTGGGTAACGTGATGGGAAACAATATAACGAACTCAGAATGGGACGTCTTTCATGATCTTGACAAAATATTACAGGAAAAAGGATGTTCAAATATCTCAAAAACAGAGTTAAAAGACTTGTTAATATGGACTAAAGCTAATACTCGAAATATAAACTTACAGTCTGCTTTTACCTTTGTTTTTTGGGATCAAATAAACTGGAGACTCTATAATCTATTTACTCTCAAAAAGGATGAATCTGCTGGCAAGCTTATGCCTGCCTGTCGTGTTTTAATGGAAACTTTTAAACCGAATGACTGTAATAGACAGTCCTCGAACTTGCTATACAAAGTATCTTGTTCAGATCCTTCAAATTCAAACGAAACCGAGCTAACGTCCTTATCGGGAGGAATTTCAGGGGGTCGCTCCGGCTGTCTCTCTTTCTCCTGGTCCGTCCTGTGTTGATCCCGGGGGGGTTGATTGTGTTGCTTCTTCCAAAAACTGTGATTCGGAACGATTTGCCTCTCGGGGTGTGTCTCCTGTTTCTTCCGAGGTGATCGGTGTCTCTACAGATGAGAGCAGTTCTTCACCCCCCCCCTGGGAAAAAATGGACTTTTACCGTGTCGCGAAAAAGGTTCAGAATTAATGTTGCGCTCTGTAAATGATAATTTGCTTAATATGTCTCTCGGTTGTAATGATAGTTGCTTGGAAGGGAAAGATATTCGTTTACAGAGGCTTTGTGATAAGGAAATTACATGTCCTGAGAATATTCAAACTGGGAATGTTGAAAATGCTTTTGATTCTGCTTTGCAGGAGCAGGGGGCTGTAGGGGCCAGCTTTGCTACTGTTTCGCCTTCGCAGGAAAGTGTCCCATTGAATTCTGTTCCTCCAAGTAGTTTGCTTTGTGATTTTGGGAGTTCCCTTTTGGTAAATTGTTCAAATAAGTCATTGCCTAGTTTTTCTGCTGTTTGTCAGAATCCTAACACAGAGAATGCTAAAAGTGGAGCTGTGGATTTGCTTTCGGCTAGCAGGACCCTGTCCTGTCCAGGGGGAGCAATCCCCAAACAACAAAGTATGCTTAAAACAGATGATTTTCAAAAGGTTTCAGAGGGAAGACAGGCCGAGATTTTAAAAACCTCGAATTCTGTCTCTTTTGGTAGAAAAAATATTTCACAGTCACTGTGTGGTATTGGCAGGGTCCCAGAGTTTTCTCAGGCTGAAGTTGGTTGTTTCCCAGCTCCTTGTGAAACATGCCTTTGTTCTTTGGAAATTAGCAAAAATAAAAATTCAAGGTTGTGTTCCTTACAAAAAACAAATGCTGGCTGTGTTCCACAAATTAAAAAACACACCCATTTCGTAGAACACACCCATCTCCCAGCCCCTCTGGGCGGGACCCCCGAGGGGGGGCGGTCTTTAACCGAGCCCGCCTCTGTCCCTCCTGGCAGGGCTTCAAGAGAGGCGTGTTGTTCAGAGGTCTCTGCCCAGAATTTAGAGGTGTGTGCTCACGCCTTTACTGGCAGAGCTCCCGGGAAGGACAGTAATGTCCTTGCCAAGAATTCAGACCCTGGCCGGAGTCCCGGGAGAGCTGGTTGTTGCAGTAACTCCTCTGGCATGATTTCAGAATCTGGCCTGAGTCCCGGGACAGCTACTGTCATTGAAACTGTCTGTTCCCTTGAATCAGAAAAAATGAATAAGACACAAACTATATCGGGTCTTCAAAATACCTGTGTTGCTTTGCTTCTTATAAACCAAGTCATGTTAAAAGGATTGTCATGTGAAAACATTCTTACCAAAACAGACAAAGTTGTCATGATGTATGTGATTTGCTAATGTCTTGTTGTACAAGTTTTGTCTTCAGCTCGACAGAAATCTTCAAGCCTCAAGACTCTACATTACATGGATGATTTCTTCATAGTTTCAACACTAACAGAGATGGACCGAACCTATGCTAATGTTGTGACTGAAGTTCACAATCTACAAATTCCTACAACAAATCCAAGGATGGACTGGACATTTCTACAACAAAAATCCAAGGCTGTGACATCAACTCTACAAAGACAACAAGCTCATCGCTGTGTTCCGGAAAAGCCTTTTTTCTTTGCAGTTTTGGGAGAAAAGATGCAACTTTGTGGTCTCATTTTTCAGTGGGACCCTTCTGAGTCAGATCCTTTGTTAATAATAGAGTGGATTTTTCCTCCTTACAGGTTTCCAAAGACTATTACCACAGTTTTAGAAATGATAGCACAACTTGTAATTAAAGCCAGAACCAGATTGTTAACTCTAGCAGGCCAAGAATTTTCGGTTATCTATTTACCTTTGAAAAAAGATTACTTCAATTGGGCAATGCAAAATTCTGATGATTTACAATATGCATTTTTGGCCTTCCCAGGTATTTGTTCTATTCATTACCCAGCTCACAAACTATTGCAAGCAAAATTAAGTTTTAGAGAAAAACCTAAATTTAATCAAGAGCCTTTGAATGCAGTGACTCTCTTCACTGATGGCTCAGGCAAAAGCCACAAATCAGTTATAACTTGGCTGAATCATAAAACTAATGCTTGGGAATCAGACATTCAATTAGTAGAAGGTTCTCCTCAAATTGTTGAGCTTGCTGCAGTGGTTCGGGCTTTTCAGCTTTTCCCTCAACCTTTTAATTTAATTACAGATTCTGCTTATGTTGCCAATGTAGTCAAGAGGATAGAGGGATCAGTTTTAAAAGATGTTAGTAATGCTACTCTATATCGTTGGCTTTCATGTCTTTTTACAACTTTGCAATATAGAACTAATCCATATTTTGTTTCTCACATTAGGGCTCATTCTTCGCTTCCCGGATTTTTAGTGGAAGGAAACGCAAGAGCGGACAATCTGACAATGGTCATTGCAAACACTTTACCAAACACTTTACCAAACATTTTTGAACAAGCAAAATTAAGTCATGCTTTCTTTCACCAAAATGCACAAGGACTTATGCGAATGTTCCAAATTACTAAAAGTCAAGCTAAAGCTATCATCAATACTTGCCCTGACTGTCAGCTTGTGCAGCCTCCTGTTTCTATGGGAGCTGTCAACCCACGAGGTTTGCAAAGTTTACAGTTATGGCAAACTGACGTCACTAAATATCCCTCCTTTGGTAAATTTAAAAATATTCATGTGTCAGTGGACATGTTCTCTGGTGCGCTTTTCGCTTCCCTTCACACAGGTGAAACTGGCAATCATGCCTGTCATCATTTTTTGCAAGCTTTTGCTTCATTAGGTGTACCTCAAGAGGTAAAAACTGACAATGGTCCCGCATATATATCTCAAAAATTGGCCACCTTTTTAAACGAATGGGGTGTTCGCCACATCTTTGGTGTCCCTCACTCTCCCACCAGTCAAGCAATTATTGAAAGAGCACATCAAACACTAAAGCGCATCTTAGATCAGCAGGGGGGGGGAGCTGAGGTGGCCTCACCTCAGATGAGGCTGAACAAAGCTTTGTATGTTCTCAATTTCCTAAACAGTTCGGATGCAGAACCTGATCCTCCAATCTTTAGGCATTTTTTAAACAATACACAGGCAAAACTGAAAGAAAATCCTCCTGTTCTAGTTAGAAACCCAGATTCTGGTCAAATTGAAGGTCCTTTTCGTTTAATAACATGGGGCAAAGGGTATGCTTCTATCTCTACAGGTGCTGGAATTAAGTGGGTTCCTGCCAAAAACGTCAAACCATATCGCACCTCAGAACCTGTTGGCGAGCCGAGAACCGAGGAAGCAAGCACGCAGACGTGAGCCGAGCAGAAGGATCCCGGGTCACGCCTGACGTTCCTTGTGCCTGACGTTCTTTGTGCATCGGTGGAACCTGCAAACTCTGACTTTGTGTTAATTTGTGTCAATTGTGTATTTAATGTCTGTCTGATAGAGCTGACTTTTGGCAGAAGTTTTAAGCTTTGGTTTCTTGAAAACAACATCTTAAAATTCGATAAAAGTTATGCCAAAAAATTAGCTCATGAAAAAGATGGATCAAATGCTAATTCTTTGTTGGTATTGGTGGTTTTTAATTGTTTTTTGTCGTGCAGATCTGCCTGTGGAACAACCGAAGACAAATGTTTGGGTGACCTTAGCCAAGGCAGCCGGCTCAGATACTATATGTTTGTCTAATACGGAACCAGAGAAACCTTTTTCAACCTGTCTGGTGGGTGTGCCAGTAAAAGAGTTGCCCTCGGTCAAAAAACAATCTAATGGTAAATCAGGTGAAATTGATAAGGTAAACAATCCTACATTGAATTGGAATGTTTGGGCCAAAAAACTTCCTAGGGCAGCTTCTGAACCCCAAGAATTAGAAATCCTTGGTTCTTTAACCATGGATTTTTGCTTTACTTTCATGGCTAGTGCTTTGCAAAAAGGTGATCCCCCAAAGTATAATGTTACTCCTCATTATTTTGCATACAGAAATTTGAGTTTTTGGTGTAATTTTTCAAATAGTTGGGAGGTGATTTCTGAGGCTGACCAATATCCATGGCAATTACCAAAAGGGTATTGGTTCATTTGTGGAGACAGGGCTTGGCAAGGCATTCCAGCACACCTTAAAGGTGGCCCTTGTAGCATTGGAATGCTGACTGTCATCGCACCATCTGCCAAAGCAGTCATGAAAAAGAAACAAAGAAAAACGAGAACTGTTCGTCATTATGATGAAAACTGTCAAAGCGATTTCATGCCTTGGAAACCCTCAAGAAGAGTTTCAGTAGGTATATTTTTACCCCAATGGGCTTCAGCAGAAGCATTGAAACAATTAGATCGAGTCGGATGTTGGTTGAGTAAGCAAGCTAATGCCACATCCTCTGCAATTAGTGATATGTTAACTGATGTTGATAGTGTTAGGCATGCTACTCTTCAAAATAGAGCAGCAATTGATTTTCTTTTACTGGCACAAGGACACGGTTGTGAAGAATTTGAAGGGTTGTGTTGTATGAACCTATCCGATCACTCTGAATCCATTCACAAAAGCATACAAAAACTAAAGGACTTGACTGCCCAAATTAAAGAAGATGGTAGTTCTTGGTTGGATGATTTGTTTCAAAAATGGAGCATTGCACCTTGGCTAAGGCAACTTTGCAAGATAGGTCTCTATGTCCTGGGTGTTTTAATATTAATACTGATAGTGGTTTCCTGCATTCTTCATTGTGTGCGGAAAATGCTGAACAAAACAGTCCAAGAAATTTTTGTCATTCAAGAAAGAGATTTAGGTAATAAAAATACAGAGAGTGTTTGCAATCTTACTGAGATGCCAGATGAAGGCATCAAAATGGAAGAAGGTTTTGAGTTAAGGCCCTGGAATCGACAAGAATTTTTTGAAAATTGACTCGTAACTATTATCGGACATGATTCATTCACTTTTTCACTGACTGGGCCCTCACAGCATTAAGTTGCTGTGCTGTAATATAGCAACGCTTAGTTTCAGCAAGACCAAACCTTCAGCAAATAGCATGCAATACTATTATAGTAAGGCTAAGAAACGCAAGTAGTCAACGACACGAATATGATGGTCTCTATATGTATCAGCAGGGAGGGGGAATTGTAGGAATCCTAAAAACCAGGAGGTTTTAAGAAAGAAGGGTTTTAAGAAAGCAGGCCTCAGACAGTGAGATAGTTAGATGCTAAAGCAGCAGAAATGTTAGTAATGCAAACGTGAGAAAGTTTGAGGATAGAACAATAGGCCTATGTTAGGTGCTGCCTTAAGTAGTAACAAGTTTTCTTAATGTATATCTTTAGAAGGTTGAAGTTTTGAATAGACTTTTGTGCTTTGACTTCTATGAAGAAGTTATTGTTTTAGAAACTAGGCCGCTTAGCAAAATTACGTATGCTTTATATTATTGGACAGAATTATTGTCAATGTTCTTGTTCTCTATGTGATTGGTTGAAACGCAGATGGAAATGGCTTTATGATATGCTGTAACGTTAAGTTTCTTCGGCATTCTTCTTGGTTCAGCGAGATGGTTGCATCTGTTATGTCTCCATTGTTGTAACAATGTGTTGAGACTGATGCGCTAATAAAACCTCTCAGACGCTGACAAGGAGTGCACCGTTCCGTTCGTGCTTGTACATAGTTTATTGCGAGGGCACGTAGCTCACATCTTGTCTCCCATTCGGAAATCATTTCCAGACGCTATAATTTATCACTATATGGATGACATTCTGGTGTGTGCTTCAAACAAAGCTTATTTGGACACTACAGTTAAAAAGACTATTGAAGCCATAGAAAAGGCAGGAATGGAAATTCGTGAGGACAAAATCCAGTACACTGAGCCATGGACTTACCTTGGAGTCCAGATTCGGGAAAGGACCATCATTCCCCAGCAGATTGTAATCAGAGACAACCCAAAAAACCTGAGAGACTTACACAGCTTGTGTGGATCAATCAACTGGGTACGTCCACTGCTAGGACTTACAGCTGAGGACCTCGCTCCCTTGTTCAATCTCCTTCGCGGACCCAAGGACCTGAACTCTCCCTGCACTCTCACAGAGGAAGCCAGAGGTGCCATCGTCAAAGTCCAGGAAGCCCTGTCTTCAGGCAAAGCCCATCGCTACAAGCCCAGTCTGCCTTTCCAGTTCGTCATTCTGGGAAGAGCACCCCGATTCCATGGACTGATTTTCCAATGGGACCATCAGCTGCAAGACCCTTTGTTGATACTGGAATGGATTTTTACAAGTAGCCAGCCTACAAAGACTCTTACCATCTACCAGGAGGTTATAGCACATTTAATAAAAAAGGCCAGGGCTCGCCTTTGCTCCCTTTTAGGATGTGATTTTGAATGTATATACTTGCCTATAACTCTTAAGGACTTTTGGGGATTTATTTCAGACCAATGAGAGTTTGCAGTTTGCCTTGGACAGTTATACGGGTAGAATCTCAGCACATATCCCAGAACACAAACTTTTTAACAAAAATGAAACTTTTCACTTGATTCCTAAGCAAATCCAAAGCAGAAAGCCTCTCAAGGCTCTAACCCTCTTTACAGATGGCTCTGGGTCCTCTCACAAATCAGTGATTACTTGGAGAGACCCCCAAACACAAGATTGGCAGTCTGATGTACAAGTGGTGGAAGGATCACCACAGATTGCAGAATTAGCAGCCGTTGTCAGAGCCTTTGATAAATTTAAAAACCAGCCTTTCAATTTAGTCACAGACTCCGCCTATGTTGCGGGAATAGCTATGAGAGCAGAACATGCACCTCCTAAAGAAGTTTCTAATCCAAGGTTGTACCAATTGATCTCTAAATTAATACAACTGATCTCTAACAGAAAGCAACCTTACCACATAATGCATGTGAGGTCACACACGGACCTCCCAGGTTTTGTTGCAGAAGGCAACAGAAAAGCAGATGCATTAGCAATGACAGTACAAACTGCTAATGTTCCTGACATCTTTGTCCAGGCAAAGCTGTCTCATGCTTTTTTCCATCAAAATACACCTGCCCTTATGAGAATGTTTAAACTCTCAAAGGAGCAGGCAAAAGCGATTGTAGCTACATGCCCTAATTGCTAAAGCTACCAAATACCATCTATGGGGACGGGAGTAAATCCCAGAGGTCTGAGTAGCTGCCAGCTGTGGCAGACAGATGTAACTCACTTTGCACCTTTTGGAAAGTCAAAATATGTGCATTTATTGGTTGACACCTTTTCAGGAGCTATATTTGCATCAACACATGCAGGAGAAAAGACCATGCACACAATAAAACACTTTCTCCTTGCTTTTGCCCCCCTGGGTGTACCAAAGGAGATTAAAACAGATAATGGACCAGCCTATACCTCCAACAAGTTAAAGGAGTTCTTCAATAAACGGGGCATGGTGCACAAGACCAGCATACCTTTAAACCCCACAGGACAATCCATCGTGGAAAGGACACATCAAACCCTCAAAAGAGTCCTCAAGCAACAGAACAGGGACACAAAGGCCACAACTCCAGTGGAAAGACTCTGCAAGGCTCTCTATGTCATCAACTTCCTGAACTGTACAGCATCAGAGCCTGACCCACCAATTCTTTGCCACTTTGCAAATACCACCCAAGCAAAGCTCACTGAGAAGCCACCTGTGCTCGTGAAGGACCCTGAAACTCACCAGATTTCGGGACCTCATCAGTTGATCACATGGGGAAGAGGGTATGCATGCGTGCTATTGTCATCTGGTCCAAGGTACCCAGGAAAATATGTGAAACCATACTTAGGAACTGCAAACAGTACTTCTGCAGATGGAGACAAGAACTCTCCTGAGGCAAACACAAGACCACCTCAGAACCAAACCAGCTCCGCCTGGAGACGAAGACGTCGCCG
Source organism: Setophaga petechia (assembly GCA_024362935.1). Lineage (NCBI taxonomy): Eukaryota > Metazoa > Chordata > Aves > Passeriformes > Parulidae > Setophaga > Setophaga petechia. Next base: position 3,119,972 of record JANCRA010000010.1, read on the forward strand.
AACATCCACAAACACAAGAACAGACCGCCCCATTACAAGACAGCAGACAAGACAGAAAGCTAAAAAATAGTCTGCTGCATCAGGCCATAGATAGCCTTAACACTGAAGTGTTCTCTGAATTATGTGTTATTACACTGTGTTTTGTATTTTAAAAATCCCTTTTACTTCCCTCATCCTAACCCTTAAAACCCCTAACCCCCAACCCACTCCTCCTCCCTTAGTGTAGCTTAGAAATTAAAAGAAAAAGGGGGGGGAGGGGGGGGGGGAACACAGCAAAGGACAAGGCAGAAATCACTCTCATCATAAAGATAACAATTTTGCTTATATTCCCTATCAGAAGCCCTATTCCTGCCCAAAGATGAAAAATATCTTTGTCGGTGCTGTTCTCACCACTGCCTGGACGCTCGTCACCGTACCGTGCGCCTTCGGCTGGATTAGCCCTCAGCCCAGCCATAATGTTTGGGTAACCTTAGCAAAAACATTAAATCAGGACAACATGTGCTTGTCCATGGGAAGCGTTGATAATCCACTTTCTACTTGTCTAGTAGGAATTCCCTTTGCAGCAGATGACTGGCCTGTCTATAACTCAGAGCTCCTCCGCACCACAGGTAAGAGACCCAATGGGGCTGATACTTGGGATGAGTGGACAAAAATTCTATCAGATGCTGGAGAGGAACCCCAAGAATTGGAACTGTTGGGGTCCTCCAAGGCCACATACTGTGTCAAATTTTACTTTAGACGTCCAAAAAACGATTGGCCAGAAATTGACCAACACAAAAACACATATCGAAAAAATGTGTCACCAATTAACAAAGCCTATAACCCTCATGATTGGTGTAATTACACGGCTCGTGCCATCTCTGTGTCTTCCCTCCATCCCAAAGTATTACCCAAGGGAATGTTTCTCATCTGTGGTGACAGAGTATGGGCTGGGATCCCCTCCCGACTCCAAGGAGGTCCCTGTACCCTTGGAAGACTTTCTACCCTTACTCCAAATATCACTCTGTTACATAAGTGGAAAAAGGAAAATGAATCAAAACGCCTAAAAAAGTCCTACACTGAATTTGAGGAAAATTGTGATCCTAAATTATATGATTGGAATAAACCAAAAAAGGTTGCTGTCTCACTGTTTTTACCCTGGGTAGCTGCTGCTAAAGCCCTCGGTGAAATCAGTCACCTTGGGTGCTGGCTCAGCAAACAAGCTAATGCCACATCTGCAGCCCTGAGTGATCTCTTAAAGGAAGAAGAAACCACCAGACAGGCTTCGCTCCAAAACCGAGCAGCAATCGACTTCCTGCTGCTTGCCCACGGACACGACTGTGAGGACTTCGAAGGGATGTGCTGTTTCAACCTCTCCTCACGTTCGGAATCTATCCATGCGAATATCCAGAAACTGAGAGATCTTGTGAAGGACTTGAAAGTAGAAAGAATCCCAGACTGGGTCAATGAACTTTTTGGGCAATGGGGATTAACGGGATGGGCTGCATCTTTAGTTAAGGGAATGTTGTTAATTCTTCTTGTTATTGTTATTGTACAAACTATGTTCTCATGCCTTGTCCACTGCTTCATAAGAACTATAGCAAGTGCCTTTTTTGTAAAAACAGAAAGTGGAATTGTAGTAAATGCCACAAGCCTTGCTAAGGCACCGTGGAGGCTTTAACAATAAGATTGCTGACATAAGCAGTCCAGAAATGTTCTAACCCTGGACTCACAACGTATATTTGTACCCTTATAAGGAAAAAATCCTATTGACCCTTCTATTGGTCACTTGTAAACCCTTTAACCGGTGTCCATTGGTCCAGTTTGGAGCCTGGCCAAAGGTATATATGTAGCTTACTGTACCCCATTAAGTTAGAAGAATTGCACCAGGCCTTTCAGGCACTCCTGAATAAACCATCTCCAGTGGAACTACCGGCGTCTTCTTCTACTCTCTCCGTCTGCCTGAGCCTATACCCGGGGAAGCCAAGCCTAGCAGCAGCTAAACCCTAAAGAGCTGAGATCCCAGAGCTGTTATCACTAAAAAGAGCTGTTATCACTCTGCTGGCTGGAAGGCTCCCCGTGGCTTCAGGTTCAAGTGGGCTGGACTCTCCGGGGCTCTGTCCTTTCCTGGGATAGAGGTCCCGGGCCAACGCCCAGCTACTGAGACCCCCAAAAGGCTCACAATAGTGGTCCTGGTTTGGAAGTAGAGATAAGTGGTTATGTAATTTATTATAGCAGCAAATGTGTAACCAAGAACACCCTAATTGAGAAGGAGTATGTTACTTGCTGGGTCAAATTCTTAGAAGGAGATTCTAAGGCATACAAAGTAAAAAAAAGATAAAGAGCAGAAATCAGAGGAAAAGGATAAAGAAAATGAGAGAATTATTCAAAAGAGGTGGGATCCCCTTGATTATGCAGCCCCACCAACTCTCCCTCCAAACTATCAAGCCCCCCCCCCCCACCCACTTAACACCCAGCCTCCTGCTTCTCAAAACCAACCTTTACCCCCTCCAATGATCCCTGCCTCTCCTCTATCTCCTCAGGGAATCTCCATGTCATTTTTACCCCCTCCAAAAACCCCACTCCCCCATATATATCCACCCCTTGATGCTTTTCCCTTGCTGCCCCCTACACCCACTAACCTGCAGCTTGCTCAACCTGTAAGTCACAATACAGCACCTTTCCCTGAGAAAAAACTCTGGATATATCCTCCAATCTAACAACTGAACCCTCCCAAAATGATAACAAAGAATTAGTGAGCCAATCAAATGGCCCTTTAGATGCTGGCCCTTAGTGTAATACCAGAACAAAAAGTGGTGTAAGGGCAGAGGTAAATCCAAACAGGCTGTTTCCCCTGAGGGAAGTTCCACTAGGAGCGGGGGTAGGAGGAATAGGTTTTGTAAATGCAGCTCTGACAGCTTCTAAAGTAAGAACATTCCAGAAGGAACTGGGTACTCTGGTAGAAGATCCAGTTGGGACAGCACAGCAAATAGATCAGTTCCTGGGTCCCAAAATATATACCTGGGGGGAGCTGCATTCTATTATGAACATCCTTGAAATGCACAGGGCAGGAGACTTTTTCTCCTTTTAACGCCTTTATTAAAAGCGATCAGCCCAAGGTTGGGCAGCTCGACGGGTCTGCAGTCTCCATCGTCTCTCCCAGGGTGATGAGGAGGAGGAGGATATGCGCAGCTTTGTCCACTAGGGGCAGAGCTGGGGGTCCAGTCCTCGTGGGAACCTTTTGGGCATGGTGACCCAGATGTTGGATTCTCAGCTCCTGCCCGCTCCGGGAGCCGGTTCGAGAGGATTCTCCCACTCAGGGTGAGGGGCAACAAAGGTTTTCAGCATCTCTGCAGGCCCAGCACTCTGCTCCTCACATCTAGATATCACTCTAATTTCCCAACTCTATATTGGCTCGTCGTTTTGGGGGGTTTTTAGTAAGTTTGGAGCAGTAGCTTCTCATGGCATGCTGGTCCTGTAGTTATTTTGCATGTCCCCCCCTCCATCATGTTTCGTCTTTTCTCCTCACTGTCTGGGGAGGTCCAAGCCCTGCACTGTCTTGGGAGAAGAGCCATCAACTCAGCCCTGGCCAGGGCCCTCACCAATACAAAAAAAGAACGACAACGACCCGTAATTACCATAACAAACAAGCAGCACCCCAGCAGCAACAGTGGTCTGATTAGTTTTTGTAACTTTTTTCTCACAAAAAAAATTTGGCAGATTTTTGTTTATAACAATCCTCTTCTTCCCAGAGGAGATACACCTCATAAGGTCAGCAGGGATAAAGATCTGGGAGAAGGAAAATCGTATGGGACCCCCAGGTGAACAAAAACTCCCTGTAGAGGACCCAAATTGGAATCCCAACCAGGAAGAGGGCCGGAGAAACAAGCAAGACTACAGGACTCTAATTATAAGAGGCATAGAAGAATCTGTACGCAGAAGCAGCAATACCTAGTTGGCATTTGATGGGAGTTAGGAAAAGGATGAGTCCCCAGAGGCATGGCTAAATTGCTTAAAATGAAATTTTCACTTACCTTCCAACATTGATCCTGATGGACCAGGGGGCCAAGTAATATTAAAAGTACTGTTTGTTACCAAAGCTTGGCCTGACATTAGACAGAAATTAGAAAAATTGCAAGACAGGCAAGAAAGGGGAATTAATGATCTGGGAAGCTCTGAACATTTATATAAGGAGAGACGGGAGAACAACAGAAGAACAGCAAAAATTATGGTGGCAGTAGCAAGAGAAAGCGTAGGAGTGGGAAGAGGGGAGCCAAAGGGGGGAGCAGAAAATAAAAGGAAGCTGAGTAAATGGAAAAAAACACCATTAGATGATGTGTATTGCTATTACTGTGGCAAAAAAGGACACGTTAAGCGGTCCTGTAAAAAATTACAAATGGATGAAGCAATTGAGAAAGAACAGGACACCCTAGAGAAGATTCTGAGAGGAGGTGATGATTAGGGGTGTCAGGGGCTCTACACTCTGAGGGATGAGATCGGAGCCCCTGGTAAACTTAGAAATTGACCACAGAGTGAAGAACATGAGTTTTTAGTGGACATAGGTGTTGATGGACCCCGTGTGATGAAGCTCCCCAGAGGGGCTCAGCTAAGCAAGGAGATCTGCCAAGTGCAGGGAGCAAAAGGGGAACCATTCGGAGCGAGCCCAGGTTATAGAGAGCAGAATTATATAAGGCAATTCAAAGGAATGCAGAGCTGATTTCCTTTATATCCCAAAACTAGGTTGTAACTTATTGGGGTGGGACCTGCAAGTAAAGATGGGAATTGGAGTAGTGTCAAAGGAGGGGAGGATGGTACCCCAAATAATGTTATTAACTGAACGGGACATGGGAGAACTTAACCCAATAGTCTGGGCAGAAGGAGGAGGGCAAGGGTTGTTAAATATCCCACCAATTAAGATAGAAATGTAGTCAGGAATTTCCCTTGTTCGGAAAAAACAATATCTCATCTCTCCTGAAGGCCAGAGAGGACTAACACCTGTGATGCAGGGACTCGTGGAAGAAGGCATACTAGAACCAGGCCTGTCACCACATACTGCACCAATTCTAGCTGTCAAGAAGGTTGATGGAACCTATCGATTGGTGCAGGATTTGAGGGAAATAAACAAATGAACTATTTCCAGATATCCGATAGTATCAAATCCATATACTCTTCTCAGTCAAATTCCACAAGAACATGCAAGGTTCTCAGTAACAGATTTGAAAGATGCCTTCTGGACCTGTCCGTTAGAGGTGGGGAGCAGGAATTGGTTTGCCTTCAAATGGGAAGACCCAGACTGCAAACGTAAACAAGAGCTTAGGTTGACCTGTCTCCCACAGGGATTCACAGAGTCCCCTAACCTATTTGGACGAGCCTTAGAGGATCTTCTAAAATCCTTTGTAGCTGGGGAAGAAATACAAATTCTACAATATGTGGATGACCTACTAATATCAGGCAAAGATCAAGTCCAACAGGCCAGCATAAGTTTACTAAATTTTCTGGGAGAAAAAGGATTAGAAGTATCAAAGAAAAAACTCCAATTTGTACAAGAAGAGGTAAAGTACCTGGGGCATCTAATTGGAAAAGGGTATAAAAAGCTCAGTCCTGAAAGAGTTGTGAGGATCCTGTCAATTCCACCACCCAAGACTAAAAGAGATGTAAGAAAGCTATTAGGTCTAATGGGCTATTGTAAATTATGGATTGATCAGTATACTCAAAACCGTGACATTTTAAAACATAATAATTATTATTAAATAATTAATTGATCTGGCAACTATATACAGCACGAACAGGACAGGACACTCTTTTTCAGTGTCTGAGAGGTTTATTCACGCATCAGTTTCAGCACATTGTTACAACAATGGAGACAAGAGATGCAACTAACTCTCTGAATCAAGCAGAATGCCAAAGAGACGTAGTGTTACAGCATATCATAAAGCCTTTTTCCATCTGCGTTTCAGCCAATCACAAATAGAGCACAAGTATATTGACAATACTTCTATCCAATCACTTAAAGCACACGTAGCTTTGGTTAAAACAATCGCGGCCTACATTCAAACACAATAGCTTGTTCATAAGAAAAAAGGCACAGAGCTCTATTCATTTTTAACCTTCTAAAGATATACAGTAAGTAAACTTGTTATCACTTAAGGTAGCACCTAACATAGGCCTATTGTACTATTTCTCACGTCTACATTACTAATTTTTCTGTTGCTTTATCATCTCACTGTCTTTGCTGTCACTGAGGCCTATTTCTAACTTTCTCAAGACCCTTTAATTTTAAGGATTCCGGCATTAGTTATTATATATTAATATTAATTAATACATAAATTTATTATTTAATTGATATATTTATTAATATTGATATCTAGTAACTATCTATAGTATAATTCTTATATAATTTTTATTAATTTTGAAAAATTAATAAACACAGAACCTGTAACCTGGACTCTGGAGGATACCGAATGGTTCCAAGACTTAAAGGCTCGATTGACTAAAGCCCCAGTTTGGAGTCTGCCTGATTTTAAAAAAAACATTGATCTGTTTGTTAATGTTAATGAAGGGATAGCATATGGAGTAATGACCCAAGACTGGGGGGGATGCAGGAAGCCGGTGGCTTATCTGTCAAAATTATTGGATCCGGTTGCAAGAAGGTGGCCAGCCTATATTCAAGCTGTGGCAGCCACAGCTACCTTATTAGAAGACACTCAAAAGCTTACATTCAGCGGGAGGATTTGAGTACACACACCCCACGACTTGAGGACAATGTTAAGCCAAAAAGCTCCTGAGTGGCAAACAGACAGTCGAATCCTGAGGTATGAAATAACCCTGATGAATATCGAGATTCTAGAGATTGTCACCTCAAAATGTTTAAATCCTGCTCAATTCTTAACCAGGGAATCAATGGGAAATTTAGAGCGTAATTGTATAGAGCAAATTGAGATACAAACAAAAGTAAGAGAAGACCTAGAAGAAGACCCCTTACCATATGGAAGGGTCCTGGATATAGATGGATCCTCTCGAATTGTAATGGGAAAAAGGGCATCAGGATATGCCATTATTGAAGCAGGGGAAATCAAAGAGAAAGGGAAATTACCCTTGAATTGGTCTGTACAAAGTTGCAAGATATATGCACGAAAGAGAGGTTTAGATTTATTAGCAGACGATATAGGGACAATCTACATGGATTCTCGATACGCCTTTGGGATAGCTCATACCTTTGGAAAAATCTGCCAAGAGAGGGGATACCTTAACTCAAAGGGAAAAATCTGGCACATGAAAGTCTGATCAGGAAAGTACTCAAATCCCTCAGAGGACCAAAAGAAACTGACATAGTCCATATTAAAGGCCACCAAAAAGGGGACACCCCTGAAATCCAAGGAGACAAATTAGCAGACCTGGCAGCCAAAGAAGCAGCCTTAGAAATGGGGGACCCAGTCATAGTCCTAAGGGTAAAAGAAGACCAGGGAAAAATAAGGGAAGAGGGGGTACCAATTTTCAATAACAAGGAGCTAAAAGACATAGAGAAAATGGGAGGGGTAAAAACAGAGGATGGAAAGTGGTGGACCCCAGATGGATGACAAATATTCCACCAAATAAAACCAGGGAAGTGATGGAAGAGATACACCAATTAACTCACTGGGGAACACAAGGAATATGTGATGATTTCCTGAAATATTACACAGGGATGGGAGTGTATGAAATAGCCAGATCCATCACAGGAGAATGTCTAACCTGCCAAAAAGTCAACAAAAAGGTAATGCAAAAAACCACTCTGAGACAGAGGAAATTAGCCATAAGACCTTTCTAGAGCATTCAGATTGATTTTACTGAATTAACTCCAGCCCAAGGGTATAAACACCTGTTGGTCATAGTTGACCACCTAACCCACTGGGTTGAAATGCTCCCCATGAGAAGGGAAACAGCCCAAACTGTGACAAATGTTCTCCTGGAAGAAATTATTCTGAGATATGGGCTAGTAAATATTATTGATTGGGACTGTGGCCCCCACTTTACATCCAGTATTCTCCAACAAGTCATAAGGGCCCTGGGAATAAAGTGGGAGTTACACACCCCTTGGCACCCTCAGAGTTCTGGGAGGGTCGAGAGGGTGAATCAAACATTAAAGAATATCTTAACAAAATTGGTCTTAGAAACCTAATGGAATTGGGTCAAATGTTTACCACTAGCCCTGTTATGAATAAGAGCAAGACCCAGAACAGATTTAGGGATCTCTCCTTATGAAATGTTGTTTGAGCTGCCTTTCTTCCTAACCCCATACAGTACTGGGGAACATCTAGAGGGGGGGACAGCAATGCAAAAATATATAGGAACAGTAACAACAACAACCCTAGAAGAACTAAGGAAAAAGGGCTACCTTCCCCAAACTTCCCCACTGAACTGTAAAATACATGCTATTAATCTGGGAGACTCGGAATTGATTAAATCATAGAAAAGGCCTCCACTAACTGCTCACTTTGAAGGTCCCTTCCAGGTGCTGCTTACAACAAACCAACACTGCAGTAAGAACAAAGGAGCGGGGGTGGACTCATGCAAGTCGAGTGAAGGGTCCAGTACCACCCTCAGCTGAGGCAAGCTAATGGACTATAGCCAGCAGAGACAATAAAGACTAGAAACTGGTCCTGAGGAAAACACCAAAAGAAATAGAACCCCACAGGGGAAACATCTACATTGTTATCCGTATATCCTTAAAGTTTGTTAACATTTGTTATAGTTATAGTATAAGTTCAAGTTTTGTTCAGCTAAGAATTGACAATCAAAATAACATCTCAGTTTCCAGTACTGTTCCATAGAGCACTCCTCCTTGCAACCCTACTTGAGACCAAATTGAGGGAAGCGAGTGGGGTACGATAAGGGTCATGGCAGAATGTCACCAGAAGAAGGGAAAACCAGAAGTGGAGGCAAGACTGGATCAGGAGCTACCTCCGGGAAATACTCTCTCAGCACTGAGAAAACCCCTGTGGATCGAGAGGTGAAGAGGCCCGCCCATACCAGACTCCCATTTGTAGCAATGCTATCACTCACCCACTTCAGAGGAAGAGGAGGAAACACTTGTGAGAAGTGTTACTGTCCCTTGTATAGAGGAGATACAGTAAGCGTATTAATCAGAGTACACACAAACATGAATCCCAAGTGTATCAATCACTCCCAGTTAACAACCTGTAAAGAAGATAACAAAATATATTGGCTGGCTAAAAGTATTGCAAACCCAAGCCGAAGGATGTCAGGAGAGTGGCCTGTGAAAGAAAGATGAGTATGTTTTGAACAAGAAAGTGAAACCAACCTAGAGGACCCATTCAAAGAGAAAGAAGTGAAATTGAAAACACAAATGGATAGAGAGGGACAAATACACAGAAAGAATCATTTATCGATATGGTGGAAAAGACTATGAAAATTGAATTTGACTGATTGTTGGGTGTGCAGGGGACACACTTCAGGGAAATTTGGCCATGGGACGGTATCGGTTTAGATTGCCTAGACATTTTTAAATGGATTACATCAAGAAAAAGCATGGTAGTACCCAAAAGAAGGGAAGGAGAGTGGAAGCTTAAATCAGCAATAATAGGGGAAGAGTGTTTATCAAGAAAAGGGAAAATGAATGCTATAGAAGCAGGAGAAAAGCCATGTAGAAAATATCTAGCAGCAAATGACACGCATACCAGGTGGATCCCAGAAACCCCCCATTCATATTGGTCAATAGATAAAACCGAAAGTAGATGTGTGTACAGTGAAAAAGAAAAAAATGTTTGAATGCTTAGGAGATCATATTAACCCTTTCTGGGCAATGGAAATCCTATCTAAATATTGGAAACATATAACAAGTTGAGATTCTAATTTCTGGGAGGCACCTAAAAATTTATTTTGGAACTGTGGTAACACGGCGTATGTGAAGATTCCAGGAGGGTGGACTGGGAGTCGCACAAATGGAGAAATGAAACCATCCTTTTTCTTACTGCCTAAGAATGTGAAATCAAACTTGGGAGTTCCAGTATATGATGATCTGGCCAGAAAGAAAAAGAATTTAATTGTCGGAACCCAAAATTGGAACAATGAAATTTGGACCCCACAAAAGATTATCGGTACTTATGGGCCAGCTGGCACCTGGGCCCAAGATGGATCCTGGGGGTACAGAAATCCCGTATATATGCTCAATCAAATCATCTGGTTATAAGCAGTACTTTCAAGTCAATGTCAAATCAAACAACTCTGACCATTGATCGCTTAATACAGCAGCAACAACAAACACGATCAGTAATTTACCAGATCCGATTGGCAGTGGACTACCTCCTCACAGAGAAAAAAGGGATCTGTGGGAAATTTAATACTGCAGAATGCTGCCTAGAGATCGATGACCACACTCATGTAATTAAAAACATTACTCAAAATATTTGAAAACTAACCTATGTTGGAGCGCAAAAATGGACCCCATTGTTTGGGGACTCTGATTGACGGGAGAACTTGTTCACCTGGAACAGTAAATGGTAGAAGAAATTGGTCTTCTTTGTGGTGTGTGCACTAGCAAGTGTAATATTTCTACCATGTGCAATTCCATGTCTAGTTGGGATAGTAACCAGCCTTGTCCAAAGCAGCATCGTTCTGCAAGGTAACATAGAAGGGGAAAATGGCAAAAAAGGAATGTTAATAAAAGAATAGAGGAATCAGAATGCCAGAGATATTCTTGAACAGAATGAGAAACTGAGAAAAGTAGAAGTTGAACTTTAAAAGGTTGATGCAGGCTGGAAGGCTGATCAAATAGTGAGAGGGGGAAATGGTCAAAAATAGGTTGGAAACTGTTGTAAAGTAGTTGATAATTGTTAAGCATGTACTATTAAATACTTTGGTTATTATATTGTAAAAGAGGTTAAAATGGTAGTTATGAGAAATATGGTATTCAACATAGGTATTATACGTAAAGTGTACCCCCACCCCAAGCAAACTGAGCCAGCCTAGGCAGAACCGTAAGGGCCAATCAAGCGCCTTAACCTTCACGCAAATGAAGGATCCCAACACAAACCAATCCAAAGGAACAAAATACAGTATAAAAAGGGGGCATCTGGGCGGTAAAACCCTGCTGCTCCACCTGGAACAGCGGGAACATGTCTGCTCAAGAAAGGAAGAAGATCCAGAGCCACCTCTTCAGCATCCTCACTCGTTGGGAACCCTCCTGCTCCACGAGAGGGCCCTCTAAGTTTAGGCCTTATAATAAAAGCTGAAATCACTTCAGTTCCAGGATTTTGTTCCCATTTATCACACTGACCAGCAATGTCAGCAGGCAAAAAATAAGGTTTTGCTGAAAATTGGCCCTTTGATGAAGCAAAATATTTACAATCAGGGCAGTCCATTGGTACACATGATGGGGGCACGCTCTGGGGGTACAGCTGAGGCCATGAGGTCACAGCAGGTCAGGGGTCACAGCAGGCTCTGAGGTCACAGATGTCCCAGACCTGGTGGTTGCACAGCAGCACAAGGAGCCAGCAGTCAGTGCTTGAGCACAACTGTTGCGGCCACAGCGGCGGTGGCAGCAGCGGTGCTGACATTGGGACAGTGGTGGCAGGACAGCGGTGGCAGCAAGAGTTGCAGGACTGGCAGAGGGCAAGGCACCATGGCCCTTGCTCTGCGCCTCTTCCTCCTGCTCCTCCTGGCCGTGGCCCTGCCTGCCAGGGCTGCCCAGGCTGCTCCGCTGCAAGCGCGGGGAGGAGGTGAGCCGGCAGCCTGGCTGCCCTTTCCCGGCACAGCGCTCCCTGCTCCCCGGGAAGCGCTGGCGATGGTTTTTCCCAGGCCTTCAGGGAGGGTTTCCTCTGGGAGAGGGAGAGAGCCCCCACGGGGCTGGGCAGCCCCAGTTTCCTCTCCAGGGATGTGTCACAGGGCCTGCAAAGAGGGTGGAGATTGGCCAGGAGCCAGGCCAGAGCTCCCCAGGCCCCTGTGCAGTTTGGCCTTGTCCATTCACACCTGGCTACCATGGCCTTACCCAACCCCCTTGCAGTGCCCAGTTCCCAGAGACAGAAGAGGATCCCAACACACCATGGAAAGGGTTTGGGTCTTTGCTCCTTTCTAGATTTGGATCACGACTTGGAAGATTTGGAAGGCCTGCTGAATGACACTTTGAATGTCTTAGAGAATGCCGGAGGCAAGTTCTGGATTTCCTTTCTTACTGGCAGAATAATTAGTGTCCATGTGGCAAGAGCTCACTCTTCTGCCATTTTTGTTAAGTTTAAGTCAGGGCTGAAGATATCTGTAAACCTTGCCCTGCTCCTTTCTGGAGCCCTGAGCGATCCCACAGGATTGCTGTCAGTGAGAGGAAGGAGCATTTAGCTGTCCATCCTCCTCCTCTGTGCAGTGTCACTGTGTCCTTCTGTGTGCTCTGTGCAGCCACGGAGAAGAGCAGAGAGGGAAGGGTCCGGGCCCCAGGGCTGTGCCCCAGGGCTGAGCCTTTCCTGCAGCCTCAGGATCTCCTGCAGTGCCACGGGTGCTGTTCTGTCCTTCCTTTCTTTGCAGCTGAACCTGTTGGTGAAGTTGGTGCAGCTTCCCAAGCCATATCCAGGACTGAGCCTCAGGGAGATGGTGAGGGTAGGTCAAGGTCTTTCCCCTGGGAGAGCTGCCAGCACAGAGCCCAGAGCTCGGCCAGGGGGGCATCGCTGCAGGTGCCAGGACAGAGCCATGCACGTGTGTGCCCTCGCCCTGCACGATCCCCTCACCGCTCCTGCGGCTCAGTGGTGCCCGTGCAGCGGAGCAGAGATGGCAGAAGCTTCTGTGGCTGTTGAGTTACAGGGGAGTCTGCAGGGAGGACATTTCTTGTCCCTGTGCTAATTCCGACACCGCAGCCTGACTCTCATCACACGGGTGAGTAGTGTGTCCCTGCTGACCCCACAGGCTGAGCCCTGCTTTTGTGGCATCCATTCCTGGGAAATGGAACCATGTTGCTCTAAGGTCTTCCAACGGGAAAGAACAAAGCTACAGAACACAAGAAACCCCAGGAGCCATCCAAACATATGCGGCAAATGCTGAAGGAAATGCAGCAGGCAGGACAAGGTGGGTGCATTTCCCTCAGCCTTGTCCTGGGGCTCAGCAGCCGGGGGCTTTGGCTGCACAGCTGGACACGCCGTGCCCGGCACAGCGGGAAGGGATCCATGGCAGCCTCGGGGCCCCGTTGCTGCTTGCACGCCCTGCAGGGCTGTTTCCCAGCCTGGCCTGGCTGCAGCTTCTCCCCAGCCTCTGCAGGAAGGCATTGGGCATCACCTGACAGGCAGCCCAAACTGTAAGGGCATGAGATGCCCTGCAATTTCCCATCTGCAGGCAAATAAGAAGGGGCACCTGGATGGAGAAGAGAGAGCCCTGCCCTACCCGAAAAGAGCCCTGCCCTACCCGAATAGTTTATAGGGATTTCCTGATCACTTTTCATGTTTTTGAGAGGCATTGCCTCCTGGACATGCCAGCACTCCAATGGGGAACCACCCAATCTGATGCCGCTCTTCCTTTCTCCAGAAGCAGACGGAGAGGCTGTGCAGAGCAATGAGTTTCCCGGAGAAAGCGGTGATTCTGTGCCAGCCTCTGCTACAGGAAGGGAGGCGATGCCAGGCCCAGTCACAGGAGGTAATTGCTCTGTCTCTGGGCCTGAGCCCTGCTGAGGCTTGAGCTGCCCTCTCTGCTGCTTGGCACTGCAGGCACAGCCCTGACAAGATGGGCACAGCCCAGAGGAATTATCCCGAGCAGGCTCAGGGCACTCGGCTACTGAGCTGTCCTGCTGGGCTCCCTCCGTGGGAGACACGTCCCGAAACCTGGGAGCGGCTGCACGGGGTGCCCGTGGTGGGGAAAGGGCAGAGGGGGAGAGCAAGGCTCCAGTGGGGCCTGAGAGGGCCTGGCCATGTGCCCTTGGGCTGGGTGATTTGTCCCACGGGAAAGAGGAATGGAGAGAAAGAAGAAGGTAGGAAGAGTAAGGGGGAAAGGGCAGGAGAGACGGAGGGACAGAGAGATAGATGTGGCACTGCCTGCTGCATTTTTCCCAAGGGATTTAGCAAGAGTTGGAACTGTGGGTGTGGGAGCACCCAAGGCCCTGGGCTGCTTCAGCCTCCCCACCACGGATGTTGCACAGGGCATGGAAGGAGAGTGGAGAGTGGCCAGGAGCCTGCCCAGAGCTCCCCAGGCCCCTGTGCAGCTTTGGCCTTGTCCATTCACATCTGGCTCCCACGGCCTTACCCGACCCCCTTGCAGTTCCCATTTCCCAGAGGCAGAAGGGGATCCCAGCACGCCCTGAAAAATGTTTTCATCTATGCTCCATTCTAGATGAGGTTGTTAGGAAGGCTTCTCCATTAGATTGGTTGAATAAAGTTTTGAAACCGTTGGAGCCTCCTCCAGGTATGTTCTCACTGTCCTATGCACTAATATTTGCTGACATATTGGCAGGAACCTCGTAACAGAAGCTTCTGTGGCTGTTGTGTTACAGATGTGTCTGCAGGGAGAACTTTTCCTGCCCCTTTGCTGATTCCTACACAGAAGCCCAGCTCCCATCACAGGGGTGAGTAGTGTGTCCCTACTGATCCCACAGGCTGAGCCCTGCTTTTGGGGCATCCATTCATAGAAAATGGAACCACTTTCTGTTAAGGTTCTCTGAGCGGAAAGAACAAGGCTACAGGACACAGGAAACCCCATGAGCCAAACAACGTCCTGAATCATATTGTGAAAGAACTGCTCAAAGGGAATGGTGAGAGCTTTTCCCTCAGCCTTGTCCTGGGGCTCAGCAGCTGGGGGCTTTGGCTGCACATCTGGACACGCCGTGCCCGGCACAGCAGGAAGGGATCCATGGCAGCCTCGCTGCCCCGCTGCTGCTTGCACGCCCTGCAGGGCTGTTTCCCAGCCTGGCCTGGCTGCAGCTTCTCCCCAGCCTCTGCAGGAAGGCATTGGGCATCAGCTGACAGGGAGCCCAAACTGACCAGGGACTCCCTGCATTTTCCCAGTTCCCAGACACATCCTGAGGTGTGGCTGCTTGGAGGAGGGAGGACCATAGCCAGCCCCAAAGGCCTGGGGGGATCAGGATTTTCCTGATCCTTATCCATAACTTGGACAAGTATTGGCTCCTGTAGAGCCCACCTCCTGGATGTGCAGTGATTCCATCTGATCCAGCTGTGCCTCTTCCTTTCTCAAGGGATGGACAGAGAGGCTCTATGGAAGGCAGCATTTCCTACAGGAAGGGAGGCGATGCCTGGCCCAGTCCCAGGAGGTAATTGCTGTGCACCTCTGGGCCTGAGCCCTGCTGAGGCTTGAGCTGCCCTCTCTGCTGCTTGGCACTGCGGGCACAGCCCGGACAAGATGGGCACAGCCCAGAGGAATTATCCTGAGCAGGCTCAGGGCACTCGGCTACTGAGCTGTCCTGCTGGGCTCCCTCTGTGGGAGACATGTCCCGAAACCTGGGAGCGGCTGCACGGGATGCCCATGGTGGGGAAAGGGCAGAGGGGGAGAGCACGGCTCAAGTGGGTCCTGAGAGGGCCTGGCTATGTGCCCTTGGACTGTGGGAGCTGTTCCATGAGCAGGTGGGCAAGCAGGAGGGAGGGTTGGAGGTTGGGAGCCATAGCTGTGGCACTGCAGATTTCCCCAGGCCTTTAGTCAGGGTTTCCTGTGTGGGAGTGAGAGAGCCCCAGGGCCCTGGGCTGCTCCAGCTGCCCCTCCAGGGATGTTGCACAGGACCTGCAAAGAGGGTGGAGAGTGATCAGGAGCCACAGGCTCCCACAGATTTACCCCACCCCCTAGCAGTGCCCAATTCCCAAAGGAAGAAAGGGGATCCCAGCACACCATGGAAAGGGTTCTGTAGGATCCGTGCTCCCTTCTCGATTGAGATCATGACTTGGATTATTGGAAATGCTGGTGAATGGTGCTTTGAAGACCTTGCCTGATGTTGGAGGCATGTTCTGTATGTACATTTCCTGACAGAATAATCCATGACAGTGTGGCAAGAGCTCACTCATGAGCCATTTCCCTTTAGTTTCAGTGAAGGTTGATCAGTTCTGGAAATCTTTCCCTGCTCCCTTCTGGAGCCCTGAGGGATGCCACAGGATCGCTGTCAATGGGAGGAAGGAGCATTTAGCTGTCCATCCTCCTCCCATGTACAATGCCAGTGTGTCCTTCCATGTGCTCTGTGCAGCCACAGAGAAGAGCAGAGAGGGAAGGGGCCGGGCCCAGGTCTGTGCCCTGGGCTGGGCCTTTCTCAGCTCCTTTGCTGGCCCCAGGGAGCCTGAGCTGCTCCTGCTGCCACTGCCAAGCCCTGGCCCTGCCTGGGGCTGGGTTCAGAGCTGTGGCAGCTCCAGGGAGTCCTTTCTGCCATGACTGCCCCACAAGGGGCTCCTTCAATCCCAGTGTGGGGCCGCTGCAGGCACAAGGTCCCCCTGGCCCTGCTCCTGAGTGGAAGGGAGAGCTGAGGGAGTGCCTTGGAGGGCACCAATCACCCAGGTGCCCTCACAGCCACTCGGGCCTGAAGGAGAATCTTCAGTAGTTCCATTGGAGCTGTTCTGTCCTGCCTTTCTTTGCAGCTGAGCCTGTTGGTGAAGGTGATCTGGCTTCCCAACCCACATTCAGGATTGAGCCTCTGGGACATGGTGAGGGTAGGTCAAGGTCTTTCCCCTGGGAGAGCTGCCAGCTCAGAGCCCAGAGCTCGGCCAGGGGGGCATCGCTGCAGGTGCCAGGACAGAGCCATGCACGTGTGTGCCCTCACCCTGCACGATCCTCTCAGAACTTCTGCTCAGTAATGGAAGCTGTTTGGAGCAGTGTGGGCCCTGGCCCAGCCCAAAAAACCCAGATGTTTTGTGGATTTTACTGGATTTTGCATAAGCATGACATCCTGAAGATGCCACTAAAGAAATGGGGAATAGTTTCATCTGTTAAGCTGTATTTTTGTTTCTCAAGTGATGTACCAAAAGGCAGGACAGGAGGAGATATTTCCCCAAGGAAGCAGAGGCCAATTGGCAGCCCCTGCTGCAGGAAGGAAGGCCAAGCCAGACACAGGCACAGGCACAGAAGGTAATTGCTGTGCCAGGCTCAGCAGGGCTCAGCCCTCGGCAGGGCTGTGTGGCAGCAGCTCTTCCCCCAGGGCCCGGCAGCAGCCAAAGCTGGAGGAACCTCAGGAGGCTTGGAGGCCTCTGGAGCTCGTTCACAGCCCCAGGGAAAGGGGACTCGTGCACCAATGTCCCTCCTGCTGCAGCTGCTCTGGAGCTGGCCCTGAGTGCCCAGAGGCCCAAGGCACAGGAGCAGCCCCGAGTGGGAGCCCGGCCGCGAGCCCAGGGCCAGAGCCAGCCTTGGCTCCCGACTGGGCAGGGGCTGCACTGGGTCCTGACAGGGCCTGACTCTGTGCCCTGGGGCTGGGGGAGCCGTCACGGGGCAGGGAGGGCCAGGGCTGGCAGTGGCAGCTCAGGGATGGATTTGGCCCGTGTCCCTCCAAGCAGCAGCAACTGCCCAAGCAGCTGCGCTGCCCTCGGGCTCTCCTCCCAGCCTGCTGGGCTTTGTTGGGTGGCACAGCCTGTGCCAAGGGGCGGCAAGGTGCCCGCAGGCCCCAGCTCTGGGGGAAAGGGAGAACGTCCTGCCCACATCCACTGTGCTGCCAGCTCAGCAGTGCAGCACAGCACGGGCTCACGCTCCCCATTGCTCCCACAGGTGCAGCTGGAAACACAGCACATGTTCCTGATTCCCAGAAGGGCCCTGGAAGGGGTTTCTGTCAGGGAACAGGCTGCTGGCTGGGGTTACTGGAAGGCCTGCTTTGTTTGGAGCTTATCATCATTTTATGCTGTGTCAAAATGTGGACTTACTTGAAAAAAAAAGGGTAAGTGTTCTGTTCAACTTTCCGTCAAACATCTTCTTTTGAAAGTCTACTGCAGACAGGCAACATTCCCAGTAAGGCTGCGGAGGAGTTGTGGCCAGTTCATGATTGCCCAAAGAACTCTGCCGAGGGTTCTGCTACTGCCCAGAGCTTTCATTGGCCTCTTAATTGCTGGGCCTTGTCCTGGGGGGCCCGCTGGGGCTGCAGCCAGTGCTGGCTCCCACTGAGGCTGCCTGGCCCAGAGCAGCCCCAGGGGCACAGGGCAGAGGCAGAGCAAGGTGGGGAGGAGAAAGAGCAGGGACGAGATTGCCCTTGAAAGGCAGAGGCGCTCTGGGGCCCGCTCCTGGCCAGGGAGCCTACCCAGAGTCGTCCCCGGCTGGCCGGGGCCTTGAGGGGCAGCTGTGCAGCTGGGCCAGGCTGTGCCAGCAGCTCCAGCCGTGCTGGGGAGCCTTGCCAGCTCTGGGCCCTGCTGTGCAGGAGGCTCCCTGTGTGCCACTGCCAGCTGGGGCCTCAGACACCTCCTCTTTCCACAGTTCCACCTCTGGACAGGAGTTGAAAGCTGCTGGCTGCACCTCACACCCCAACGGCTCTAGCAGCTCCTACAACAGTAAGCAGGGCCTGGGCAGCCCTCTCAAGAGTTCTGAGTAGAGAATTCCAGAACAGCCACCTGTGAGGAAACCTCCTTTTCTCCTGTAGATCCCACCTGCCACCTCCTCTCCCCATGTGTATCCCCAAGCTGCCTTCATCTCTTTTTTGATCTTCCTCTGTCCTGTCCCAGCCCATTCCCGAGTTCTTTTAGAGACCCCAGGAGCAGCCGAGCACCCTCCAGCCCCTCCTGAGACCAACATGTCCCTTCCTCTGCCTCCGAGCCCCCTGGCCCTGCCCTCTAAACAACACTGAAGTTAACCGCGCTCACTGCCAGGCTAGGTGATGGCCCTTTCTTTTGTTGCATTAAAGAGATGGAGCTGTCACCCGGTGTGCGGGTGACAGCATCAGCAAAGCCCACCCAGCAGCAGCACTGGCTGAGCTCCATGCCCAGGAGCAGCCGTGGATGCCCACGGTGTGGGCAGGCAGGAGCCAGGCAGGTGCTGCTGTGACCAGCGGCGGGGCCCCAAGGGCTGGGGGAGCCCAGGGGGCAGGCAGCATGGGGCTCCTGAGAAAAAGAAACCCCATTTTGTGTTCACTTTTCATTTTTAATAAATATTTAGAAATATTTCTTGTAAAGAGAACTCCCCAAATGTTTCCACCCACTTTACACAATACGTCCATAGTTTTGAAACTAGTTTTACATTCCGGAAATTTTTTCCACTTACACAATAAAAAATAAAATTGCATTTGAGTGGTAATCTTTAGGAAGAACTAAGCACTCTGTCTCGGTTTGGAAAGACAGGAGTCTACTAAGGAAGGCAGGAGCCTCCCATGAAATAGAGAATGTAAACCCTCCCCACCTCTCTGAATTGTTATATATTTTAAATTAAGGGACTCTCAGCAAAAATATGGGAGCAGGAAATAACAGTTCTTTAATAGGGAAGAAAATAAAAGGATAAAAATAAACAACGCAGTACACTAGAACAACACTGACAGAGTCAGAACCCAACTTGACATCCTCTTGATCAGGATGTTGGTAGCAGTGCAATTGGAAACTTGGCTGCAGTCCTCCTGGAGTGTCACGTATGGTTCTGCTGCAGCAGGGATCCTATAGAAAAGGGTGTAGTCTTTCCTCTGAAGATCCAGTGGAAGAAGAGGCAGCTGCTGTACCTCTGGGGAATCCAGTAGAAAAGCTGTCCAGTTATTCCAGGAGCTCCAGATTATATCTGGGTAGCAATGCTTGGCTCCTGCCTCGGGGCAGAGCATCTCACAATGGGATGTCATAGTTCTTATCAGTCATGCAGTGACATTCAATAGCTGTTATCAGCAGATGTCCCCACCCTAGGGAGGAGTGATTGTGGTCACTCAGAAAGAGAGATAAGGCAAACTGCCCACTTGACAAAAGACAGCTGCCATACAGATGGTAATAGAATACATCTTGCCTTCCAATATGGAACACACCCTCAGCCAGTCAGCCTGCTGCAGAGGCCCCTTTCCCACAGGAGCTTTGTACGTAGCCACAACCAACATACGTAAAATCTTCTCCCAGATATTCCTCTGGGATTTTTGACAAGCTCACCTCTCAGTCTTCTCAGAGAAACTTTGAGCACAGCGGGAATCTCTTCAAGTTCCATCTTTGCTTCTGGTGGAACTCCCTCAGCTCTAGAGCAGGGGCTTCTCTCAGCTTCCAGCTGCCTGCGGGCTCTCCTCCTGGCCTGCTGGGCTTTGTTGGGTGGCACAGCCTGTGCCAAGGGGCGGCAAGGTGCCTGCAGGCCCCAGCTCTGGGGGAAAGGGAGAACGTCCTGCCCACTCATCCACCGTGCTGCCAGCTCAGCAGTGCAGCACAGCACGGGCTCACGCTCCCCATTGCTCCCACAGATGACGCCGGCCCCACCACACGTGTTCCTGATTCCCAGAAGGGAATTGGTTTCTGTCAGGGAACACGCTGCTGGCTAGAGTTAACGGTAAGCCTGGCTTTTCTCTGGCATGCAGGTGATGGGGGGACCCCTGTAAGGCTGACAGATAACCGGGGTCCGTCATGAGGCACACGAGCTGGACGGGCGGGGTCTTGTGTGTGCTGGGTTTTGCAGTCAGACGTGCGGGGCTTTGCGTCCTTTGGAAGTGGTGCGTGTGGCTGGGGTTGCTCATGAGGTTCTATGGGGATTTGGGATCTTTTCTATGGTGTACAGGTGACTGGAAACATCTGTGAGGCTGGCAGGGGTTTGAGTTCCTCGTGATTAATAGGCAGTTTAGTGCTTGCTGAAATAAATAGGGCAGGAGATCTTTCTGCTTTTTAATGCCTTTATTAAAAATCAGCTTGGGTGGGAAGACCCGATGAGTCGTGCTCACACCGCCACTGCTCCTAGGAATGGCACAGAGGAGGAGGAAGAAGACTGCAGCTGTGCCTGCTGGTCTGCAGGCAGAGCTGGGGCTTCTGTCCTCATGAGAGCATCAGGAGATTCCCCGGGTTTTCAATTTGACAGTCAAGATCCTCTTTCTGGCCGACATCTTTTTAGGTTAGGATAAAGGTAAAAATGTTCTTAGCAGACACTGGAGTCTGTTCCTCACCTCTAGACATCACTTAGATCTCTTAATTCCATGGTGACTTCTTGTATTTAGGGGTTTTTCTTGCTAGATGTGGTGAGTGGTTTCCTCATTGGCGTGCCTACCCCGATGTCACCTCCTCCTCACAGTCCCGGGCACCATCTTCCAGGAAGCAGCAGGGTGGTACTTGACAAAGGGGCATTTCTAACCATCAAGAACAGGAAATTAAAGGACAACTATTAACTACAGGTGATTACAACATGACATTATTAACAACAGATAGTTAGAACTCCAACTTGGCAGCAATTGGTTTAACTTGTGAACTCTGCAACTTTTTTTAAAAAGGACAACTTTTCTACTCATAACAGTCCCCCCTCTTTTTCTTTGATCAGGCTTAAACTTAAGCCTGCATCAGCTTCCAATTTCTGAGTCATGAGCATAGAATTTCTTTAATTTTTTGTATTGATTATAAATTTCTTGGGCACTCTGGTAATCATGGTTACTTTATTAACTTTTCTGGTTTCTTCAGGTTAATTTCTTCAGAGATCTCTAGGTTGGTCTGCACGGCGTGTGTTACCATTTTAATTATGCAGGGAAATAAGCTGGTAAAAAGAGCAAGCCAGCAAGTATAAACACAGTGAGAAAAGTTACCTTTTTCCACCAATCTCCTTTGAAAGTCCATAGGTTATGTTACCAACTGGAATCAAGTGTAGGAGTCCGTTCTTGGTTACTTCCATATGCTAGTTTTCTTATTTCGTTCAAGAGGTTTCTAATGATTGCTCTCTTCATCTCTAATACTGCCTGAAGCCTGATGATTCTGTTTAACATGGATGTCGGTGTCCAATAACCCCAGGACCCATTTTGAGCCCAGGCGGTTGGGCCGTAAGTCTGGGTAATTTTTCTTGGGTTCCAAACCTTACAATTTTGGATTCCCCCAGTTTCTACTGCACTTGGCCTCTTCTGTTTGGTTTTTCTTAAATCATTGTTTAGGAACTCCTAAACTTGATCCAGATTCTTTGGGTAATAAAAAGAAAGCTGGTTTTATCATTCTAATGGTGCAACTGCCAGACCAGTCTCCTGGCAATTTAGTGTATGCTGTAGTACTACAGATCCAAAATGGGTTTTAGGGGCCTCCCAAAATGTGTTTTTAGTTTCTGTTGGGCACTCCCAATATTTAGAAATTTCTTTCATTCTCCAAAAGGGGTTTATCCCTTTTTCAGCACACTCATAAAGTTCATATGCTTCATGGAAGATACACTTGTTCCCTTCTTTTTCCTCAACAGACCAAAATCTGTTTGGATCTCTTGGGATCCACCGGGTAGCAGAGTTGTTGACTGCTCAGTACCTTTTACAAACCATTCTTCTTACTGGCGTACTGTACCCCTTCCCTCTTCTTAAAATACTTTTTCCTCTTAGTATTCTTGTTTCGGATCCCACTGTTCTTTTCCCTTCACCTCTGTAACACTAAATTCTGTATCCAATTCAAGATTTCCAATAGCCCTAGACAAATCTCTTCTTATGGCCAAATTTTGGTCATCTGGGTACTTCCACAAACCCAACAATTAGTTAGATTCAGTTCATGGCTGATTTTTTTACTGAATCTATGAATAGATTCTTACCTCGGTGAATCTGTAAATGGTCTTGTTCTCTTATTGCTTTTACTATCTCTTTCTCTCTGACCAGATCTACCATGCTTGCTTCAGTAGCATCACGTTCAAAGCACAACCAGGCTTCTCCTACAGGGCACTCTCCCAGGAGTGGCTGCCTAAAAGTGGCAGTATTCCAGGCCATCCAATACATTTTCTCATCCTCTTGACAAAGGACCAATTGGGAGAGGTTAACACAAGTAGGGTTAAAATTGCTGTGTACTCTCAACAAGGAACTTACTTCTTCTCCCTCATAGAGGGGTTGGTAGCACTTACTGCACGGCTCTCTTGGGCTCCCCAGAGCACCTCCAGCAATTACAGCCATCATTACTACCCTTCCCAAGAGTCTGGTGTGGGTCATCTTGAACGACCTGACCACCTGGCCTTGCCTCTTGGGGACTTTACTAAGAAGAAGCTTCCAGCTCTTTAGGGTTCCTTCTATCTGCTTCTCTGGTTAAACCTCTCTTGGTCTGTCCTTACTAATTTTGGTTTCTCCTAGGGGAGTACTCTATAGAAGATTAACTTGGAATCTTTGGTACTAAGTTGGGAGAACTTAACCAGAATTACTTATTAACAATCTTTAACCTTTTCACAAACCTCTTTTAAACACAGAACTGTCTTAAAACACTTTAAGATATGGTATGGTTCTGATACCAAACTCTTTTCCTATTCAGTTCATCAGTCTTTTTGGCTCTTCTTTTTGAGAGTCAACTTTAAGTCTTTTGGTCCTTTTATAATGGTATACTCAGGTGAATTAACTCGTGATGTGGTTGAATCCTGTCCTGAGTTAGGGGGTGAGAGTGGTGTGGAATCTGGTCCAATGCCAGAGGGAGAAACTGACGTTGAATCCTGTCCAGTGCCTGGGGGTGAGACGGGTCCTTTTATTCTCGTGATGTGGGTCCAACCCTTTTCTCTGGTCTGCACAGCTGAATTAGCAATGAGGAGTACCTGAAAGGGGCCTTCAAATTTAGACATTAATGGCCCACTATTCCAGGATTTTATCAAAACCCAATCTCCTGGGTTAATTTTATGTACTTTTGTGTCAAGAGGGGAAGTTTGGGGGAGGTATCCTCTTTTTCTAAGTCCTTCCGGGGTTCTTCTAATGACTTCTAAATATTTTCTGGTAGCTTCTTCTCCTTCCAAATAGTCTCCTGTGCTATAGGGTGTTAACAAGAATGGCAGTCCAAACACCATTTCATAGGGTGAAATCTCTATATCGGACTGGGGTCTTGTTCTGATGCGCAAAAGCGCCAGGGGAAAACATTTTAGCCAATTCATTTTTTCTTCGATCAATTTAATCAATACATTTCTGAGAGTTTTGTTCATCTGCTCCACCCTCCCAGAACTCTGGGGGTGCCACGGAGTATGTAATCTCCATTTTATTCCTAAAGCTCTGATTATATTTTGCAACGTTCAGGCCACAAAACGTGGACCTCGGTCTGAGTCTATGGTGTTCACCATTCCGTATCTGGGGATAATATTCTCCAAGATTACTCTTGCCACAACCTGGGTTCTTTCCCCTTTTGTCAGGAATGCTTCTACCTAATGGGTGAGATGATCTGTAACTAGTAAATATTTGTATCCCTGCACTGGGGGCATCTCGGTGAAATCTATCTGTATGCCCTGGCAAGGTCTTAGAGCTAATTCCCTCCCTCTGGGTGCTACCTTTCTCATAACCTTCTGGTTTACTTTTTGACAAATTAAACACCCTTTTGTAATTGCTTTTGCCAGGCCATATACACCTATGCACAGGTTATTTCTTAAGAAATGATCACATAATCCTTGGACTCCCCAGTGAGTTAATTTATGTAGTTCTGTTAGCACTGTCCGAGCAAGTGCTTTGTTTAAAAACACCCATCCATCCGAGGTTAACCACTCCCCTCGTTGCCCTTGGTGTAACTTTAAATTTTTTATAACCTTCAATTCTTTCTCACTAAATATGGATTCCTCTCTTCTTTCTGCCCCCTCAGGTGTGGTTTCTGCTTTAAAAACTTTCACTGGATCCCCTGGTTCTAAAGCTGCTTCCTTTGCTATCTCATCAGCCAGTTGGTTTCCTCTAACTTCAAGATTGTTGCCTTTTTGATGCCCTTTTATATGGACCACCGCTATTTCTGTTGGTTTCTGTAGAGATTCTAATACAGACCTGACCAGGTTCTCATGGGCTAAGCTTTTTCCTTTTGAGCTTAGATATCCACGCTCCTCCCATATTTTCCCAAATGTGTGAATTATCCCAATGCATATTGGGAATCTGTATAAATAGTTCCCCAGTCTCCCTCCAGTAAATGTAATCCTCTTTTCAGGGCATATATTTCACAACTTTGGGCTGACCAATTTGGGGGTAGTTTTCCTTTTTCATCAATTTGTAAAGTTTCTCCATCTATGATGGTATAACCTGAAGCTCTTTTTCTATCTACTACCTTCGAAGAGCCATCTATGAACAAGACTCTTCCAGTTGCTCGTGGCTGATCTTCTAAATCTTCTCTTACTTTTGTTTGAAAGTTAAACAATTCAAGGCAATCATGTCCTAAATTCTCTATAGGCTCTCTCATAAGGAATTGTGCTGGATTGAGGGCATTTGATGTTATGAATTCTAAATCATCTGTGTTCATTAGTATAATTTCATATTTTAATATTCTTGCATTGGTTAGCCACTGCTGAGCCCTCTGGGTCAGCACTACTTAAGACCGTGAGGAGTATGTACTTTAATTTTTCCTTGTAAGGTCAATTTCTGGGTCTCCTCTATCAGGATAGCAGTATGCTACTGCTTGTATACAAACTGGCCAGCCTCTAGCCACTGGATCTAACAATTTGGAGATGTAAGCCACAGGTTTTCTGCAGCCTCCCCACTCTGAGTTAGTCCACCATAGGCTATACCCCCTTCAGCACTCACAAAAAGATCAAAGCCTTTCTTGAGGTCTGGTAAGCTTAGGACTGGGGCAGAAGACAACTTACCTTTTAAGCTCTCCAGCTGATGATCATCTTCTGCTGTCCAAATTATGGGATCTGGAGCTACTAACTTATTGTATAAAAATTTTACACTTTATGTGTATTGATCCAACCGTAACTTGCAATATCCGAACAGGCCCAGGAGTTTTCTCACATCTCTTTTTGTTTTTGGAGCTGGGACAGATAAAACACCTGAAATTGTGTCAGGGCTTAACTTCTTATATCCCTCTCCTATTATGTGCCCAAGGTATGTTACTTCTGATTGTACAAACTGTAGCTTCTCTTGGGAAACTTTTAGTCTTTTTTCCTCCAGAAAATTCAAAACCTTAATACCAGTTGTTCTGACCTGATCTTTTCTCTTCTCTGACATCATCAGGTCATCAACATACTGCAGGATCTGTACTTCCTCTTCAGGAACAAACTGTTCCAACAAGTCCTCCAGGGCTTGTCCAAAGAGGTTGGGGGATTCAGTGAACCCTTGTGGTAATCGGGTCCATCTTAGCTGTTGTCTCCTTTTTGTACTTGGGTCCTCCCATTCAAAGGCAAACCAATCTCTACATTCTGTTGCCAGAGGACACGCCCAGAAAGCATCCTTCAAACCTGTAACAGTGAACCAAGCATGTTCTCTTGGAATTCAGCCTAGAAGACTATACGGGTTGGGCACAACTGGATGTCTGCAATGGCCCTTTCACTGACCTCCTTCAGATCTTGTACCAGCCTGTATTTCCCTTCAGCTTTCTTAACTGCCAGTGTAGGGGTATTGTGCGGTCACATACAGGGTTCCAAAATTCCCTCTTGCAACAGTTGTTCAATAACTACGGCAAACCCCTTCTTTCCTTCTAGGGAAATCGGATTAACACGTATGGGTGATGCGCCATCTTGCATTTTTATTGTAATCAGTGGGATGTCCAATAGTCCCTGCTTTCCCCCTTCAGCCCATACCTCGGGGTTTATCTCTGCGAAATCCCCTTGTGATAACTTCATTATTTGCATCACCATCCTCCCTTCTCTTGGGACAATCCCAACCCCCAACTGAACCTGTAGATCTCTTCCTAACAAACTTTTTTCTAGTTAGGCAGGTAAATAAAATTAGCTTTACACTGTCTTGAGTTTCTGATTATTTTTACATCTTCAGTCACTGAGGCTCTAAATGGTTTCCCTTTAGGCCCTAATACCTCACAAAATTTTCTACCAATATGTCCTGGTTTAGGGCAAATTTGGGAGAGAATCTCAAAAGGAGGGCCCCTCCAGTAAGCAAACCCACAGGGCCCCTCCCCACAACCGGTTTGGGAAGAACTCCTCAGAGAGAAGTGGAAAGAACCTGTTTGTTTAACAGGCACAGCACCCTCCAGCACACAAAATGAACAATACCAGATGACACCACTCTGAAAAAAAATGACAAATTCAGAAAGTCTCTCTTGGAAGTGGTCTCTCTGTTCTCAGTCCCTCCGGCGCTGGGGCAGCTGCTGCAGACACAAGGTGCAAACTCTCGGTGTTCCCAGGCCCCAGTCCGGAGCAGGTTCAAGTTGGTTCAAAAAAGGAAAGAAGAAGCAATCCAGGAAGAAATTTGGACTGTTTAGCTAAACTAGCTAATGAGCAGAAGCCAGAGCAAGCAGAAGCAAAGCACAAGCAAGAGAGCAAAGCAAAAAGCGAAAGCAAAAAAGCAAAATCTGCACCATGTACTGCCCTGTCTCTGTGTCCTGCCAGGCTGTTAAGAAACCCAAACAAAACTTCCACTCTTCAGAGCCAGTCTTAAAGGCACAGAACATAATATCCAGCATAAACAGAACACAGGAATGGGGATACAAGCATCATAACATTCTACCCCTTATCCCCATATCATCAACATACTACCACACATCATGCATTTATTCACACAAAATTTCCATCTGTTCCCCCAAAAATTACAAGCAATACCCGTCATGCCCTCATCACATCCTCACACTGGACCACTGAATCCAGGCCCCATACTACAGAGCTGCAGGATTCCCCACTTTCACTTTACTCACTCAGAGCTTCATCTTCCACTTGCTCAGACCTCTGACACTTGCACATCTCCTTCTCCATCTTCCACTTGCTCAGACCTTCGACACTTGCACATCTCCATCTTCCAGTTGCTCAGACCTTTGACACTTGCACATTTCCTTCTATCTCATGTCTGTATAGTTTAATGTACAGACAATGAGAGTAATATCCAACCAACAGTGATATTTGCACATCGTTCTCACCCCACAATCAGATCTCCCTGAGGTACACATCGTGTTGTTCCATCTCTTTGCATTATCCACCATGTGCAACCTGGTCCCCGAGCAAAGACAACCCCACAAATGGGTTTGTCTGTACTTGAGGTAGAATTGATCCACACAGTCTTCCCTAACAAACCTCTGACATGTACCATTGGGACTTTATCTCCATCTATTATATTCAGGGACTCAGACTGGGCAGGACCTGCTCGGTTGGCGGAACCTCAAGTGTTAACTAACCAGGTGGCCTTTGCTAAATGCTGCTCCCAATGTTTGAAAGATCCCCACCCAAAACTTTCAACTGGGTTTTTAATAGTCCATCATACCTCTCTACTTTTCCTGCAGCTGGTGCATGGTAGGGGATATGGTACACCCACTCAATGCCATGTTCCCTAGCCCAGGTGTTGATAAGGCTCTTCTTGAAATGAGTCCCATTGTCTGACTCAATCCTCTCAGGGGTACCATGCCTCCACAGAACTTGCTTTTCAAGGCCCAGGATGGTGTTCTGGGCCAAAGCATGGGGCACAGGGTAGGTTTCCAACCATCCTGTGGTGGCTTCCACCATGGTCAGCACATAGCACTTGCCCTGGCGTGTCTGGGGCAGTGCGATGGAGTCAATCTGCCAGGCCGCCCCATACTTGTACTTGGACCACCGCACCACAGGGGCTTCACTCGCTGGGCCTGCTTGATGGCAGCACATGTCTCACAGTCATGGAAGACCTGAGAAATACTGTCCATTGTTAGATCCACCCCTCGGTCTCTTGCCCACTTATAGGTGGCATCTCTGCCCTGATGGCTGAGGCATCATGGACCCATCGAGCTAGGAATAACTCTCCCTTATGTTCCCAATCTAGGTCTATCTTGGACACTCCTATCTTTGCAGCCTGGTCTGCCTCTTCATTGTTTTGGTGCTCCTCATTGGCTCTACTCTTGGGGACATGGGCATCTACATGGTGCACTTTCACAGGTAGCCTCCCTACCCTGGTAGCAATGTCTTTCCACTCATCAGCAGCCCAGACTGGTTTTCCTCTGCACTGCCAGCTGGCCTCTTTCCACCTCTCCAGCCATCCCCACAGAGCATTGGCTACCACCCACAAATCAGTGTAAAGGTAGAGCTTTGGCCATTTCTCTCTCTCTGCAATGTCCAGGGCCAGCTGAACAGCATTGAGTTCTACAAGTTGACTTGATCCACCTTCTCCTTCGGTATCTTGTGTGACCTGTGTGGGGCTCCATACGGCTGCTTTCCACTTCCGGTTCATCCCTACGATGCAACAGGAACCGTCAGTGAAAAGAGCGTAGCGTGTTTCCTCTGGGGGCAGTTGGTTATATGGAGGAGCCTCTTCAGCCTGTGTCACTGGTTCCTGTTCTTCATCTATGACACCAAAATTCTCACCTTCCAGCCAGTTTGTAATTACCTCCAAAATCCCAGGGTGATTCAGTTTACCTATACGGGCGCGCTGAGTGATAAGAGCAATCCATTTTCTCCATGTGGCACTGGTGGCATGGTGAGTGGAAGGAACCTTGCCTTTGAACATCCACCCTAGTACTGGTAGCTGGGGTGCCAGGAGGAGTTGTGCTCCTGTACCAATCACCTCTGAGGCAGCCCGGACTCCTTCATAGGCAGCCAAGATTTCTTTCTCTGTGGGAGTGTAGTTGGCTTCAGACCCTCTGTAGCTTTGACTCCAAAATCCCAGTGGTCGACCCCAAGTCTCCCCAGTCACCTTCTGCCAAAGGCTCCAGGACAAGCCACGGTTCCCTGCTGCAAAGTAGAGCACGTTCTTCACCTCTGGTCCCGTCCTGACCAGGCCAAGGGCAACAGCATGAGCGATCTCCTGCTTGATCTGGGCAAAGGTTTGTTGTTGCTCAGGGCTCCAGTGGAAATCGTTCTTCTTGTGGGTGACCTGGTAAAGACGGCTCACAATCTGACTGTACTCAGGAATGCACCAAAAGCCTATGGTACCTAGGAAAGCTTGTGCCTCCTTCTTATTGGTTGGTGGAGACATTGCTGCGATCTTGTTGATTACATCTGTAGGAATGTGACCCTGTCCATCTTGCCACTTCACTCCTAGGAACTGAATCTCATGAGCGGCTTCCTTTCCTTTGCTCTTTTTAATGGTGAGACCAGCTCCCGAGAGGATTTGGATGATTTCCTTTCCCTTCTCAAACACTTCCGCAGCTGGGTTCCCCCACACAATGGTGTCATCAATATACTGCAGGTGTTCTGGAGCCTCACCCTTTTCCAATGCAGTCTGGATCAGTCCAGGGCAGATGGTGGGGCTGTGCTTCCACCCCTGGGGCAGTCGGTTCCAGGTGTACTGCACTCCCCTCCACATGAAAGCAAACTGAGGCCTGCATGCCAGAGGAATGGAGAAAAATGCATTGGCAATATCGATAGTGGCGTACCACTTCACTGCCTTGGACTCAAGCTCGTACTGGAGCTCTAATATGTCTGGCACGGCAGCACTCAGTGGTGGAGTCACTTCATTCAATGCACGGTAGTCCACAGTCAATCTCCATTCAATCCACAGTCCATCTCCATTCTCCTTCAGATTTACGCACAGGCCAAATGGGGCTGTTGAAGGGTGAGTGGGTCTTGCTGACCACCCCTTGGCTCTCCAGCTTTCAGATCATCTTATGGATGGGGATCACAGCATCTCGAGTAGTTCTATACTGTCGTCGATGCACTATGCAAGTGGCAATTGGCACCTGTTGCTCTTCTCCCTTCAGAAGTCCTACTGCAGATGGATTCTCAGACAGTCCAGGGAAGGTATCCAATTGCTGGATGCCCTCTGTCACTACAGCTGCTATCCCAAATGCCCACCAGAGTCCTTTTGGGTCTCTGAAATACCCACTTTGATGGTAGTCTATGCCCAAAATACATGGGGCCCCTGGGCCAGTCACGATAGGATGTTTCTTCCACTCATTTCCAGTCAGACTCATATCAGCTTCCACCAAAGTGAAATCCTGGGATCCCCCTGTCACACTAGCAATAGAAACAGATTCTGTCCCCACATATCTCGACGGAATTAATGTACATTGCACACCAGTATCAACCAAAGCTTTATACTCTTGTGGTTCCGATGTGCCAGGCCAGCAAATCCACACAGACCAAAAAACACGATTTTCCCTAGCCTCTACCTGGCTAGAGGCAGGGCCTCTCTAAGCCTGGTTATCCTTCTTTCCCTGGGCATATGTCTTGGATGTTCCTTCAAGGGGATTGGACATGTCATCATCACCATCATACCTGCCAGTTCGGCTATGGGCAACTGGAGCTGCTTTCCTTTTGGTGAAACTCCCTCTCTCAGCCCTGTCACCCTTCAATTCACGCACCCGTCGTGCCAGAGCAGCAGTAGGTTTTCCATCCCACCTCCTCATATTTTCTCCACAATCCCACAGATAGAACCACAGCTCAGCTCGTGGGGTGTACCTTCTCTCGCCATCTGGGAAACGTCTGAGTTGGGCACCAGAACCTCTGATCTGTACTGCTGAGATTTGAAGAAGGTCTTCTTTAATCTCCTCTCTGAGCTTCTTATGATTCTCCTCTATCTTATCCTCTCATTTCTGCAGACATGTTTCCACCGCTGCGATTCTGGCATGTGTTGGGCCATGCACAGCATCTGCATATGCTCGGAGCTGCCTTGCCATGTCAAGCACGGTCTCATCCCTCTTCATTATGGCTAAGGCAGAAGCATATTCATGTGGCCCAAGTCGCACAAGTTTTTGCCACATCACAGACGTGCAGGGTACCAAGTCTGGGTTCTTAGTTGTTATGTCATCTGAGAAGATAATCTCTGCCACTGCCATTTCTCTCAGGTGTCGGATCCCTTGTTCTATGGTCTTCCACTGTGTTTGTTGAATATAAAGATCATCTGCATGCAGGTATCTTTGTGCAACACTTTCCAAGACCCGTGCCCAGAGGCTGTGTGGATTAGCCCCCCTCATCATTCTTTGGTAGATGACAGGATCGTGACAGAGATCCCAAATACCTCGCTTCAGTGCCATCCAGAATTGTAGCCTCGCCTGCAGTGCCCCAGAGACGGGCTAACCAACTAATTGTGGATTCATCAGGTCGTCGGGTGTAATCCTTCTGTAGGCCACGAAGGTCCTTCAGGAAAAAGGACTCAATATTTGCATCTGATCTTGCACCTGCTGCTTTGACTCCTGATTTTATGTCAGGAGGGATTGAGGTTCCTTCTCCTGCATTATCATAATCATCATCATCCACTGGTTGATTAGTCTTGTCCGTGCGTTGCCCACTTCTAGTACTGGGAGCAGCAGCCATTGGTTGAGGCTTATTGTCTGGTTTAGCTGCTGGCTTCGAGCCTGGGCTGTTGGCTGTAGCCTGACTGGGAGAGCTGCTGATTTATCTCCCTGTCCCCCTGCCTCTGTCTGCAGCCCTACAGGATCTAGCAATGTGCGATACGCATATGCCAGGGCCCAGCTCACTGCAATGATCCTTCTCTCCTTAGGCGCATGCTGGTACTTCTCTTTCAGGTATTTCCCCACCTCAGCTGGGTTGTGAATTTGTTCATGGGGAAAGTCCCAGACTATAGGGTTGTTGTTATTATATTTCTAGAGTCCCATACTGTTGTTATCATATTTCTAAAGTCCCATACCTCCTCGGTGTTTTCTTATGGCTGCAGATCTTCACAGCACAGGCTCCTTCTTCTGCATGCTGTTCTTTCCTAGTCAGGGCTCTCCCTAACTGGCCAACCCACCTCCTTTTATCCAGTTATCTTCACTAGCCACAGCTGCAGCCCAATGAAGGACATCACAGCTGCAGCCCATCAAGAACAACCAGGACTTACCAGGGCAAGGCCTATATACAGATATTCAGGTACAATACAGATATTTTACTAGGACTCAAAGGCCACCTATATATACTATATAGGGTCAGAGAATTCCTTCAGGATTTGGCCCATATCTTCCCATTTCCCACACCACTTAGGATTTTACACACCTGGGTCTACTTCTGAGTCAGGGGTCTCATCAGCCCATCTAGAAATCTCAGCCCTCATTCTAGAGAAGCAGCAGGCTGTATAGAGGAAGGTTACCAGATTGAATACCAGAAAGATGGTCTCTTTAACATTCAGGGGAAACTGAACATTCTTCAATAGTGATGCAACAGATTCAGAGGAGAAGAAGGAAAGCAAAGGCTGAAAAGCCTCATCCCCTGCTCCTCCTCTAACAAACCGGATGCATAACCACAGCCACGAACCATTCATACCTGGAACAGACCCCAGCATGTTTATAAACTTCTTACAAATCATTGCCACCAAGCCCAGCAGGATAGCTATTCTGGTCACTGCCCCTCTGCTGTAAAAACTACGTATTAGGGACAACACTAGAGCTATTTCTGGATAAGAAAATAAACCTAGGGACCACAGAGGTATTAAGATCTCAAAAAAACCCTAGGGACCAGAAATACATGCAAACCTTCACCCCAAGAGACATTATGATTTCAAAAAGCATGGCTATTAACTGCTTTATATGAACACAGAGTAATGGCAACCAAATGCAGTCAAAACAGGGTTTTCCCACTCTCTCGCGAGCCCCAGGCGTTGGGCGTCAAATTTTGTCCCGGTTTAGGGCAAATTTGGGAGAGAATCTCAAAAGGAGGGCCCCTCCAGTAAGCAAACCCACAGGGCCCCTCCCCACAACCGGTTTGGGAAGAATTCCTCAGAGATAAATGGAAAGAACCTGTTTATTTAACAGGCAAAACACCCCCCAGCACACAAAATGAACAATACTGGATGACACCACTCTTTCACCACTCTGAAAAAAAATGACAAATTCAGAAAGTCTCTCTTGGAAGTGGTCTCTGCTCTCAGTCCCTCCGGCGCTGGGGCAGCTGCTGCAGACACAAGGTGCAAACTCTCGGTGTTCCCAGGCCCCAGTCCGGAGCAGGTTCAAGTTGGTTCAAAAAAGGAAAGAAGAAGCAATCCAGGAAGAAATTTGGACTGTTTAGCTAAACTAGCTAATGAGCAGAAGCAAGAGCAAGCAGAAGCAAAGCACAAGCAAGAGAGCAAAGCAAAAAGCGAAAGCAAAAAAGCAAAATCTGCACCATGTACTGCCCTGTCTCTGTGTCCTGCCAGGCTGTTAAGAAACCCAAACAAAACTTCCACTCTTCAGAGCCAGTCTTAAAGGCACAGAACATAATATCCAGCATAAACAGAACACATGAATGGGGATACAAGCATCATAACGTCACCCTAGGACACCATACCTTCTGGTACTTTGTTGAGACAGGACTTGTCTACTCCTGTATCAACCAAAAATTCAAATTCTTCCTTTAGGGGTCCCACCTCAAAGTTTACCAAGGGCTCCTCTAGATGTTGCATTTGGTCCCCTAAAGTGTAAAGCCCCTGACACCCTTAATTGTCACCTCTAAGACCCCTCCCTAAGGCTTCTCGTTCCCTGGCTATTGCCTCATCGCTTCTGAACTTTTTACAAACCCTCCTAAAGTGTCCGATATCTCCCCAATAATAGCAGCGCCTTTCACACAAAGGGACTTGAGGTCTCTCCATCCCTCTTGTACCTGACAGTCCTGGCCTATCCATGCCTGCTCCTGGTGGTGCACCCGCCCACTCTTTAGTTACCTTGGATCGTGGGATAGAGTTGCTTGCCCCACACTTTCTCTAGCTATAGCAACCATGATCTTAGCCTTGGCCTTTGCTCTTTCTTCTTCCCTCCTTAAATGCACCTTCAATGCTTCTTCTCAATAACTCATTCTTGCCAATCTTCAATCTTTTCCAGTTTTCTCCATATATCAGGCCAAGATTTGGTAACAAATTGGACCTTTAGTAGCACTTGACCTTCTGTGGTGTCTGGGTCTATTTTAGAGTACAGTTGGAAGTTCCGCTTTAGGTGATTAAGCCAAGTAGCAGGAGTTTCATCCTTTTCTTGTGTACCTTGAAATGCCAATTTGGTATTAGTTCCTTTGGGAACTGACTCTTTGATCCCACGAATTATCAAAGACCTATATTGTATCATGGCCTTCCTCCTTCCTTCTGATTAGGGCTCCAATTGGGATCCTTAGTGGCAATTTCTGTTCACCTGATGGCACTTGGGGTCCTGGACAGGTTTCTTTTTCCTAAATTCTTATGCTAGCAGCTCTAATCATCCAGACCTCTTCTGGGGGAAATAATATATTTTAAATGGAATTCATGTCCCCCCAAGTGTAGATATTTGGACCTAGGAATTGAATCACTTGGTTGGCCATGCCCACTGGGTCCTCAACTAAATGCCCTAACTCCTTCTTGAATCCTCTCACCTCAGAAGCAGTTAGAGGAGCGTTCACAAAGCCAGCACCTCCCACTACACCTCCCACAGGAACTTCTCTGAGAGGAAACAGTCTCTCTACCCTGGAGGTCCTGGATCAGGTACTGCAGTATGGCCCATCTTCAGACACAAAACTGCTCATTTGAGGGGTATTAACATTACCCTGGATTTTCTGTAGGTCAACAGCTGTATCTGGTGATAAGAGTTTACCAGGTAAGGAGGCATTTGTGTCCCAACTAGGAGGAGGTAAAGGGACAGCAACAGGAGGGGGAGAAAAGCCTGAGTGCATGTTAAGTGGAGCTGGAGAAGGAGTGCAGAGTGCAGCAGGTGGAGTAGGCACTCGTGGGGGTGCAGAAGGAACTGGAGGAGCCGAAGGGGGTGGTGAGGGAGTGGCCACCAGGGGAGATACCGGGTCTACCACAGAGGAAGCCAAGAGGCAGAAGGAATTAGAGGAGGCGGTAATGGGATGGCAGCCAGGGGAAAAGCCAGATCTGCCATTTGAGGTGCCCGAGGAGGAGCATTATAAGGTGGGGGGGCATCAGGAGGCAAATAGTCCAGGGGGTCCCACCTTTTATTAATCTCTCTAATTCCAGCATCCCCTCCTTCATTCCTCTCTTTCTTCTTCTGCACCTTACAAATTCGCACACCGTCCTCTCCAATAGCACTCTGTCTCCATCCATCCTTACAAACGGGGTTCATGATGGTTCGTGTATTGATCTCAGGGTGCAAAAAACCGACACGGCACAGGGGTGCAGTAATAATCAAAACAAACATACCTTTATTGAATGACCATAGCAAAATGCGATAGAGGGATTAAGGGAGAGAGAGAGAAAAAAGAGAGAGATTGGGGGGGGGGGGGGCGGTGGGGATACAGCTACCAAACGTAGAGACAAAGTCCTTGGTTCCAGTTCAGTAGAGGATCCACCTGTTACATTAGGGAGATCTCAAAATCTCTAGCTAACTCAGAGGTTTTTATTATGATAATTCTATTGAAAATTGTGAGGGCAGCGGAAACAGATACAATAAGGAATAGATGTAACAGGTAGTCCATGTTCTCAGCAGTAAACGAGAGCCATTGTTTTCGTGGTCCAGTGGTCACAACCGGCAGGCAAACATCTTGCTTTGGTCAGCTTGCCTCCCCCACACACCTCCCCTGCGCTGGGAGTTTCAGTCCCAGTCCTTGGAAGGAGCAGAGGGGCCTTTTCACATGGGGGTTTCATGTCTCAGTCCTTGCTGGAGAGGCTTCTTCCATCTCAGTCTGTCTGTCCCGGTGGTTGTAAAACAGGTGAGGGTCTTCTGTGGGAGACCACCCGAAACTCAGGAGAAGTCAGCCAGGCTGAGAGGTGGGACAGCTCCCAAGGCTATTGCTGCAAAAAGGGCACGGTGCCCCCTTCTTTGGGCTCAGTGTAGCATATAGCAAACAACACCTATGAAAACAATAACTTAGCACTGTGCTCTCAGGTCTCAGGGCCTTTGGGGTATGTAACTTCCTCCTTCACAGCCAGAGATTCTAGACAGGGGGGTCTTCTCTTCGGTGGTCCCCAAATGACGATTGTGAGGCAGATGAGGGATATTTCGGACAGACTCTCACACACTCTTTAACCAACAGGCTGCATAAAATAATTGCTCAGGATCAGTATTCTCTTGAGCTGTCAGATAGTGACTCAGCTGTTGACACATCCACTTGTCTTTTGTCCCACACCATGGCCATCCTCCTTGCACATCTAACTCTGGCCAGATTTCTACACAGTTGTGAATTATCTTAACCTTATCTAATGTCTCCGTGGCCTCTATAGAACCCCATCTCTCTAGCAGTTCACCTAAGGGACTATGGACGGGTATATTCTTCAATCTCTTGCCTCTCTTCTTACTATTACATCCTCCCATTTTTCAGGTCCCAACAGAAAAAAATTACAAAGGTGCCTCTACTCGAAAAGAAATGTACTGACAGGTAACTCAAGAAAACTCCTATTTGAAGTCCCAGCCTCCTCGACTGAACCTCAGATTTGCCTCACCCCTTTCTCCAGGACTTTAAAAGCAAAGAACTGCCTGATTTCTGGTTTGCCTAACTTCCCTCGTAATGCTAGGTCTTACATATCAGGACTTAAAAAACTCGAGACCCCAGCCTCCTCTGCCAGGACTCGTCCTGACCCGTTTGGCAGGACTTAATTTGCCTGCAGGATCTGTGGGCATGCTCCAAATCCTTCTCGAGACTTGTGATTTGCCTGACTTCCCTCTGTCAGGACTTGTGGGCTTGCTCCAGATCCTTCTCGGGACTTGCAATCTACCTGACTTCCCTCTGTCAGGACTTCCGGGGTGCGTGCCACTCATAAACTATTTCCTCTGCACACCCGGAGAGGGGCCCTCTCTACCCCTTAGGAGGCGCCTCAGCCACCAATCCCACTCGCTTCCCCCGTTCCCGGCTGGCCCCTTGTGGGGGCCTGGAACCGCGGTACTGGGAGGTCCCCACTCACTCCGAGGGTCCGAGCTGCCAGCCCCCATCTCACTCACACTCCACTCACTTGCTCCCACTCCTGTCACCGGATTTCTCACCCGTCCGGCGCTCCTCCGCGTCACTGGTACCAAGCTGATCTTCCCTGGTGCTGATAGCCAGCTGTCCTGGAGGTCCAGGGTGGGCGGCCGTCCCAGTCCAGGGTCCTCTTCAGGTGTGGCTATCCCGGAGAGCCCCCAGCTGAAATAAACAGGGCAGGAGATTTTTCTGCTTTTTAATGCCTTTATTAAAAATCAGCTCGGGTGGGGAGAACTGACGGGTCACGCTCACGCTGCCACTGCTCCCAGGAATGGCACGGAGGAGGAGGAGGAAGACTGCAGCTGTGCCTGCTGGTCTGCAGGCGGAGCTGAGGCTTCTGTCCTCACCAGAGCATCAGGAGATTCCCCAGTTTTTCAGTTTGACAGTCGAGGTCCTCTTCGTAGCCAACATCTTTTTAGGTTAGGATAAAGGTAAAAATGTTCTCAGCAGACACTGGAGTCTGTTCCTCACCTCTAGACATCACTTAGATCTCTTAATTCCATGGTGAGTTCTTGTTTTTAGGGGTTTTTCTTGCTAGATTTGGTGAGTGGTTTCCTCATTTGCGTGCCTATCCCGATGTCACCTCCTCCTCACAGTCCCGGGCACCATCTTCCAGGAAGCAGCAGGGTGGTACTTGACAAAGGGGCATTTCTAACCGTCAAGAACAGGTAATTAAAGGAAAACTATTAACAACAGGTGATTACAACATGACATTATTAACAACAAATAGTTAGAACTCCAACTTGGCAGCAATTGCTTTAAATTGTGAACTCTGCAACCTTTAAAATAATGGACAACTTTTCTACTCCTAACACTTGCCATCAAGGCCTGGAGAGGAGTTGAGTCCTTCCTAAGGTTGGCAGGAGGCTGGGTTCTTTTGTAAGGCACACAGGAA
This sequence comes from Setophaga petechia, assembly GCA_024362935.1. Classification (NCBI taxonomy): domain Eukaryota; kingdom Metazoa; phylum Chordata; class Aves; order Passeriformes; family Parulidae; genus Setophaga; species Setophaga petechia. The sequence continues at coordinate 3,158,439 of JANCRA010000010.1, forward strand.
TATTTTGGGGTCCCTGCTGAGGGATGCAGGGATCCCGCAGGAGGCACACAGAGATGTTTTGGGGTCTCTGCTGAGGTGTGCAGAGATCCCTCATGTGATAAATAAATATGATTCGTGCTAACAATTGCAACTATATCGATATTTTAGAAAATATTTTTTAAAAGTAATAGAGAAAAAAAATATGTAATTTGTGTCATGGAACAGATGTTCTCAGATGTTCATGAGAGTATAGGACACAGGACAGAATATTGAGATAATCCATATCCTAAAACAGAATCAGCCTTGGGACCAACAAAGTTGGGAAAACTCCCAAAGCACAATTGGCACGGGGACGACCAAAGTTAAGATGACTCCCAAGGCAGGGTCAGCCTTGGGATGAATAAAGTGGCAACAATTCCAGATGGGAATCTAAAATAGTGGTCTTATCTACAAAATAATATGGCTTATTTAAACATAATGCTTACTTACATAACCCAAAGCTTAATGTACATGTGCAACTTGCCAGGTTATTCAGAGGAAGACAGCGAGGAAGATGGTGAGCCTTCCTCTGAAAAGACCACCAAAGGGCCAAAAGACTGCTTAGCAACAAGCAGAGCATGGACAATGCAGTATAGTGACATGGATTTCAAGATCTGAAAAAAGAGACTTATGGTAAAATATTAATGAATATGTATTAGCCTACAGTATATAAATTGTGGTTGGATCCTTCTGCCTTTTGTAAGTGAGGCAGGGTGGAAAGCCCTCCCCGTACCCTGATCTATTGGTTTGGCTTATGCTTTATCCGAACCACTGCCAAATTTCTCTTTGTATCTGCTTGATTATATTTAATTGTATTGTTGTTGTAGTGTGTTAATTTAGTTTGTTTAATTGCTCCCCTAATCTGTATTGTTTCCCCCCTATATTTTGAAAATGGTTCTGTCCTCATGCTCCCTTCCCGCCACCAACCTATCAGTCACTCTGTATCCTTAGTTACTCCCGCCACCCCACCTGTCAATTGCTTATGTTACATAATTCCTCCTCCCTTTTTCTCTCTTATATGTATGCTTATTCCCCTCCCCGGGCCCAGTCAATCACTCCCTGCTCCTTCCCAGTTTCCAGAATGTTCGCCTTCTTGGGAGCAGTGATTGGCTGTGGTCCCGGGGCCCCTCCCTCACTATGTTTTAATTCGTTCCTATAGAATGTCAGTTATGTTCAGTTCACTCCTCTGTTGTTCCTTATTGGTCCCTTGTAAACCCCTCCCTATGTAACCTCCTCCCTATATAACCTTGTTTCTCCCTCCCCTCGTTGTCACTCGCTGGGGGTCTTCCCTGTTGTTTCCCCTTGGGGTCGCTCCCTGGATGTCACCTAGGGTTTAGAAATAAACCTGCTTCGTCCCCAGTGAGTGTCCAGACTCCTGCCTCGTCCTTGTCGCAGCGCCAGCAGTCCTTCGTGAGGTCAGCCCGAGGCCACTCGCCGCCGAAGGGACCCACTAGTGCAGCTAGAGTGTTGGCCACTCTTTGGTGGCCGGACGGTTGACCTTTAGGCCGACACCACTGCATATTATTTTATATAAAATAGCTGCTCAATTAAAACTGTTGCTCAATTTTATTTTTATGGTTTGTTAACTTACACATGTAGGACCTCATTCACAACACTCATGAGGCACAAAGTATTGATGGTCTCTACTGAGGCTTGCAGGAATCCCTCATGAGGTGTGCAGTGGCGTTTTTCAGTCTGCTCAGCGCAGCAAAGGGCCACTCTCGCTCGACACTGTGCAAAGTCAGCAGGCAGCTTCCTGCAAAGCCCCTGACCCAGCCTGCGGGCGCGGCGGGCGGGCGGAGCCCATCCTTGGGGGCCGGGCGGGGCCTCTGGAGCCGCCGCGGCCCTGTCGGGCCAGCCCCGACCCCGGCAGGGAAGGGCCGCGGCCCCAGGCTCCGGTGGGGCTTCCGAGCAGCGCCGCAGGCACCACAAGGGCCTCCCTACGCCCTGGCCCTGTGCTGCAGCCCAAGGCATTTACAGCCACGGCCGTGCCCTGGGGCACAGGAGGCACCCGGGGCTACAGGGCAGAGGCAAAGCAAGGTGGGGAGGAGGAAGAGCAGGGACGAGATTGCCCTTGAAAGGCAGAGGCGCTCTGGGGCCCGCTCCTGGCCAGGGAGCCTGCCCAGAGCCGTCCCCGGCTGGCCGGGGCCTTGAGGGGCAGCTGTGCAGCTGGGCCAGGCTGTGCCAGCAGCTCCAGCCGTGCTGGGGAGCCTTGCCAGCTCTGGGCCCTGCTGTGCAGGAGGCTCCCTGTGTGCCACTGCCAGCTGGGGCCTCAGCCACCTCCTCTCTCCACAGGAGCGCCTCTGCAGCTTCACAAGACTGGCCAAATAACTCAGCCAGGGAGAACTGGACCTGTCATCTCTCATTGCCGTGCCAGTGTCCGTTGTCCCTGCCATGGCTACAACACCAGTTTGTTGCTGGGGTCCTGCTGCTGCCACCACCACCACCCAGAACAGGACCCTCTGTCCCCAGTGGGGCTGGCTCTGCTCTACAGTCAGGCCAGCAGGTGAAGCCCTCCTGCCAGGGAAAGGCCTGAGTCCAGCAGCATCTTTAGGCTTCAGCTCCAGCGTCTGTGAGCTTCTACCAGCACAGGCTGAGCTGCTTGTCCAGGCACAGCCATGGGTGGGCAGGCAGCAGCTGGGCATGGGGGTCTTGAGACTCCATGTTTTCACTTAGTTCTTCATCTTAGGAATTAGAAACTTTTAGAAATGTGTAGGTGGGGTTTTTTTCCTAATAAAGAAATTGCCAAAAATTTGTCCCCTTTTTCTATAGTAGTTAAGGATTTTTCAAAGTAGATTTAGAACACAGAATAACTTTCAACATTTTTATACTTCTAGAATAAACTGACCTTGTCATCTTGCATCTCCGTGTCAGTGTCTGTTGTCCCTTCCACAGCTGCATTACCAGCTTTTTTGGTGGGGACATGGTTTTTCCACCACCACCCAGAACAGGACCATCTGTCATCAAAGGTGCTGGCCCTGGTGTCCAGCCGGGCCAGGAGGTGCAGCCCTCCTTCCAGGGAAAGGCCTGAGTCCAGCAACATCTTTGGCCTTCAGCTCAGGTGTCTCTGTGCTACCACCAGTGCTGGCAAAGCTGCCTGTCTGGGCACAGCCAGGGCTGGGCAGACAGCAGCCAGGCACGGTGCTCCTGAGAAAAAGCGACCCAATTTTGTCTTCATTTTATATTTTTACACGGCAGAAATTGCTCAAAATATTCAGAAACAGTTTTTGTAGATAAAAAACCCCATATATTTCTTCCCTTTGCCCATAGTAGTTTAGGATTTTTCAAAGTAGTTGTAGAATTCTGAAAAATGTGGAACACTTTTACACTTGCAGAATAAAAAATAAAACTGCATTTAATTGGTAATCTTTACCCTAAGAAGAACTAAGTCATCACAAGGCACTCAGCATCCTGGAGATGCTCTTTTCCCACTGGACATTTTTACCTAGCGACAACAACCAACCTAAAACCTTTTCCCAGATACTTTCTGGCATTTCTGAGAAGCTGACCTCTCAGTCTTCAGAGGCAAACTTTGAGCACAGGGGGAATCCGCTGCTGTGCAGGAGGGTCTCTGTGTGCCAGCTGCAACTGGGACCTCAGCAACCTCCTGTCTCAACAGGCACCTGTCTGCAGCTTCACAGGAGCGGCCAAACGCCTCAGTCTGGGACACGTGTACCAGACATTCCCCATCGCCATGCCCATGCCCGATATCCCTGTCACAGCTGCTTTACCAGCTTGTTGCTATGCAGATGCTGCCACCACCCAAACAAGGTCCTCTCCCCCTGAAGGCACTGGCCCTGCTCTCGGGCCCCTACTGAAGGTGGGCAGGGCTTGGCCCAGCTCTTCTGTTGCAATAAAGAGATGGAGCTGTCAGCCCAGTGTCTGGGTGGTAGCAGCAGCAAAGCCCACCCTGCAGCAGCACTGGCTGAGCTCCATGCCCAGAGGCAGCCGTGGATGCCCAGGGTGTGGGCAGTCAGGAGCCAGGCAGGGGCTGCTGTGACCAGCGGCGGGGCCCTGAGTGCTGGGGGAGCCCATGCTGAGCGTCTCTGGGCTGAGGGCACATTTTCTTTCTGGGGGATCATCTGGGCCTGGACCTCCTCCAGTGGCAAGCCCAGGGAAAGAGGGAAGCCACCAAGAGCATCTCCAGGACATAGCCTGACCCACAACGTCAGCAGGTGACAAATAAGGTTTTTCTGAGCAACGGACGTGGGATACACAAAAACAATCAAGGCAGTCCCTTTGTTCAGATGGGGGCACGCTCTGGGGGTACAGCTGAGGCCATGAGGTTACAGCAGGTCAGGGGTTGCAGCAGGCTGAGGTCACAGAGGTCCCAGACCCGGTGGTTGTACATCAGCACAAGGAGCCAGCAGTCAGTGCTTGAGCACAACTGTTGCGGCAGCAGCGGCGGTGGCAGCAGCGGTGCTGACGTTGGGACAGCGGTGTCAGGACAGCGGTGGCAGCAAGAGCTGCGGGACTGGCAGAGGGCAAGGCACCATGGCCCTTGCTCTGCGCCTCTTCCTCCTGCTCATCCTGGCTGTGGCCCTGCCTGCCAGGGCTGCCCAGGCTGCTCCACTGCAAGCGTGGGGAGCAGGTGAGCCGGCAGCCTGGCTGCCCTTTCCCGGCACAGCGCTCCCTGCTCCCCGGGAAGCGCTGGGGATGCTTTTCCCCAGGCCTTCAGGGAGAGTTTCCTCTGGGGGAGGGAGAGAACCCCCTTGGGCCCTGGGCAGCCCCAGTTTCCTCTCCAGGGATGTGTCACAGGGCCTGCAAAGAGGGTGGAGATTGGCCAGGAGCCAGGCCAGAGCTCCCCAGGCCCCTGTGCAGTTTGGCCTTGTCCATTCACACCTGGCTCCCATGGCCTTAACCAATCCCCTTGCAGTGCCCAGTTCCCTAAGGGAGAAGGAGTTCCCCGCAGGCCATGGAGATGGTTCTGATCTCTGCTTTCCTGCAGACTGGTATCGCAACTTGGATTATCTAGATGCAGTATTGGATGAGAGCTTGAAAATATTGGAGGATGCTGGAGGTATGTTATCCATGTGCCTTTCCTTTGAGAATAATCCCATGTGTCTATGTGGTAAGAGCTCACTCATGAGCCATTTCCGTTAACATAATCTCATGGTTGAAGGAATCTGGAATTTTTGACCTGCTCCTTCTGGAGCCCTGAGGGATGCCACAGGATCTCTGTCATTGGGAGGAAGGAGCATTTAGCTGTCCATCCTCCTCCCATGTGCAATGCCACTGTGCCCTTCCGTGTGCTCTGTGCAGCCACAGAGAAGAGCAGAGAGGGAAGGGGCTGGGCCCAGGGCTGTGCCCCAGGGCTGTGCCTTGCCTGCAGCCTGAGGATCTCCTACAATGCCACGGGTGCTGTTCTGTCCTTCCTTTCTTTGCAGCTGAACCTGTTGGTGAAAGTGATCTGGCTTCCCAACCCATGTCCAGGACTGAGCCTCTGGGAGATGGTGAGGGTAGGCCAAGGCCTTTCCCCTGTGAGAGCTGCCAGATGCCAGAGCGCAGAGCTCGGCCAGGGGGGCATCGCTGCAGGTGCCAGGACGGAGCCATGCATGTGTGTGCCCTCGCCCTGCGCGATCCCCTCACCGCTCCTGCGGCTCAGTGGTGCCCGTGCAGCGGAGCAGAGATGGCAGAAGCTTCTGTGGCTGTTGAGTTACAGGGGTGTCTGTCAGGAGGACTTTTCAAGCTCCTTTCCTGGTTCCTGCACACAAGCCCAGCTCCCATCGCAGGGGTGAGTAGTGTGTCCCTGCTGACCCCACAGACTGAGCCCTGCTTATGTGGCATTCATTCATGGGAAATGGAACTATGTTGCTCTAAGGTCCTCCGATGGGAAAGAACAAGGCTACAGGACACAAGAAACCCCATGAGCCATCTGAACGCATGAGGCAAATGCTGAAGGAAATGCAACAGGCAGGGCAAGGAGGGTGCATTCTCTCAGCATTCACCTCGGACTCAGCGGCCAGAGGCTTTAGCTACATATCTGGACACACCGTGCCCGGCACACTGGAAGGAATCCATGGCAGCCTCGCTGCCCCACTGCTTCTTGCACGCCCTGCAGGGCTGTTTCCCAGCCTGCCCTGGCTGCAGCTTCTCCCCAGCCTCTGCAGGAATGCATTGGGCATCAGCTGACAGGCAGCTGAAAGCGCCCCACAGGCCTGAGATCCCCTGCAACTTGCCAGTCTCTGAGCAGATCAGGAGGCACAACTATTTGGAGGACAGATTGTTCTGCCCTAGCCCCATCAGCATGGACATTTTCCCAATCTTTACACTGACTTTTGCAAGTAATGCTTCCTGAAGATGCCACCTCCCCAATGGGGAATGTTTCCACCTGATCCAGCTGTGCCTCTTTCTTTTTCAAGGGATGCACCAAAAATCTGTGCAGAAGGAGGCCCACCCCACAGAAAGCAGTGGGTCGGTGCTAGCCTCTACTGCAGGAACAAATGGGATGCAAAGCACAGGTGAAGGCACAGAATGTAATTGCTCTGCCGGGCTCAGCAGGGCTCAGCCCTTGGTAGGGGCTGTGTGGCAGCAGCTCTTCCCCCAGGGCCTGCCCTTGCACGGCCCGGCAGCAGTCAAAGCTGGAGGTGCCTCTGGAGGCTTGGAGGCCTCTGGAGCTCGTTCATAGCCCCGGGGAAAGGGGACTCGTGCACCAACGTCCCTCCTGCTGCAGCTGCTCCGGAGCTGGCCCTGAGTGCCCAGAGGCCCAAGGTGCAGGAGCAGCCCCGAGCGGGAGCCCGGCCATGAGCCCAGGGCCAGAGCCAGCCCTGGCTCCCGACTGGGCAGGGGCTGCACTGGGTCCTGACAGGGCCTGACTCTGTGCCCTGGGGCTGGGGGAGCTGTCACGGGGCAGGGAGGGCCAGGGCTGGCAGTGGCAGCTCAGGGATGGGTTTGGCCCGTGTCCCTCCAAGCAGCAGCAACTGCCCAAGCAGCTGCACTGCCCCCCGGGCTCTCCTCCCGGCCTGCTGGCCTTTGTTGGGTGGCACAGCCTGTGCCAAGGGGCGGCAAGGTGCCTGCAGGCCCCAGCTCTGGGGGAAAGAGAGAACGTCCTGCCTGCATCCAGCGTGCTGCCAGCTCAGCAGTGCAGCACAGCACGGGCTCACGCTCCCCATTGCTCCCACAGGTGCAGCTGGAACCACAGCACATGTTCCTAATTCCCAGAAGGGTCTCAGAAAGGCTGTCTTTGAGGAAACAAACTACTGAATATGGTTAATAGCAGCCTTGCTTTGTTTGGAGCTTATTGTTACATTGTGCTGCTTTGGAATCTGGTATTCATGGAAGACAAAACGGTGAGTGTTTTGTTGCTCTTCCCCTCAAACAGCTTCTTTTAAAAGTCTACTGCAGACAGGAAACATTCCCAGTGAGGCTGCAGAGGAGTTGTGACCAGTCCATGATTGCCCAAAGAACTCTACTGAGGGTTCTGCTGCTGCCCAGAGCTTTCATTGGCCTCTTAATTGCTGGGCCTTGTCCTGGGGGGCTCGCTGGGGCTGCAGCCAGTGCTGGCTCCCACTGAGGCTGCCTGGCCCAGAGCAGCCCCAGGGGCACAGGGCAGAGGCACAGCAAGGTGGGGAGGAGAAAGAGCAGGGACGAGATTGCCCTTGAAAGGCAGAGGCGCTCTGGGGCCCGCTCCTGGCCAGGGAGCCTACCCAGAGCCGTCCCCGGCTGGCCGGGGCCTTGAGGGGCAGCTGTGCAGCTGGGCCAAGCTGTGCCAGCAGCTCCAGCCATGCTGGGGAGCCTTGCCAGCTCTGGGCCCTGCTGTGCAGGAGGCTCCCTGTGTGCCACTGCCAGCTGGGGCCTCAGACACCTCCTCTCTCCACAGGAGCGCCTCTGCAGTTTCACAAGGCTGGCCAAATAACTCAGCCAGGGAGAACTGGACCTGTCATCTCTGAACTCCGTGCCAGTGTCCGTTGTCCCTTCCACGGCTGCATTACAAGCTTATTGCTAGGGACAGGTTGTTGGTACCACCACCAAGAAGAGGACCATCTGTCCTCTGAAGTGCTCGCCCTTGTGTCCAGGGAGGCCAGGAGGTGGAGCCCTCCAGCCAATGAAGGGCCTGAGTCCAGCTACATCTTAGGGCTTCAGCTCAAGTGTCTGGATGGTACCACCAGTGTTAAAAACTGGTTAGAAACTATTTTAAAATTGTTACTAATATACTGTTAAAACATTTGGTTATTAATATTGTAAAAGGGGTTAAATGTTATGTATTTCTTATAACATTTAAAAGTGGTTAAATGTTATAAGAAATACAGTACTCAACTTACTGTACTACACCTAAGTAAAGTGCACCCTTCCAAGCTCAAACAAGCCAGCCTTGATGGAACTGTAATGGCCAATCAATGCCTTAACCTTTATGCAGATGAAGGATCCCAACAGAAATCAATCTGAAAAGAAACAGTATAAAAGTGGGTATCCATGTCCCATTGGTGAGACATTGCTGCTCCACCTGAAACAGCGGGAACATCCCTGCCTAAAAGGAAGAAGATCCAGCACCGGCTCTGCAGCATCCTCGCTTGTCAGGAACGCTCCTGCTCTACCCCTGAACTCTCTATGCCTTAGGCCTTATAATAAAAGCTGAAATCACTTTAGTTCCAGGAGTGCGTTCCTGGAACACACTTGGGGTCTTTGCTGGGATATGACCTCGCCCAACTGAGACTGGAGGACAGGACAGCCACCTGTCCCCCCCAGATCCACAGAGGGACCTTGCGGTGGTATGCAGGAAAAAGGCCTGAGGCACATGAGGCACAGCGGAGCGAGATGCTAGCTTGTTAAGTATCACCCATCTACGGGCAGGGGGAGGAGCCAGGGGGACAGGGGGGCGAGTGTGTCAGGAGTGCTTGAGAGGGGGCAGGCAGCTCAGCAGCTTGGGACCCAGAGTGGGTGAGGACCTCCTAGTACCATGGTTCCGGCTTTCTGCAAGGAGACGGGCTAGGAATGGAGGGAAGCGAAAGAGGGAAGCCCGAATGTGGTGCCCCTCCTGCCCACCCCTCCTTGTTCCTTAAGTCAGGGCACCCGGGCAGGCCCGTTAAAGCCTGGCAAGCCATTGTTCCCTGGGCATGTAGGGGACTGTGGTAAGAGAGAGTGAGTCACACATAAATCAACCTCACCACGTGAACTGGTGGATGCATTAGCACCAGAGGCAACCAGATTCAGGGTCCTTCCCGAAGACCCAGTGGTAGTGGAGCCCGGGGAGGCTGACCCCAAGGCAAGGGGGGGCTACAGTATCGTAGGACCTGTATAGCACTGCAGCTGCAAGAGGTGGTCATGTGGCCCATTCCCTTAAGGCTATGGAGGGTGGGAAGTCCAACTTGAGCAAGCTGCGAAGGTCCGAACCCCTGACTCTGAGGCTACGTCTAGGGAAGAGGGACAGCTAAACCTCGGGAAAGGCTGAAGGGGTTGTTGCCCGATAGATAAAGGACACAAAACTCGGCAAAGTTTTGTGCGGTGCTTTATTGAGGGCCCCCGAGGGTCCGTGGACTCACGTCCCAAGCCAGAGCCCCATTTTCTCGGGTACAGGTGCTCTTCTTTATACACATAATCCATAACAAAATATCCAAGAGACAGTTCAGCTTGAATAACCGACAAACCCCCCTTGCAATAATTCCTAAGCTCAAAACAGAATCATCCATCTTATACCTATCATATTGTGCTGCCTCAGAAAAACTGGCTAGACTTGTTATCTTCCCTATACTAGTTAATTATTTATCAAGTTCCCAAGACTACCTGCTAAGTTACACACAAAACTCAACACACAGCTTCCACAAAAAAACCGATTCACACAACTCATAATTAAATATTTCGCTAAATTTCATTTCTTTTCCAACATTTCCCCCCTTTTGAGCATCCTTCAGCCCTGCTGCAAGGATGCTCAACTAACAGTATTGACAGTGACGTCTTCGTAACGAGGTGGGGAGTGTTCTTCATTCTGCCGCCCACGGGTCATCGCCTTCAGCAACCGGAGAGATCGCTTCCTTTCCCTTTCGATCACACCTAAAAGGCATCTATATACAATCCATGTAATCACTAAAAATACCAAAAACATTAGCGCATACTCTATGACAGACGTAATCCAGCCAGATAGGTGAAGCCCCAAGGAATCAAATACTGCTCCTATCCAATTATGCTGTGCTTCCTTTTCAATTTCCTTGGTTTTTGTTTCCACTTCTGCCAATTGTGAAATATCTTTCTCAACTTCAAGTGTAACATTTGGAATATGCACACAGCAATGATCTATGCTCCTACTCAGGTAACCACAAACTCCGTGTTCTTTTAACAGTAGCAAATCCAATGCCATTCTGTTTTGTAGGGTCATTCTTGATGTGGCTTGCAATTGCAAATTTAGATCTTTAAATCCCTTCTTAGTAGCTGCTGCCAACCTTTCTGTCTGTCCTAACAAGTTGTCAAGCATTTCCCTATTTCGATATGTCGCAATTGGAGGGAATAATGACTCTAATATCCATCCAAATTTTACTCCTGAGCCAGGTTCATGCCACTGCTCCTCTAGGGAGCTTTCCCTCTTTTTGAGCCCTTTCCTTTGGGTCAATTTATTCTGTTTCCAGTACGGACACAATGTGGGAACCCCTAGGGTGATTTGTGTTACTGATCCATCTAGGGGTAAATGTGTGGTCCACTGTCCGTGTCCCAACACCCAAACCAAATTTCCAGGGCTGTGCACAGCAGTATATCTGCAATCTATAGGCCCATTCATAGACTCCTGGCTCACCGTGTGATCATATCCCCTACACTCACATCCCCATTTTAATGCCATTTTCACCGGTACCAATCCGGTTCGGTCTTCCGGTGTATCACACGTAAAAACCTCAGTACAATTCCAATCCTCTTTCTGCGGCCTGAACTCTCGGGAAGATGTAGACGTGACAATGGCTCTATAATGTGACTGATTCTTTACTCCTGACCATTGAATACACCATTGCACTTCCCCAAGGTAACTATAATGTTCCAAAATACTGGGTCCCCATAATGTCTTCCAGCTTTTCCAGGTGTCAAAATTCTGTGTGACATTCTGACAACTCATCTCATTTCGCTGAGATTTCGTTTTTATTCGTATTGTATTGCATGGCTCATCTACTGGGGTTGCAATCAAACACTTCCTGGTATTTTGAATCCATCCATAATAAGTAGGTTTCTTTTCACATTCCTCTTTAGTCATAACCCGAACAGTCATACACAAATCCTTCCATACCTCTACCGATTTGGGAACTGACTGGCAAGACCATGAAACATTCTTAAATGATTCAGGCATTTTGGTTACCGGTATGATCCCCCAGGGAATTGGTTCACCTGCAGCCTGTGGTAATGGCAAACAAGCTGTTATTTTAGTCACATTCTGCATAATCCCAAAATCTCTAATCAATCCTACCACTAAATTCTCCTGCTCAGCACTTCGTTCTATTGTATTGTTAGCCTCCCGTCTACTCCTTCTACCGTGTCTCTGTAAAGATAACATCATTCTGTCATGCCTCCCCCATGCATCTTTAGCTGCCCAACACCAATATTCTCCTGTATCGTTTGTGGTTACCTTGGTAAGATTCAGTACCGTGTTTCCTTCTTGTTTATCCTGATCCCCGCCGACACCTTTCTTGCCTCGGCTTCTTTCGGCCCCCCGTTGCCATATTGCAATAACTTCACCGGCCTCAACTTTCTGGCTGTCAAGTATAACACAAGTTAATTGAACATCCATCCCTGTAACCTTTGTTTCTTCAGCCTGTACTAAAGTAGACCCTTGAACGGGTATTAGTCTCATGATCACCAACAGCAGTATAATTAAGAAGGCGGCTTTGCGCGGAAGATCATCCTGGTTGGAGACAGTATCTGGGTTTCCCATCGGAGCGGTGCCTTCTTTACCCTGGTGTAATGGATCCAAGCATCCATCCCCTGGACCTTCACCGCCGTGTAGGTCGTCATCATCACCTGGTGGGGTCCGCTCCATGATTCCCGCAGCGGATCCGTGATCCACTTCTTGACGTACACCTGGTCCCCAGGCTGAATGTCGTGGACAGGGTTCTCCAGCGTGAGCGGTCTATTCCACTGCAACGTATTTCTTAAAGAGTTCAAAATCTTATTCAGTGACATAACATACTCTGCAATTGCCTGGTCCCCGCTCACATGTACCTCCCCTTTTAATACAGTTGCATGATATGGTTTGCCATATAGTATCTCATATGGACTTACACCTACCTTTTCCCTTGGTTTTATTCGAATCCTGAGTAGGGCCAAAGGCAAAGCTTGAGGCCAGTGCAGTTTAGCTTCCTGGCAAATCTTTTTAATTTGCCCTTTCAGGGTTTGGTTCATTCTTTCCACCTTCCCACTAGACTGAGGTCTCCAGGGGGTATGCAAATCCCAGTTTATATCTAACATTCGTGCTACATCCTGCACTACCCCAGCTATAAAGTGCGGTCCCCTATCTGATGACAATCCTAAAGGTACCCCAAATCTTGGTATTATTTCTTTTAACAGGGTTTTTACCACCTCCTTAGCCTGATTAGTTCTACATGGAAAAGCTTCCGGCCACCCTGAAAATGTACATACATACACTAACAGGTATCTGTATCCTTGTGCCCTAGGCAATTCAGAAAAATCGACTTGCCAGTAATCTCCTGGTTGTGGCCCAATTTGCAATCTTCCCATCTGTACTTGTTTCCTTACTACTGGATTATTTTTCAAACATATCGGGCACATTGCATTAACTCTTTTTGCCATTGTTAACATCTGATTAGAGATTATTTCATTCTTCAAAAATTTTACCAATACTTCTGCCCCCCAATGGCATTTATTGTGTTCTGTTTCCAAAATAAATTTCATTATGCGGGTAGGTACCACTATTTGTCCCATTGGTGTAACGTACCACCCGAGTTGGTTCCTCTGTGCTCCTAGCAAGTTTATTAGCTTTCCATCTTCTATTGAATATTTGGGCTCTTGATTCAGGTACGGGGTAGCTGGATTTGTTCTTACCGGTATCAATGCCATTTGAGTCCATACTTCCCGTGCCACTTGCCGTGCTGTAACATCAGCAAATCGATTTCCTCTGTAAACGTCTCCCTCCGCAGTCTGATGTCCCCTGACATGCATCACTGCAACTGCTTTGGGACAATGTACCGCATCCAGTAGCTGTAGCACTTCTTCCCGGTGCTTGATATTGGCTCCCTGTGAATTCAAAAGCCCCCTTTCTTTCCATAATGCCCCATGTACATGGACCACACCAAAGGCGTATTTAGAATCTGTCCAGATATTAACCCTTTTGTCCTTGCTCAAATACAGAGCTCTGGTAAGTCCAATCACCTCTGCTTTCTGGGCCGAAGTTCCAGGTAACAGAGCCTTTGCTTCTATTACCTGATCCAAAGTTACCACTGCATATCCAGCGTAGCGAGTCCCATTCTCGACAAAACTGGATCCATCAGTGTATAGTTCCCATTCAGGTTCTTCCAATGGCTCATCCTTCAGGTCAGGTCTGCTGGCATATACTTGTTCAATCACCTCCACGCAATCGTGCACCAGTTCCCCAGCCTCCTGGTCACTGCGTAGAAACTCTGCTGGATTGACATGATTAGTAGTCCTTATTTCGATATCATCCTGCTCTCTCAGGATGGCCTGGTATTGCAACATTCGGTTTGATGATAGCCAGTGACCCCCCTTTTGCTCCAAAACAGCCATGACCATATGGGGAACAAACACTTTCATTTTTGCCCCCAAAGTCAATTTCCGGGCCTCTTGAATAAGGATTATTGTTGCTGCCACGGCCCGTAAACACGAAGGCCATCCGGAACTTACCGAATCCAGTTGTTTAGAGAAGTATCCTACTGGCCTCTTCCATGATCCCACCTTCTGGGTGAGGACCCCCAATGCCAGTTTTTGCCTCTCATTCACGTACAACTGGAATTCCTTGGTCAGGTCAGGGAGTCCCAAGGCTGGGGCCTCTTTCAGTGCCTGCTTCAGCTCCTGGAAGGCCTTCTTTCGCTGTGTTGTCCACTCCAGCTGATGCTGCTTCAGGGCCTCATACAGTGGCTTGGCTAGGAGACCGAAGTTCATGATCCACAGTCGACACCATCCCACCATTCCTAGAAAAGATCTCAATTCTTGATGATTACGAGGCAAAGGAATAGCACATATTGCTTCTATTCGGTTTACTCCCAAACGTCTCTGTCCCTGTGTGATCTCGCAACCGAGATAAATGACGCTATTTTTGAGCAGTTGAGCTTTTTCCTTAGAGACCCGGTACCCTGCTTGGCCCAGCATGTTGAGTAATTTAATTGTTAATTCCACACATATTTCCCTTTCCTTAGTAGCCAAAAAGATGTCGTCCACATACCGCAGAACTATATACAAGGATGGGGATATTGTTACCTGGGTTGTCTTCCACACCTCTAGCTCCTTGGCCAGTTGTTTTCCAAAAATAGTAGGGCTGTGTCGGTACCCTTGTGGTAATCTCGACCACGTAAGCTGCTTCTTCCTCCCAGAATCAGGATCTTCCCACTCGAAGGCAAAATATTTCCTACTCTCTACTGCCAGTGGGATGCAGAAGAAGGCATCTTTAAGGTCAATCACTGAAAACCATTTAAACTCCTCCGATACAGATGTTAACAAGGTATAAGGATTTGCAACAACTGGGTGTATGTCTTTCACTATTTCATTAATAGCCCTTAGGTCCTGTACCAAACGATACTTACCATTAGGCTTCTTCACTGGAAAAATTGGAGTATTATACTCCGATTCACATTCCTGTAATATTCCTTGAGCCAAAAACTGTTTAATCAACGGGGCTACTCCCCTCCTTGCCTCAAGCTTCAAGGGGTATTGCTTTACCCTCACTGGTTGGGCCCCTTCCTTTAGTTCCACTTTTACTGGCTGTGCTGCTTTAGATTTTCCAGGGGCCCCTGACTCCCATACCCAGGGTACTACAGCCTGCTCAATTTCTTCTGGAATAGGAGAAACATCCACTTCCTTGATCACAAAAAGGCCTGCTATTTGTTCCTCAGGTATTTCCAATTTCACCCTTCCCTTTTCAAATATTATTTTCACATTAAGTCGGGACAACAGGTCCCTGCCAAGAAGGGGTGTGGGGCAATTTGGCATATACAAAAATTGGTGATCTAATTGTTTCCCCCCCAAACCTAAGATTTAAAGGTTGTAAAAATGGTTGTTTCTCTAGCTTCCCTGTAGTCCCCACCACCTGTACCATTGTGTCACTCAAAGGTCCCAGTCGTTTATTAAATACAGAATATGTGGCTCCAGTATCTACCATAAATTCTTGATCCTTTCCATTTATTTCTAAAACTACCCTCAAATCCCGTTCTAGTCAGCTCTGGTTCTGATATTTTCCCAAAACTAGTGCTTGAGCAACATCGGCTGGTCCTCCCGCAGAAGCATTCCCCATTGCCCTTATTCCCACGTTTCCCATGCCCATTCCTCCCCTGACTGGGCATTCATTTTTCCAGTGTCCTAATTGTCGGCAAAACGCACACTGGTTTGGATCCAACCTCCCCGTACTAGGTGCAAACCCAAATCCTCCCCGACCTCTTGCCATTCCCCTCTGTCCACGATTTGCTCCTCCCCGACCTCGGCCCCGAAAGCCTGCCCCTGTCACCACAGCCAAAATACCAGCTTGTTGTCTTTTTGCAGTTTCTTTTTCCCTATTATTATATACCTTCCATGCTACCTCCAGCATTTTATCCAAACTCCTGGTATCCTCCCCTTCCAACTTTTGTAACTTTTTCCTAATATCCTCTTGCGATTGCCCCATAAACAACAATGCCAATTGAAGTTTTCCTGATTGCTCCTTTACATCTAAATTTGTAAACTTCCAAGCCGCATCCTTTAACCGTTCCAAAAAAGCAGAAGGAGACTCATTCTTGTCCTGCTTAACCGAATACAACTTGGACCAATTCATAGTCTTAGGTATTCCTGTTCTGATTCCTTCCACCAGCAATTCCTGATATCGTTTCACAGCCCTTATTCCTCCTGTAGAGTTCGGATCCCATTTGGGTTCCTCACTCGGTACCAACTCATCAACTGTTTCATTTAATTGTCTCAACCGAATCTCCTCCCGGGCCTTTTCCCGAGTGGCTTTAATAACCATTTCCTTTTCAGTAGAGTCCATTATAGTATCTAATAATACCTGTAAATCATTCCAGTCCGGATTCTGAGTTTTTATCACCATTTTAACCACCCTAGCCACTCTCTCCGGGTCCTCCCGGTAACTCCCTGCTGATTGTTTACATATTACCAAATCCCCAGGGGAGAAAGGTACTTTTATAAGTATCCTTTCCCCCTGTGGTCCCACAGCTTCCCTTAAAGGTGCAATTAACTGTGGTTGCCCCTTCTGCCCCTTCCTCCCCTTGCGAGTTCGCTCCGCTAACGGAGTTCTTTTAACATCCTCCTTTTTTTCATCATCATCATCAATATCGCTGTCACTGGAGCCCGTTTTTATAAATATGTCAGCAGGGGGAGGACGAGGCACGCCAGGAGCAACCGAAACCCTCGGGGGGGCTACACAATAAGACAGCTCATCCTCAATTGAAGGATACAAATTACTCTCCTTTCTCTCTTTGCATGCCAAACATTCTCTCTCATCATTCACTTCCAAAACCAAAATACCACACTCTTTTTGCCATTCCTCTTTCCGATACAACACAAAAAACAAATCTAAGTACGGTATTTCATCCAATTTCTCATTTCTCCTTAAAAACTGCATCAAAGATTCCATTATTTTCAATTCCACAGTACCATTTACCGGCCAACCCCTTTCCCCAATCTCATATTCAGGCCACCAACGATTACAATAATCTATCATTTTACTTTTATCCAATTCTTGATAATACCCTTCACTTTTCCACCGCTTCAATATACACCCCAATGGAGTATTTTCAGGTATTTTACCATTGGCTTGCACTAACGTTTTGAAAGTTTTAAGAGACATCATATTACAACAATTCCACCTTTAGTCCCAATAAACCAGTATCACAGCAGTTCCACCTTTAGTTCCAATGAACCAATATTACAGAAATTCCACCTTTAATTCCAATAAACCAATATTACCATCTCGCCTTCCTTCCCAAAAACCAAATAGGAGGCGAGTCCTGATCCTGCGTACTTAAACGTACATCTTATGGTCAGGGCCTAGGCTTTTCCACCACCAAATCCAAATCCAATTACCACCTTTTAATATAAAGCACCTTCGGGCTTACCTTTGCAGCTTGTCCGACAGGCGCGGGGGGTCAGAGCACGGATCGATGGCTCCTCCGAGAAGCGCTCGGTGCCGGCTGGAGTAATCGAGGCGTGAGCCGCCCCGGCTGCCTTCGGAGTCCTGCCGCGGGTCGCCAAAGAAGCTGTTGCCCGATAGATAAAGGACACAAAACTCGGCAAAGTTTTGTGCGGTGCTTTATTGAGGGCCCCCGAGGGTCCGTGGACTCACGTCCCAAGCCAGAGCCCCATTTTCTCGGGTACAGGTGCTCTTCTTTATACACATAATCCATAACAAAATATCCAAGAGACAGTTCAGCTTGAATAACCGACAAACCCCCCTTGCAATAATTCCTAAGCTCAAAACAGAATCATCCATCTTATACCTATCATATTGTGCTGCCTCAGAAAAACCGGCTAGACTTGTTATCTTCCCTATACTAGTTAATTATTTATCAAGTTCCCAAGACTACCTGCTAAGTTACACACAAAACTCAACACACAGCTTCCACAAAAAAACCGATTCACACAACTCATAATTAAATATTTTGCTAAATTTCATTTCTTTTCCAACAGGGTCAGGGTGGGGGTCTACACGGACCAGTGATTCTCTGGCAACAGGGGTCCGCTTCGTGCAAGTCTAAGAGGTTTGCTAACGTTTCCTTTCCTCTGTCCATTAAAGGAAAATTTTTGGGGGTGCTGAACCTAGGTCAGTGGGGAAACTTAGGGTATCAGTACATAGCCTGAGTGGGCAAGGCATCAAGAGCCAAAAACTTGGCTAAGCACAAGTAGAGAAGTAAGAATGAACAGGCCTGAGAGTGTGAATGAATGTGTGTGTGTGTGTGTGTGTGTGTGAGAGACAAAGATTAAGTGCTCCTTAGATAAGAACGCCAGATAAGAGTGCCCAGGGGCGCCAAAATCGATTGTTGAGGGTGAGGAGAACTATTGCATAAACAGAGAGAGATTAAGAGAAGCTAATTTAAATTCAGATAAGGAGAACTTCTCTCTCTTCATTTAAGAAAAGAGTAAGACAGAACTTTTAAGAAAGGGTTGATAACAGTAAGCAGTTTTATTTACCGGCTCAAAATCTTAGAGTAACTTAAAGTCACCATGGGTCAGAGCCACAGTAGGAGGGCAACCAAAGAGAAAGAATAAGAATATTCTTCCTGGTAGCCCCCTTGGTGATATACTGGATGACTGGAATAAGTGTGAAAAAAATTAAAAAGTTAGATCAAGTGAGGATGATTTATTATTGTGTGGAACATTGGCCAAAGAGGAAATTACAACAAAAATCTGTAAAGTGGACCTGGTTTGGAAGTAGAGATAAGTGGTTATGTAATTTATTATAGCAGGAAATGTGTAACCAAGAAAACCCTAATTGAGAAGGAATATGTTACTTGCAGGGTCAAATTCTTAGAAGGAGATTCTAAGGCATACATAGTAAAAAAAAGATAAAGAGCAGAAATCAGAGGAAAAGGATAAAGAAAATGAGAGAATTATTCAAAAGAGGTGGGATCCCCTTGATTATGTAGCCCCACCAACTCTCCCTCCAAACTATCAAGATCCCCCCCCACACCCACTTAACACCCAGCCTCCTGCTTCTCAAAACCAACCTTTACCCCCTCCAATGATCCCTGCCTCTCCTCTATCTCCTCAGGGAATCTCCATGTCATTTTTACCCCCTCCAAAAACCCCACTCCCCCATATATATCCACCCCTTGATGCTTTTCCCTTGCTGCCCCCTACACCCACTAACCTGCAGCTTGCTCAACCTGTAAGTCACAATACAGCACCTTTCCCTGAGAAAAAACTCTGGATATATCCTCCAATCTAACAACTGAACCCTCCCAAAATGATAACAAAGAATTAGTGAGCCAATCAAATGGCCCTTTAGATGCTGGCCCTTAGTGTAATACCAGAACAAAAAGTGGTGTAAGGGCAGAGGTAAATCCAAACAGGCTGTTTCCCCTGAGGGAAGTTCCACTAGGAGCGGGGGTAGGAGGAATAGGTTTTGTAAATGCAGCTCTGACAGCTTCTAAAGTAAGAACATTCCAGAAGGAACTGGGTACTCTGGTAGAAGATCCAGTTGGGACAGCACAGCAAATAGATCAGTTCCTGGGTCCCAAAATATATACCTGGGGGGAGCTGCATTCTATTATGAACATCCTTGAAATGCACAGGGCAGGAGACTTTTTCTCCTTTTAACGCCTTTATTAAAAGCGATCAGCCCAAGGTTGGGCAGCTCGACGGGTCTGCAGTCTCCATCGTCTCTCCCAGGGTGATGAGGAGGAGGAGGATATGCGCAGCTTTGTCCACTAGGGGCAGAGCTGGGGGTCCAGTCCTCGTGGGAACCTTTTGGGCATGGTGACCCAGATGTTGGATTCTCAGCTCCTGCCCGCTCCGGGAGCCGGTTCGAGAGGATTCTCCCACTCAGGGTGAGGGGCAACAAAGGTTTTCAGCATCTCTGCAGGCCCAGCACTCTGCTCCTCACATCTAGATATCACTCTAATTTCCCAACTCTATATTGGCTCGTCGTTTTGGGGGGTTTTTAGTAAGTTTGGAGCAGTAGCTTCTCATGGCATGCTGGTCCTGTAGTTATTTTGCATGTCCCCCCCTCCATCATGTTTCGTCTTTTCTCCTCACTGTCTGGGGAGGTCCAAGCCCTGCACTGTCTTGGGAGAAGAGCCATCAACTCAGCCCTGGCCAGGGCCCTCACCAATACAAAAAAAGAACGACAACGACCCGTAATTACCATAACAAACAAGCAGCACCCCAGCAGCAACAGTGGTCTGATTAGTTTTTGTAACTTTTTTCTCACAAAAAAAATTTGGCAGATTTTTGTTTATAACAATCCTCTTCTTCCCAGAGGAGATACACCTCATAAGGTCAGCAGGGATAAAGATCTGGGAGAAGGAAAATCGTATGGGACCCCCAGGTGAACAAAAACTCCCTGTAGAGGACCCAAATTGGAATCCCAACCAGGAAGAGGGCCGGAGAAACAAGCAAGACTACAGGACTCTAATTATAAGAGGCATAGAAGAATCTGTACGCAGAAGCAGCAATACCTAGTTGGCATTTGATGGGAGCTAGGAAAAGGATGAGTCCCCAGAGGCATGGCTAAATTGCTTAAAATGAAATTTTCACTTACCTTCCAACATTGATCCTGATGGACCAGGGGGCCAAGTAATATTAAAAGTACTGTTTGTTACCAAAGCTTGGCCTGACATTAGACAGAAATTAGAAAAATTGCAAGACAGGCAAGAAAGGGGAATTAATGATCTGGGAAGCTCTGAACATTTATATAAGGAGAGACGGGAGAACAACAGAAGAACAGCAAAAATTATGGTGGCAGTAGCAAGAGAAAGCGTAGGAGTGGGAAGAGGGGAGCCAAAGGGGGGAGCAGAAAATAAAAGGAAGCTGAGTAAATGGAAAAAAACACCATTAGATGATGTGTATTGCTATTACTGTGGCAAAAAAGGACACGTTAAGCGGTCCTGTAAAAAATTACAAATGGATGAAGCAATTGAGAAAGAACAGGACACCCTAGAGAAGATTCTGAGAGGAGGTGATGATTAGGGGTGTCAGGGGCTCTACACTCTGAGGGATGAGATCGGAGCCCCTGGTAAACTTAGAAATTGACCACAGAGTGAAGAACATGAGTTTTTAGTGGACATAGGTGTTGATGGACCCCGTGTGATGAAGCTCCCCAGAGGGGCTCAGCTAAGCAAGGAGATCTGCCAAGTGCAGGGAGCAAAAGGGGAACCATTCGGAGCGAGCCCAGGTTATAGAGAGCAGAATTATATAAGGCAATTCAAAGGAATGCAGAGCTGATTTCCTTTATATCCCAAAACTAGGTTGTAACTTATTGGGGTGGGACCTGCAAGTAAAGATGGGAATTGGAGTAGTGTCAAAGGAGGGGAGGATGGTACCCCAAATAATGTTATTAACTGAACGGGACATGGGAGAACTTAACCCAATAGTCTGGGCAGAAGGAGGAGGGCAAGGGTTGTTAAATATCCCACCAATTAAGATAGAAATGTAGTCAGGAATTTCCCTTGTTCGGAAAAAACAATATCTCATCTCTCCTGAAGGCCAGAGAGGACTAACACCTGTGATGCAGGGACTCGTGGAAGAAGGCATACTAGAACCAGGCCTGTCACCACATACTGCACCAATTCTAGCTGTCAAGAAGGTTGATGGAACCTATCGATTGGTGCAGGATTTGAGGGAAATAAACAAATGAACTATTTCCAGATATCCGATAGTATCAAATCCATATACTCTTCTCAGTCAAATTCCACAAGAACATGCAAGGTTCTCAGTAACAGATTTGAAAGACGCCTTCTGGACCTGTCCGTTAGAGGTGGGGAGCAGGAATTGGTTTGCCTTCAAATGGGAAGACCCAGACTGCAAACGTAAACAAGAGCTTAGGTTGACCTGTCTCCCACAGGGATTCACAGAGTCCCCTAACCTATTTGGACGAGCCTTAGAGGATCTTCTAAAATCCTTTGTAGCTGGGGAAGAAATACAAATTCTACAATATGTGGATGACCTACTAATATCAGGCAAAGATCAAGTCCAACAGGCCAGCATAAGTTTACTAAATTTTCTGGGAGAAAAAGGATTAGAAGTATCAAAGAAAAAACTCCAATTTGTACAAGAAGAGGTAAAGTACCTGGGGCATCTAATTGGAAAAGGGTATAAAAAGCTCAGTCCTGAAAGAGTTGTGAGGATCCTGTCAATTCCACCACCCAAGACTAAAAGAGATGTAAGAAAGCTATTAGGTCTAATGGGCTATTGTAAATTATGGATTGATCAGTATTCTCAAAACCGTCACATTTCAAAACATATTAATTATTATTAATTAATTATTATATATTAATATTAATTAATACATAAATTTATTATTTAATTGATATATTTATGTATTAATATCTAGTAACTATCTATAGTATAATTCTTACATAATTTTTATTAATTTTGAAAAATTAATAAACACAGAACCTGTAACCTGGACTCTGGAGGATACCGAATGGTTCCAAGACTTAAAGGCTCGATTGACTAAAGCCCCAGTTTGGAGTCTGCCTGATTTAAAAAAAAAAACATTGATCTGTTTGTTAATGTTAATGAAGGGATAGCATATGGAGTAATGACCCAAGACTGGGGGGGATGCAGGAAGCCGGTGGCTTATCTGTCAAAATTATTGGATCCGGTTGCAAGAAGGTGGCCAGCCTATATTCAAGCTGTGGCAGCCACAGCTACCTTATTAGAAGACACTCAAAAGCTTACATTCAGCGGGAGGATTTGAGTACACACACCCCACGACTTGAGGACAATGTTAAGCCAAAAAGCTCCTGAGTGGCAAGCAGACAGTCGAATCCTGAGGTATGAAATAACCCTAATGAATATCGAGATTCTAGAGATTGTCACCTCAAAATGTTTAAATCCTGCTCAATTCTTAACCAGGGAATCAATGGGAAATTTAGAGCGTAATTGTATAGAGCAAATTGAGATACAAACAAAAGTAAGAGAAGACCTAGAAGAAGACCCCTTACCATATGGAAGGGTCCTGGATATAGATGGATCCTCTCGAATTGTAATGGGAAAAAGGGCATCAGGATATGCCATTATTGAAGCAGGGGAAATCAAAGAGAAAGGGAAATTACCCTTGAATTGGTCTGTACAAAGTTGCAAGGTATATGCACGAAAGAGAGGTTTAGATTTATTAGCAGACGATATAGGGACAATCTACATGGATCCTTGATACACCTTTGGGATAGCTCATACCTTTGGAAAAATCTGCCAAGAGAGGGGATACCTTAACTCAAAGGGAAAAATCTGGCACATGAAAGTCTGATCAGGGAAGTACTCAAATCCCTCAGAGGACCAAAAGAAACTGACATAGTCCATATTAAAGGCCACCAAAAAGGGGACGCCCCTGAAATCCAAGGAGACAAATTAGCAGACCTGGCAGCCAAAGAAGCAGCCTTAGAAATGGGGGACCCAGTCATAGTCCTAAGGGTAAAAGAAGACCAGGGAAAAATAAGGGAAGAGGGGGTACCAATTTTCAATAACAAGGAGCTAAAAGACATAGAGAAAATGGGAGGGGTAAAAACAGAGGATGGAAAGTGGTGGACCCCAGATGGATGACAAATATTCCACCAAATAAAACCAGGGAAGTGATGGAAGAGATACACCAATTAACTCACTGGGGAACACAAGGAATATGTGATGATTTCCTGAAATATTACACAGGGATGGGAGTGTATGAAATAGCCAGATCCATCACAGGAGAATGTCTAACCTGCCAAAAAGTCAACAAAAAGGTAATGCAAAAAACCACTCTGAGACAGAGGAAATTAGCCATAAGACCTTTCTGGAGCATTCAGATTGATTTTACTGAATTAACTCCAGCCCAAGGGTATAAACACCTGTTGGTCATAGTTGACCACCTAACCCACTGGGTTGAAACGCTCCCCATGAGAAGGGAAACAGCCCAAACTGTGACAAATGTTCTCCTGGAAGAAATTATTCTGAGATATGGGCTAGTAAATATTATTGATTGGGACTGTGGCCCCCACTTTACATCCAGTATTCTCCAACAAGTCATAAGGGCCCTGGGAATAAAGTGGGAGTTACACACCCCTTGGCACCCTCAGAGTTCTGGGAGGGTCGAGAGGGTGAATCAAACATTAAAGAATATCTTAACAAAATTGGTCTTAGAAACCTAATGGAATTGGGTCAAATGTTTACCACTAGCCCTGTTATGAATAAGAGCAAGACCCAGAACAGATTTAGGGGTCTCTCCTTATGAAATGTTGTTTGAGCTGCCTTTCTTTCTAACCCCATACAGTACTGGGGAACATCTAGAGGGGGGGACAGCAATGCAAAAATATATAGGAACAGTAACAACTACAACCCTAGAAGAACTAAGGAAAAAGGGCTACCTTCCCCAAACTTCCCCACTGAACTGTAAAATACATGCTATTAATCTGGGAGACTCGGAATTGATTAAATCATAGAAAAGGCCTCCACTAACTGCTCACTTTGAAGGTCCCTTCCAGGTGCTGCTTACAACAAACCAACACTGCAGTAAGAACAAAGGAGCGGGGGTGGACTCATGCAAGTCGAGTGAAGGGTCCAGTACCACCCTCAGCTGAGGCAAGCTAATGGACTATAGCCAGCAGAGACAATAAAGACTAGAAACTGGTCCTGAGGAAAACACCAAAAGAAATAGAACCCCACAGGGGAAACATCTACATTGTTATCCGTATATCCTTAAAGTTTGTTAACATTTGTTATAGTTATAGTATAAGTTCAAGTTTTGTTCAGCTAAGAATTGACAATCAAAATAACATCTCAGTTTCCAGTACTGTTCCATAGAGCACTCCTCCTTGCAACCCTACTTGAGACCAAATTGAGGGAAGCGAGTGGGGTACGATAAGGGTCATGGCAGAATGTCACCAGAAGAAGGGAAAACCAGAAGTGGAGACAAGACTGGATCAGGAGCTACCTCCGGGAAATACTCTCTCAGCACTGAGAAAACCCCTGTGGATCGAGAGGTGAAGAGGCCCGCCCATACCAGACTCCCATTTGTAGCAATGCTATCACTCATCCACTTCAGAGGAAGAGGAGGAAACACTTGTGAGAAGTGTTACTGTCCCTTGTATAGAGGAGATACAGTAAGCGTATTAATCAGAGTACACACAAACATGAATCCCAAGTGTATCAATCACTCCCAGTTAACAACCTGTAAAGAAGATAACAAAATATATTGGCTGGCTAAAAGTATTGCAAACCCAAGCTGAAGGATGTCAGGAGAGTGGCCTGTGAAAGAAAGATGAGTATGTTTTGAACAAGAAAGTGAAACTAACCTAGAGGACCCATTCAAAGAGAAAGAAGTGAAATTGAAAACACAAATGGATAGAGAGGGACAAATACACAGAAAGAATCATTTATCGATATGGTGGAAAAGACTATGAAAATTGAATTTGACTGATTGTTGGGTGTGCAGGGGACACACTTCAGGGAAATTTGGCCATGGGACGGTATCAGTTTAGATTGCCTAGACATTTTTAAATGGATTACATCAAGAAAAAGCATGGTAGTACCCAAAAGAAGGGAAGGAGAGTGGAAGCTTAAATCAGCAATAATAGGGGAAGAGTGTTTATCAAGAAAAGGGAAAATGAATGCTATAGAAGTAGGAGAAAAGCCATGTAGAAAATATCTAGCAGCAAATGACACGCATACCAGGTGGATCCCAGAAACCCTCCATTCATATTGGTCAATAGATAAAACCGAAAGTAGATGTGTGTACAGTGAAAAAGAAAAAAATGTTTGAATGCTTAGGAGATCATATTAACCCTTTCTGGGCAATGGAAATCCTATCCAAATATTGGAAACATATAACAAGTTGAGATTCTAATTTCTGGGAGGCACCTAAAAATTTATTTTGGAACTGTGGTAACACGGCGTATGTGAAGATTCCAGGAGGGTGGACTGGGAGTCGCACAAATGGAGAAATGAAACCATCCTTTTTCTTACTGCCTAAGAATGTGAAATCAAACTTGGGAGTTCCAGTATATGATGATCTGGCCAGAAAGAAAAAGAATTTAATTGTCGGAACCCAAAATTGGAACAATGAAATTTGGACCCCACAAAAGATTATCGGTACTTATGGGCCAGCTGGCACCTGGGCCCGATGGATCCTGGGGGTACAGAAATCCTGTATATATGCTCAATCAAATCATCTGGTTATAAGCAGTACTTTCAAGTCAATGTCAAATCAAACAATTCTGACCACTGATCTCTTAATACAGCAGCAACAACAAACACGATCAGTAATTTACCAGATCCGATTGGCAGTGGACTACCTCCTCACAGAGAAAAAAGGGATCTGTGGGAAATTTAATACTGCAGAATGCTGCCTAGAGATCGATGACCACACTCATGTAATTAAAAACATTACTCAAAATATTTGAAAACTAACCTATGTTGGAGCGCAAAAATGGACCCCGTTGTTTGGGGACTCTGATTGACGGGAGAACTTGTTCACCTGGAACAGTAAATGGTAGAAGAAATTGGTCTTCTTTGTGGTGTGTGCACTAGCAAGTGTAATATTTCTACCATGTGCAATTCCATGTCTAGTTGGGATAGTAACCAGCCTTGTCCAAAGCAGCATCGTTCTGCAAGGTAACATAGAAGGGGAAAATGGCAAAAAAGGAATGTTAATAAAAGAATAGAGGAATCAGAATGCCAGAGATATTCTTGAACAGAATGAGAAACTGAGAAAAGTAGAAGTTGAACTTTAAAAGGTTGATGCAGGCTGGAAGGCTGATCAAATAGTGAGAGGGGGAAATGGTCAAAAATAGGTTGGAAACTGTTGTAAAGTAGTTGATAATTGTTAAGCATGTACTATTAAATACTTTGGTTATTATATTGTAAAAGAG
Organism: Setophaga petechia; assembly: GCA_024362935.1. NCBI lineage: Eukaryota > Metazoa > Chordata > Aves > Passeriformes > Parulidae > Setophaga > Setophaga petechia. Next base: position 3,185,099 of record JANCRA010000010.1, read on the forward strand.
GTTAAAATGGTAGTTATGAGAAATATGGTATTCAACATAGGTATTATACGTAAAGTGTACCCCCACCCCAAGCAAACTGAGCCAGCCTAGGCAGAACCGTAAGGGCCAATCAATCGCCTTAACCTTCACGCAAATGAAGGATCCCAACACAAACCAATCCAAAGGAACAAAATACAGTATAAAAAGGGGGCATCTGGGCGGTAAAACCCTGCTGCTCCACCTGGAACAGCGGGAACATGTCTGCTCAAGAAAGGAAGAAGATCCAGAGCCACCTCTTCAGCATCCTCACTCGTTGGGAACCCTCCTGCTCCACGAGAGGGCCCTCTAAGTTTAGGCCTTATAATAAAAGCTGAAATCACTTCAGTTCCAGGATTTTGTTCCCATTTATCACACTGACCAGCAATGTCAGCAGGCGAAAAAAAAAGGTTTTGCTGAATAATGGCCCTTTGATGAAGCAAAATATTTACAATCAGGGCAGTCCATTCGTACACATGATGGGGGCACGCTCTGGGGGTACAGCTGAGGCCATGAGGTCACAGCAGGTCGGCGTCACAGCAGTCTGAGGTTACAGCAGGCTCTGAGGTCACAGAGGTCCCAGACCCGGTGGTTGCACAGCAGCACAAGGAGCCAGCAGTCAGTGCTTGAGCACAACTGTTGCGGCAGCAGCGGCGGTGGCAGCAGTGGTGCTGACATTGGGACAGCGGTGTCAGGACAGCGGTGGCAGCGAGAGCTGCAGGACTGGCAGAGGGCAAGGCACCATGGCCCTTGCTCTGTGCCTCTTCCTCCTGCTCCTCCTGGCCGTGGCCCTGCCTGCCAGGGCTGCCCAGGCTGCTCCGCTGCAAGCGCGGGGAGCAGGTGAGCCGGCAGCCTGGCTGCCCTTTCCCGGCACAGCGCTCCCTGCTCCCCGGGAAGCGGGAAGCGCTGGGGATGGTTTTCCCCAGGCCTTTAGGGAGGGTTTCCTCTGGGGGAGGGAGAGAGCCCCCACGGGCCTGAGCAGCCCTTGTTTCCTCAGAGGAATTGTGTCACAGGGCCTGCAAAGACGGTGGAGATTGGCCAGGGGCCAGGCCAGAGCTCCCCAGGCCCCTGTGCAATTTGGCCTTGTCCATTCACATCTGGCTCCCATGGCCTTAACCAACCCCCTTGCAGTGCCCATTTCCCAGAGGCAGGAGAGTTTGTTGACTTAGACACGTAGGACCTCATTCACAACACTCATGAGGCACAAAGAAGTATTGATGGTCTCTACAGAGACTTGCAGGAGTGCCTCATGAGGTGTGCAGCGGGGTATTTCAGTCTTCTCAGCACAGCAAAGGGCCACTCTCGCTCGATGCTGTGCACAGTCAGCAGGAAGCTTCCTGCAAAGCCCCGGGCCCGGCGGGCGGGCGGAACCTATCCTTGGGGACCGGGCAGGGCCTCCGGAGCTGCCGCGCCCCTGTCAGGCCAGCCCCGGCCCCGGCAGGGAAGGGCCGCGGCTCCGGGCTCCGGTGGGCCTTCCGAGCAGCGCCGCAGGCAACCACAGGGGCCTTGCCACGCCCTGGTCTTGTGCTGCAGCCCAAGGCATTTACAGCCACGGCCGTGCCCTGGGGCACAGGAGGCACCCGAGGCTACAGGGCAGAGGCATAGCAATGTGGGGAGGAGAAAGAGCAGGGACGAGATTGCCCTTGAAAGGCAGAGGCGCTCTGGGGCCCGCTCCTGGCCAGGGAGCCTGCCCAGAGCCGTCCCCTGCTGGCCGGGGCCTTGAGGGGCAGCTGTGCAGCTGGGCCAGGCTGTGCCAGCAGCTCCAGCCGTGCTGGGGAGCCTTGCCAGCTCTGGGCCCTGCTGTGCAGGAGGCTCCCTGTGTGCCACTGCCAGCTGGGGCCTCAGCCACCTCCTCTCTCCACAGGAGCGCCTCTGCAGCTTCACAAGACTGGCCAAATAACTCAGCCAGGGAGAACTGGACCTGTCATCTCTCATTTCTGTGCCAGCGTTTGTTGTCCCTGCCATGGCTGCAACACCAGTTTGTTGCTGGGGTCCTGCTGCTGCCACCACTACCACCCAGAACAGGACCCTCTGTCCCCAGTGGGGCTGGCTCTGCTCTACAGTCAGGCCAGGAGGTGAAGCCCTCCTGCCAGGGAAAGGCCTGAGTCCAGCAGCATCTTTAGGCTTCAGCTCCAGCGTCTGTGAGCTTCTACCAGCACAGACTGAGCTGCTTGTCCAGGCACAGCCATGGGTGGGCAGGCAGCAGCTGGGCATGGGGGTCTTGAGACTCCATGTTTTCACTTAGTTCTTCATCTTAGGAATTAGAAACTTTTAGAAATGTGTAGGTGGGGTTTTTTTCCTAATAAAGAAATTGCCAAAAATTTGTCCCCTTTTTCTATAGTAGTTAAGGATTTTTCAAAGTAGATTTAGAACACAGAATAACTTTCAACATTTTTATACTTCTAGAATAAACTGACCTTGTCATCTTGCATCTCCGTGTCAGTGTCTGTTGTCCCTTCCACAGCTGCATTACCAGCTTTTTTGGTGGGGACATGGTTTTTCCACCACCACCCAGAACAGGACCATCTGTCATCAAAGGTGCTGGCCCTGGTGTCCAGCCGGGCCAGGAGGTGCAGCTCTCCTTCCAGGGAAAGGCCTGAGTCCAGCAACATCTTTGGCCTTCAGCTCAGGTGTCTCTGTGCTACCACCAGTGCTGGCAAAGCTGCTTGTCTGGGCACAGCCAGGGCTGGGCAGACAGCAGCCAGGCACGGGGCTCCTGAGAAAAAGCGACCCAATTTTGTCTTCATTTTATATTTTTACACGGCAGAAATTGCTCAAAATATTCAGAAACAGTTTTTGTAGATTAAAAAACCCTATATATTTCTTCCCTTTTCCCATAGTAGTTTAGGATTTTTCAAAGTAGTTGTAGAATTCTGAAAAATGTGGAACACTTTTACACTTGCAGAATAAAAAATAAAACTGCATTTAATTGGTAATCTTTACCCTAAGAAGAACTAAGTCATCACAAGGCACTCAGCATCCTGGAGATGCTCTTTTCCCACTGGACATTTTTACCTAGCAACAAGAACCTACCTAAAACCTTTTCCCAGATATTTTCTGGCATTTCTGAGAAGCTGACCTCTCAGTCTTCAGAGGCAAACTTTGAGCACAGGGGGAATCTGCTGCTGCGCAGGAGGGTCTTTGTGTGCCAGCTGCAACTGGGACCTCAGCAACCTCCTGTCTCAACAGGCACCTGTCTGCAGCTTCACAGGAGCGGCCAAACGCCTCAGTCTGGGACACGTGTACCAGACATTCCCCATCGCCATGCCCATGCCCGATGTCCCTGTCACAGCTGCTTTACCAGCTTGTTGCTGTGCAGATGCTGCCACTGCCCAAACAAAGTCCACTCCCCCTGAAGGCACTGGCCCTGCTCTCTGGCCCCTACTGAAGGTGGGCAGGGCTTGGCCCAGCTCTTCTGTTGCAATAAAGAGATGGAGCTGTCAGCCCAGTGTCTGGGTGGTAGCAGCAGCAAAGCCCACCCTGCAGCAGCACTGGCTGAGCTCCATGCCCAGAGGCAGCCGTGGATGCCCATGGTGTGGGTAGGCAGGAGCCAGGCAGGGGCTGCTGTGACCAGCGGCGGGGCCCCGAGGGCTGGGGGAGCCCATGCTGAGCGTCTCTGGGCTGAGGGCACATTTTCTTTCTGGGGGATCATCTGGGCCTGGACCTCCTCCAGTGGCAAGCCCAGGGAAAGAGGGAAGCCATCAAGAGCATCTCCAGGACATAGCCTGACCCACAATGTCAGCAGGTGACAAATAAGGTTTTTCTGAGCAATGGACTTGGGATACACAAAAACAATCAAGGCAGTCCCATTTGTTCAGATGGGGGCACGCTCTGGGGGTACAGCTGAGGCCATGAAGTCACAGCAGGTCAGGGGTCACAGCAGGCTGAGGTTACAGCAGGCTCTGAGGTCACAGAGGTTGCAGACCTGGTGGTTGCACAGCAGCACAAGGAGCCAGCAGTCAGTGCTTGAGCACAACTGTTGCGGCAGCAGTGGCGGTGGCAGCAGTGGTGCTGACATTGGGACAGCGGTGGCAGGACAACGGTGGCAGCAAGAGCTGCAGGACTGGCAGAGGGCAAGGCACCATGGCCCTTGCTCTGCGCCTCTTCCTCCTGCTCCTCCTGGCCGTGGCCCTGCCTGCCAGGGCTACCCAGGCTGCTCCGCTGCAAGCGCGGGGAGCAGGTGAGCCGGCAGCCTGGCTGCCCTTTCCCGGCACAGCGCTCCCTGCTCCCCGGGAAGCGCTGGGGATGGTTTTCCCCAGGCCTTTAGGGAGGGTTTCCTCTGGGGGAGGGAGAGAACCCCCTTGGGCCCTGGGCTGCCCCTGTTTCCTCTCCAGGGATGTGTCACAGGGCATGCAAATAGGGTGGAGATTGGCCAGGAGCCAGGCCAGAGTTCCCCAGGCCCCTGTGCAGTTTGGCCTTGTCCATTCACACCTGGCTCCCATGGCCTTAACCAATCCCCTTGCAGTGCCAAGTTCCCTAAGGGAGAAGGAGATCCAACATGCCATGGAAATGGTTCTGATCTCTGCTTCCTTCTAGACTGGGATTGCAACTTGGATTATCTAGATGCCGTATTGGATGAGAGCTTGAAAATATTGGAGGATGCTGGAGGTAAGTTCTCCATGTGCCTTTCCTAAGAGAATAATCCTGTCTCTATGTGGCAAGAACTCACTCATGAGCCATTTGCCTTAACATAATCTCGTTTTTGAAGGAATCTGGAATTTTTGACCTGCTCCTTTCTGGAGCCCTGAGTGATCCCACAGGATCGCTGTCATTGGGAGGAAAGAGCATTTACTTGTCCTTCCTTCTCCCGTGTGCAATGCCACTGTGCCCTTCTGTGTGCTCTGTGCAGCCAAAGAGAAGAGCAGAGAGGGAAGGGGCCGGGCCCAGGGCTGTGCCCCATGGCTGTGCCTTGCCTGCAGCCTGAGGATCTCCTACAATGCCACGGGTGCTGTTCTGTCCTTCCTTTCTTTGCAGCTGAACGTGTTGGTGAAGGTGATCTGGCTCCCCAAGCCATATCCAGGACTGAGCCTCAGGGAGATGGTGAGGGTAGGTCAAGACGTTTCCCCTGGGAGAGCTGCCAGCTCAGAGCCCAGAGCTCGGCCAGGGGGGCATCGCTGCAGGTGGCAGGACAGCGCCATGCACGTCTGCGCCCTCGCCCTGCGCGATCCCCTCACCGCTCCTGCGGCTCAGTGGTGCCCGTGCAGCGGAGCAGAGATGGCAGAAGCTTCTGTGGCTGTTGAGTTACAGGGGTGTCTGCAGGGAGGACATTTCTTGTCCCTGTGCTAATTCCGACACCGCAGCCTGACTCTCATCACACGGGTGAGTAGTGTGTCCCTGCTGACCCCACAGGCTGAGCCCTGCTTTTGTGGCATCCATTCATGGGAAATGGAACCATGTTGCTCTAAGGTCTTCCAACGGGAAAGAACAAAGCTACACGAAACAAAAAACCCCAGAAGCCATGTGAACATATGTGGCAAACGCTGAAGGAAATGCAGCAGGCAGTACAAGGTGGGTGCATTTCCCTCAGCCTTGTCCTGGGGCTCAGCAGCCGGGGGCTTTGGCTGCACAGCTGGACAAGCCGTGCCCGGCACAGCGGGAAGGGATCCATGGCAGCCTCACTCCCCCGCTGCTGCTTCCATGCCCTGCAGGGCTGTTTCCCAGCCTGGCCTGGCTGCAACTTCTCACCAGCCTCTGCAGGAAGGCATTTGGCATCAGCTGGCATGGAGCCAAAACTGCAGCAACAGATTAGACGCCCTGCAATTTCCCATCTCCAGGCAAATCAGAAGGGGCAGCTGTTTGGAGAACAGAGGGCCTTGGGCTACCCAAAAAGTTGATAGGGATTTCCTGATTCTTAACCATGTTTTTGACAAACTTTGGCTCCTGAAGATGCTACCTTCCAAATGGGGAACAGCCCCACTTGACCCAGATGTGCTTCATCCTTTCTCCAGAAGTGGATGGAGAGGCTGTGCAGAAGGCGGCATTTCCCGGAGGAAGCAGGGGCTCATTGGCAGCCTCTGCTGCAGGAAGGGAGGCGATGCCAGGCCCAGTCCCAGGAGGTAATTGCTGTGCCTCTGGGCCTGAGCCCTGCTGAGGCCTGAGCTGCCCTCTCTGCTGCTTGGCACTGTGGGCACAGCCCGGACAAGACGGGCACAGCCCAGAGGAGTTATCCCGAGCAGGCTCAGGGCACTCGGCTACTGAGCTGTCCTGCTGGGCTCCCTGCATGGGAGACACGTCCCGAAACCTGGAAGCAGCTGCACGGGGTGCCCATGGTGGGGAGAGGGCAGAGGGGGAGAGCAAGGCTCCAGTGAGTCCTGAGAGGGCCTGGACATGTATCCTGGGGCTGTGGGATTTGTCCCAGGGGAAAGAGGGATGGAGAGAAAGAAAAAGGTAGGAAGGGAGGGAGAAAGGGCAGGAGGGAAGGAGGGACAGGAAGATAGCTGTGGCACTGCCTGCTACATTTTTCCCCAGTGCTTTAGCAAGAGTTGGAGCTGTGGGAGTGAGAGCCCCCAGGGCCCTGGGCTGCTTCAGCCACCCCAGCAGGGATATTGCACTGCGAATGGAAAGAGGTTGGAGAGTGACCAGGAGCCTGCCCAGAGCTCCCCAGGCCCCTGTGCAGTGTGACCTTGTCCATTCACATCTGGCCTCCATGGCCTTACCCGACCCCCTTGCAGTGCCCATTTCCCAGAGGAAGAAGGGGATCCCAACACACCATGGAAAGGATTTGGGCCTTTGCTCCATTCTAGGTTTGGATCGCAACTTGGATGATTTGGAAGTCCTGGTGAATGATACTTTGAATGTCTTGCAGACAGCTGGAGGCAAGTTCTGAATTTCACTTTTTACTAGCAGAATAATCAGTGTCCATGTGGCAAGAGCTCACTCTCCTGCCATTTTTGTTAAGGTTAAGTCAGGGCTGAAGATATCTGTAAACCTTGCCCTGCTCCTTTCTGGAGCCCTGAGGGATCCCACAGGATCGCTGTCAGTGGGAGGAAGGAGCAATTAGCTGTCCGTCCTCCTCCCGTGTGCAATGTCACTGTGTCCTTCCGTGTGCTCTGTGCAGCCACAGAGAAGAGTAGAGAGGGAAGGGGCCGGGCCCAGGGCTGTGCCCCAGGGCTGAGCCTTGCCTGCAGCCTGAGGATCTCCTACAATGCCATGGGAGCTGTTCTGTCCTTCCTTTCTCTGCAGCTGAACCTGTTGGTGAAGGTGATCTGGCTTCCCAAGTCATGTCCAGGACTGAGCCTCAGGGAGATAGTGAGGGTAGGTCAAGACGTTTCCCCTGGGAGAGCTGCCAGCCCAGAGCCCAGAGCTCGGCCAGGGGGCATCGCTGCAGGTGCCAGGACAGCGCCATGCATGTGTGTGCCCTCGCCCTGCGCGATCCTCTCACCGCTCCTGCGGCTCAGTGGTGCCCGTGCAGCGGAGCAGAGATGGCAGAAGCTTCTGTGGCTGTTGAGTTACAGGGGTGTCTGCAGGGAGGACATTTCTTGTCCCTGTGCTGATTCCGACACCGCAGCCTGACTCTCATCACACGGGTGAGTAGTGTGTCCCTGCTGACCCCACAGGATGAGCCCTTCTTCTGTGGCATCCATTCATGGGAAATGGAACCATGTTGCTCTAAGGTCTTCCAACGGGAAAGAGCAAGGCTACAGGACACAAGAAACCCCAGGAGCCATCTGAACATATGCAGCAAATGCTGAAGGAAATGCAACAGGCAGGGCAAGGAGGGTGCATTCTCTCAGCATTCACCTCGGACTCAGCGGCCAGAGGCTTTAGCTGCATATCTGGACACACCGTGCCCGGCACAGCGGGAAGGGATCCATGGCAGCCTCGGTGCCCCGCTGCTGCTTGCACGCCCTGCAGGGCTTTTTCCCAGCCTGGCCTGGCTGCAACTTCTCCCCAGCCTCTGCAGGAAGGCATTGGGCATCACCTGACAGGCAGACCAAACTGCACCATGGGCATCAGATGCCCTGCAATTTCCCATCTCCAGGCAAATCAGAAGGGGCAGCTGTTTGGAGAACACAGTGCCTTGGGCTACCCAAGAAGAGTATAGGGATTTCCTGATTCTTAACTGTGTCTTTGACAAGCATTAGGTCCTGAAGATGCCACCTCCCCAGTGGGGAAGAGCCCCACCTGATGCACCTGTACCTCATCCTTTCTCCAGAAGCAGATGGAGAGGCTGGGCAGAAGGAAGCATTTCCCAGAGAAAGCAGTGACTCATATGAGGCCTCTGCTGCAGGAAGGGAGGCGATGCCAGGCCCAGTCACAGGAGGTAATTGCTGTGCACCTCTGGGCCTAAGCCCTGCTGAGGCTTGAGCTGCCCTCTCTGCTGCTTGGCACTGCGGGCACAGCCCGGACAAGACGGGAACAACCCAGAGGAATTATCCCGAGCAGGCTCAGGGCACTCGGCTACTGAGCTGTCCTGCTGGGCTCCCTCCGTGGGAGACACGTCCCGAAACCTGGGAGCGGCTGCACGGGGTGCCCGTGGTGGGGAGAGGGCAGAGGGGGAGAGCAAGGCTCCAGTGGGCCCTGAGAGGGCCTGGACATGTGCCCTTGGGCTCTGGGATTTGTCCCAGGGGAAAGAGGGATGGAGAGATAGAAGAAGGTAGGAAAGGGGGCGGGGAAAGGGCAGGAGGGAAGGAGGGACAGGGAGATAGCTGTGGCACTGCCTGCTGCATTGTTCCCAAGGGATTTAGCAAGAGTTGGAGCTGTGGGAGTGAGAGCACCCAAGGTCCTGGGCTGCTTCAGCCGCCCCACCAGGGATATTGCACTGGGAATGGAAAGAGTGTGGAGAGTGTCCAGGAGCCTGCCCAGAGCTCCCCAGGCCCCTGTGCAGCTTTGGCCTTGTCCATTCACACCTGGTTCCCATTCCCTTATCCGGCCCTCTTGCAGTGCCCATTTCCCAGAGGAAGAAGGGGATCCCAGCAGGCCCTGAAAAATGTTCTCATCTGTGCTCTGTTCTAGATGAGATTGGTGGGAAGGGTTCTCCATTAGATTGGTTCAATAAAGTTTTGAACCCGTTGCAGCATCCTGCAGGTATGTTCTCACTGTTTCACGCAGGAAAAATTGTTGACAATTTTGCAGGAACCTGGTAACAGAAGCTTCTGTGGCTGTTGTGTTACAGATGTGTCTGCAGGGAGGACTTTTCCTGAGCCTTTGCTGATTCCTACACAGAAGCCCAGCTCCCATCACAGGGGTGAGTAGTGTGTCCCTGCTGACCCCACAGGCTGAGCCCTGCTTTTGGGGCATCCATTCATAGAAAATGGAACCACTTCCTGTTAAGGCCCTCTGAGAGGAAAGAACAAAGCCACAGGGCACAAGAACCCCCAGGAGCCAAAAAACATCCTGAAACTAATGGTGATGGAACTGCGCAAAGGGAATGAAGAGAGCATTTCCTTCACCCTTGTCCTGGGGCTCAGCAGCCGGGGGCTTTGGCTGCACATCTGGACACGCCGTGCCCGGCACAGCGGGAAGGGATCCATGGCAGCCTCGCTGCCCCTCTGCTGCTTGCACACCCTGCAGGGCTGTTTCCCAGCCTGGCCTGGCTGCAGCTTCTCCCCAGCCTCTGCAAGAAGGCATTGGGCATCAGCTGACAGGCAGCCCAAACTGACCTAGGACCCCCTGCATTTTCCCGGTCCCCAGACACATCCTGAGGTGTGGCTGCTTGGAGGAGAGAGGGCCATAGCCAGCCCCCAAAGGCCTGGGGGGATCAGGATTTTCCTGATCCTTATCCATAACTTGGACAAGTATTGGCTCCTGTAGAGCCCACCTCCTGGATGTGCAGTGATTCCATCTGATCCAGCTGTGCCTCTTCCTTTCTCAAGGGATGGACAGAGAGGCTCTATGGAAGGCGGCATTTCCTACAGTAAGGGAGGCGATGCCAGGCCCAGTCCCAGGAGGTAATTGCTGTGCACCTCTGGGCCTGAGCCCTGCTGAGGCTTGAGCTGCCCTCTCTGCTGCTTGGCACTGCGGGCACAGCCCGGACAAGACGGGCACAGCCCAGAGGAATTATCCCGAGCAGGCTCAGGGCACTCGGCTACTGAGCTGTCCTGCTGGGCTCCCTCCGTGGGAGACACGTCCCGAAACCTGGGAGCGGCTGCACGGGGTGCCCATGGTGGGGAAAGGGCAGAGGGGGAGAGCAAGGCTCCAGTGGGTCCTGAGAGGGTCAGGCTATGTGCCCTTGGGCTGTGGGAGCTGTTCCATGGGCAGGTGGGCAAGCAGGAGGGAAGGTTGGAGGTTGGGAGCCATAGCTGTGGCACTGCAGATTTCCCCGGGCCTTTAGTGAAGGTTTCCTGTGTGGGAGTGAGAGAGCCCCAGGGCCCTGGGCTACTTCAGCTGCCCCTCCAGGGATGTTGCACAGGACCTGCAAAGAGGGTAGAGAGTGATCAGGAGCCACAGGCTCCCACAGACTTACCCCGCCCCCTTGCAATACCCACTTCCCCAAGGCAGAAGGGGATCCCAGCACAACATAGAAATGATTGTGTGGGATCTGTGCTCCCTTCTCGATAGGGATCATGACTTGGATTATTTGGAAATGCTGGTGAATGGTGCTTTGAAGACCTTGCCTAATGTTGGAGGCAAGTTCTCAGTGTACCTTTCCTGACACAATAATCCGTGTCAGTGTGGCAAGAGCTCACTCATGAGCCATTTCTCTTAAGTTCTTCTGAAGGATGATCAGTTCTGGAAACCTTGCCCTGCTCTCTTCTGGAGCCCTGAGGGATCCCACAGGATCGCTGTCAGTGGGAGGAAGGAGCATTTAGCTCTCCATCCTCCTCCCGTGTGCAAAGCCACTGTGTCCTTCCATGTGCTCTGTGCAGCCACAGAGAAGAGCAGAGAGGGAAGGGGCCGGGCCCAGGGCTGTGTCCCGGGCTGGGCCTTTCTCAGCTCTTTGCTGGCCCCAAGGAGCCTGAGCTGCTCCTGCTGCCACTGCCAAGCCCTGGCCCTGCCTGGGGCTGAGTTCAGAGCTGTGGCAGCTCCAGGGAGTCCTTTCTGCCATGACTGCCCCACAAGAGGCTCCTTCCATCCCAGTGTGGGGCCACTGCAGGCAAGAGGTCCCCCTGACCCTGCTCCTGAGTGGGAGGCAGAGCTGAGGGAGTGCCTTGGAGGGCACCAATCACCCAGGTGCCCTCACTGCCACTTGGGCCTGAAGGAGAATCTTCAGCAGTGCCATTGGAGCTGTTCTGTCCTTCCTTTTTTTGCAGCTGAACGTGTTGGTGAAGGTGATCTGGCTTCCCAACCCACATTCAGGATTGAGCCTCTGGGACATGGTGAGGGTAGGTCAAGGCCTTTTCCCTGGGAGAGCTGCCAGCTCAGAGCCCAGAGCTCGACCAGGGTGGCATCGCTGCAGGTGCCAGGACAGAGCCATGCAAATGTGTGTCCTCGCCCTGCGCGATCCCCTCAGAACTTCTGTTCAGCAATGGAAGCTGTTTGGAGCAGGGTGGGCCTTGGCCCAGCCCAAAAAGCCGAGATGTTTTGTGGATCTTATGCCCATTTTTGATAAGCATGACACCTTGAAAATGCCACTAAAGAAATGGAGAATTGTTACATCTCTTAAGCTCTACTTTGCTTGTTTCTTAAGTGATGGACCAAAAGGCAGAACAGAAGGAGGTGTTTCTTCAAGGAAGCAGAGGCCAATTGGCAGCCTCTGCTGCAGGAAAGGAGGAGATGCCAGACACAGGCACAGGCACAGAAGAAGGTAATTGCTGTGCCAGGCTCAGCAGGGCTCAGCCCTTGGCAGGGGCTGTGTGGCAGCAGCTCTTCCTCCAGGGCCTGCCCTTGCACGGCTCGGCAGCAGCCAAAGCTGGAGGTGCCTCTGGAGGCTTGGAGGCCTCTGGAGCTCGTTCACAGCCCCGGGGAAAGGGGACTCGTGCCCCAATGTCCCTCCCGCTGCAGCTGCTCCGGAGCTGGCCCTGAGTGCCCAGAGGCCCAAGGCACAGGAGCAGCCCCGAGCGGGAGCCCAGCCGCGAGCCCTGGGCCAGAGCCAGCCTTGGCTCCCGACTGGGCAGGGGCTGCACTGGGGCCTGACAGGGCCTGACTCTGTGGCCTGGGGCTGGGGGAGCTGTCACGGGGCAGGGAGGGCCAGGGCTGGAAGTGGCTGCTCAGGGATGGGTTTGGCCCGTGTCCCTCCAAGCAGCTGCGCTGCCCCCGGGCTCTCCTCCCGGCCTGCTGGGCTTTGTTGGGTGGCACAGCCTGTGCCAAGGGGCGGCAAGGTGCCTGCAGGCCCCAGCTCTGGGGGAAAGGGAGAACGTCCTGCCCACATCCACCATGCTGCCAGCTCAGCAGGGCATCACTCACGGGCTCACGCTCCCCATTGCTCCCACAGGTGCAGGCAGCCCCACCACACAGGTTCCTGATTTCCAGAAGGGCCCTGGAAGGGGTTTCTGTAAGGGAACAGGCTGCTGGCTGGGGTTACTGGCAGGCCTGCTTTGTTTGGAGCTTATCTTCATCTTATGCTGTGTCCGAATTTGGACTTACTGGAAGAGAAAAGAGTGAGTGTTTCGTTCACTTTTCCCTCAAACAGCTTCTTTTGAAAGTCTACTGCAGACAGGAAGCATTTCCAGTGAGGCTGCAGTGGAGTTGTGGCCAGTCCATGATTGTCCAAAGAACTCTGCTGAGGGTTCTGATGCTGCCCAGAGCATTCATTGGCCTCTTAATTGCTGGGCCTTGTCCTGGGGGGCCCGCTGGGGCTGCAGCCAGTGCTGGCTCCCACTGAGGCTGCCTGGCCCAGAGCAGCCCCAGGGGCACAGGGCAGAGGCAGAGCAAGGTGGGGAGGAGAAAGAGCAGGGACGAGATTGCCCTTGAAAGGCAGAGGCACTCTGGGGCCCCGCTCCTGGCCAGGGAGCCTGCTCAGAGCCATCCCCTGCTGGCCGGGGCCTTGAGGGGCAGCTGTGCAGCTGGGCCAAGCTGTGCCAGCAGCTCCAGCCGTGCTGGGGAGCCTTGCCAGCTCTGGGCCCTGCTGTGCAGGAGGCTCCCTGTGTGCCACTGCCAGCTGGGGCCTCAGACACCTCCTCTCTTCACAGGAGCGCCTCTGCAGTTTCACAAGGCTGGCCAAATAACTTGGCCAGGGAGAACTGGACCTGTCATCTCTCAACTCCGTGCCAGTGTCCGTTGTCCCTTCCACGGCTGCATTACAAGCTTATTGCTAGGGACAGGTTGTTGGTACCACCACCCAGAACAGGACTGTCTGTCCTCTGAAGTGCTTGCCCTGGTGTCCAGCCAGGCCAGGAGGTGCAGCCCTCCTGCCAAGGAAGGGCCTGAGTCCAGCAACATCTTTGGCCTTCAGCTCAGGTGTCTGTGAGCTACCACCAGAGCTGGTGGAGCTGCTTGTCTGGGCACAGCCAGGGCTGGCCTGGCAGCAGCCAGGCATGGGGCTCATGAGAAAAAGCAACCCCATTTTTCCCTTGTTTTTCATTTTTAGACATTAGAAATATTTAGAAATATTTCAAAATATATTTTCTGTGGAGGGACATCCCCAATGTTTCTTCCCTTTTCCCATAGTTGTTAAAGATTCTTCAAACTAGGTTTAGAATCCTAGAAATGCAACCCTTTTTGTCTTCACTTTTCATTTTTCGAATATTTAATAATATTTTTTGTAAAGAGAAATCCCCAAATGTTTCTTCTCTGTTCCCACAATATGTCTGTGTTTGTGAAAGTAGTTTTACATTCTGGAACATTTTTTCCCCCTGTACAATAAAAAATAAAATTGCATTTTTGTGGTAATCTTTACTCTAGGAAGAACTAAGACCCCCTAAGACCGCCAGCCTGCTGCAGAGGCTCTTTTCCAATGGGACCCTTGTACCTAGTCACAACCAACATACGTAAAACCTTTTCCCAGATATTTCCTGGGATTTTTGACAAGCTCACCTCTTAGTCTTCTCACACATACTTTGAGCACAATGGGAATTTCTTCAAGTTACCATCTTTGTTTTCTTCTGGTGGAAATCCCTCAGTTCTAGAGCAGGGGCTTCTCTCTTAGCTTCCTGCTGCCCCTGGGCTCTCCTCCCGGCCTGCTGGGCTTTGTTGGGTGGCACAGCCTGTGCCACAGGGCGGCAAGGTGCCTGCAGACCCCAGCTCTGGGGGAGAGGGAGAACATCCTGCCCGCATACACCATGCTGCCAGCTCGGCAGTGCAGCACAGCACTATCATGATCTGTCCTTAGGAACGGGGTTCGGGATGGTTCGTTGATTTGATCTCAGGGGCAAAAAACCAACACAGCACAGGTGGTTTGCAGTAACAATCAAAACAAATGCACTTTTATTGAGTGACCACAGCAAAAGGCAATAGATGGATTAAGGGAGAGAAAAATAGATAGAGAAAAGAAAGACAGAGAGATCAGAAAGAGGGGGATATAGCTACCAAACATATAGACAAAGTACTTTTGTCCTGTCCAGTTGAGGATCCACCTGTCACGTCGAGAAGATTTCAAAATCTCTAGCTAACTCAGAGGTTTTTATTATGATAATTCTACTGAAAATTGTGAGGGGGTGGGGGGAGGGACAGATACAATAAGAAATAGATGTAACAGGTAGTCCATGTTCTCAGCAGTAAACGAAAGCCATTTTTTTTCTTGTTCCAGTGGTCACAACCTGAAGGCAAACATCTCACTTTGGTCAACTTGCCTCCCCCACACACCTCCCCTGGTTTGGGGTTTGAGTCCCAGTCCTTGATGTAGAGGCTTCTTACATTTCAGTTTGTTTGTCACGATAGTTGCAAACAAGTGAGAGGGGTCTTCTACAGGGGACCACCCAGAACTCAGAAGTCCAGACAGGCTAAGAGGTGGGAAAGCTTCCAAGGCTATTGCTGCAAAAAGGGCACGGCGCCTCCTTCTTCTTTTCACTGGGCTCAATGAGAACACCTGAGAACAATAGCTTAGCACTGTGCTCTCAGGTCTCAGGGCCTTGTGGCATGTAACTTTCTCCTACAGAGTAGATGTGGGGAAGCCTTCTCTTCAGTGGTCCTCAAATAACGATCGTGGGGCAGATGAGGGAAAATTCAGACAGACTCTCACAAGCACAGGCTCATGCTCCCCATTGCTCCCACAGATGACGCCGGCCCCACCACACGTGTTCCTGATTCCCAGAAGGGAATTGGTTTCTGTCAGGGAACACGCTGCTGGCTAGAGTTAACGGCAAGCCTGGCTTTTCTCTGGCATGCAGGGGATGGGGGGACCCCTGTAAGGCTGACAGATGACCGGGGTCCGTCATGAGGCACAGGAGCTGGACGGGCGGGGTCTTGTGCGTGTTGGGTTTTGCAGTAAGACGTGCAGGGCTTTGGGTCCTTTGGAAGTGGTGTGTGTGGCTGGGGCTGCCCATGAGATTCTATGGGGATTTGGGATCTTTTCTATGGTGTACTGATGACTAGAGACATCTGTGAGGCTGGCAGGGGTTTGAGTTCCTCGTGATTACCATGGCGGTTTAGTGCTTGCCGTCAAGGCCTGGAGAGGAGCTGAGTCCTTGCTAAGGTGAGCAAGAGGCTGGGTTCTTTTGTGAGGTACACAAGGCTGTCTTGGGGTCTCTACATTGGTGTGCACAAATTCATCGTGAGGTACACAGGGATATTTTCGGGTCCCTGCTGAGGGGTACAGCACAAGCAAGTATTGATGGTCTCTACTGAGGCTTGCAGGAGTCACTCATGAGGTGTGCAGGGGGCTTTTTGAGTCTTCTCAGCGCAGCAAAGGCCCACTCTCGCTCGATGCTGTGCACAGTCAGCAGGAAGCTTCCTACAAAGCCCCGGGACCGGCCTGCGGGCCCGGCGGGCGGGCGGAGCCCATCCTTGGGGGCCGGGCGGGGCCTCTGGAGCCGCCGCGCCCCTGTCGGACCAGCCCCGGCCCCGGCGGGGAAGGGCCGCGGCCCCGGCCTCCGGTGGGGCTTCCGAGCCGCGCTACAGGCATCACAAGGGCCTCGCTACACCCTGGGCGGGTGCTGCAGCCCAAGGCATTTACAGCAACGGCCGTGCCCTGGGGCAGAGGAGGCACCCGAGGCAACGGGGCAGAGGCAAAGCAAGGTGGGGAGGAGAAAGAGCAGGGACGAGATTGCCCTTGAAAAGCAGAGGCGCTCTGAGGCCCCGCTCCTGGCCAGGGAGCCTGCCCAGAGCCGTCCCCTGCTGGCCGGGGCCTTGAGGGGCAGCTGTGCAGCTGGGCCAGGCTGTGCCAGCAGCTCCAGCCGTGCTGGGGAGCCTTGCCAGCTCTGGGCCCTGCTGTGCAGGAGGCTCCCTGTGTGCCACTGCCAGCTGGGGCCTCAGACACCTCCTCTCTCCACAGGAGCGCCTCTGCAGTTTCACAAGGCTGGCCAAATAACTCAGCCAGGGAGAACTGGACCTGTCATCTCTCAACTCCGTGCCAGTGTCCGTTGTCCCTTCCACGACTGCATTACAAGCTTATTGCTGGGGAGATGGTGTTGCCACCACCACCCAGAACAGGACCGTCTGTCCTCTGAAGTGCTTGCCCTGGTGTCCAGCCAGGCCAGGAGGTGCAGCCCTCCTGCCAAGGAAGGGCCTGAGTCCAGCAACATCTTTGGCCTTCAGCTCAGGTTTCTTTGTGGTACTACCAGCGCTGGCAGAGCTGTTCGTCTGGGCACAGCCAGGGCTCGGCCGGCAGCAGCCAGACATGAGGATGATGAGACCAGCAGCAAGCTCCTGTTATCTTCCTTTTATATTTTGATACATTTGGATATATTTTTCATTTGTAGCGCTTAGAATAGAGACCCCAAATGTTTGTTCCCCTTTACTGCAATAGTTCACGCCAGTGCCCATCATCCCTGCCACGGCTGCATTATCAGCTTGTTGCCATGGTCATTCAGCCACTGCCCAGAACAGGACCCTCTGTCCCTCAACGTGCTGCCCTGGTGTCCGGCCAGGATCGAAGGTGGGCCCCTCCTGCCAGGGAAGGGCTTGAGCCACACCTCTGGGTATCAGCTCTGATCTTTGAGTGGTAGCACCAGCACTGGCTGATGTGAGTGTCTGAGCACCGCCAGAGCTGGGCAGCAGCAGCCAGGCATGGGGCTCCTGAGGACCATGTTTTGCCTTTGTTTTTCATTTCTGAAATCAGAAATTTTTAGGAATATTTCGATTTTTTTTTTTTTTAAGACAGAAAAAAATCCCAGCAAAACTCTCTTTTTTTTCCATAGTAGCTTAGGATTTTTCGAAGTAGTTGTAGAATTTAGGAGCACTTAGAACATTTTACAGTTCTAGAATAAAAAAGAGAATTGCATTTAATTGGTAATCTTTGTTCTAGAAAGAACTAAGTCAACCCAAGACAGCTAGTATACTGGAGAGGCTCTTTTTGCACTGCAGATTTGTACCTTGCCACAAAAACTAACATAAAACCTTTTCCCTGATATTTCCCGGGTTTTCTTGGAAGCTCACCTAGCAGCCTAGAGAGGCAAACTTTGAGCACAGTGGGAATCTCTTCAAGTCACCATCTTTGTTTGCTTCTTCAAGAACTGCCTCAGTTCTAGAGCAGAGGCTTCTCTCAGCTTCCCACTGCCTCGCTCCTCCCCAAGCCTGTCCTGAGCCCTCTCCTGCAGCTGCTGCGCTGCCATGGAGCTGCTGTAAAACACAGCAGCTGTGCCACATGCGCTCAGCAGGATTGGAGAAGCTTTCTGGCCTTGCTTCCATTAGCCTGGTGGCTTCTCTGAACACAGCTTGAGTTTTTGAATGCTATGTTTCACCTGGCACACAAACTGATGCTGCCTTTCTCATGGAGGCTGAACTCCCATGGGCTTTCAAAGCTTGCTGGCCAGCATACAGCCTGGGAAACCACTTAATGCAGCCATTTCGGCTTGAAAATGGCCCAGTCTGTGTATCAAAGAAGCTTGTTTAAATGCTGCAACCCACCACAGCGTCCTTCCAGGGCATATCTTTCTCCCCTGCACCTCTCTTTATATGACTGCCAAACAGCTCCTTTAACAGTTCTTTTCTCCAGAAGCCTAGCAGCACCATTTTATTTGGGGGGAGAAAAAAAGGGAAATGTTCTATGATATCATGATCATCATCCTCATCAAGACAATGAGCTGCGAATTAGAATGAGCTGCAAATTAGTTAAATGACATCCACAACTCCTACTGTGGACTTATTTCTCAGAGTGCAGCACTGGCTTTACTATCCCTTGAAACTGTAGATGTGCTACAGTGCTTAAAATCAGGTGGATGCAGATGTCATATGAAGTCAAGCACTGCTCTGTGAGAGTTTTAGGGATTGGGCCTACACTGGCACTGGCACTGTAATGTGTCTGGAGTAACCTGCCCCAAGCTATGTGTGAATGAAATTATTTCTGTTGCACATCCTGGCCAGAACAACATTGTGGCCAGAATAAATGCCTTGATTCTCTGACACCAAAATGTTGACGGGAGGCTTTTGTTTTTCCCGCACTTTCAGTGACACCTGGACAGGCCAGGCCCACACAATGGCAAGGGATCCATGGCAGCCTCACTGCACCGCTGCTGCTTTCCTAGAGGATGAAATGGCACCCTGCCAGCTTCTGCTGCAGGAAGGAAGGCAATGCCATACACTGGAACAGACTCAGGAGGCAATTGCCATGCCGGGCTCAGCCCTCGGCGGGGCTGTGTGGAAGCAGCTCTTCCCCCAGGGCCTGCCCTTGCACGGCCCGGCAGCAGCCAAAGCTGGAGGAACCTCTGGAGGCTTGGAGGCCTCTGGAGCTCGTTCACAGCCCCGGGGAAAGGGGACTCGTGCCCCAATATCCCTCCCGCTGCAGCTGCTCCGGAGCTGGCCCTGAGTGCCCAGAGGCCCAAGGCACAGGAGCAGCCCTGAGCGGGAGCCCGGCCGCGAGCCCAAGGCCAGAGCCAGCCTTGGCTCCCGACTGGGCACGGGCTCCAGGGTGTCGTTGAGGGATGAATGTTCCCAGCGAGGCTGCAGTGGACTTCTAGCCCCGTCCATGATTGCCGAAAGAACTCTGCTGAGGGTTCTGCTGCTGCCCAGAGCTTTCATTGGCCTCTTAATTGCTGGGCCTTGTCCTGGGGGGCTCGCTGGGGCTGCAGCCAGTGCTGGCTCCCACTGAGGCCGCCTGGCCCAGAGCAGCCCCAGGGGCACAGGGCAGAGGCAGAGCAAGGTGGGGAGGAGAAAGAGCAGGGACGAGATTGCCCTTGAAAGGCAGAGGCGCTCTGGGGCCCGCTCCTGGCCAGGGAGCCTACCCAGAGCCGTCCCCGGCTGGCCGGGGCCTTGAGGGGCAGCTGTGCAGCTGGGCCAAGCTGTGCCAGCAGCTCCAGCCGTGCTGGGGAGCCTTGCCAGCTCTGGGCCCTGCTGTGCAGGAGGCTCCCTGTGTGCCACTGCCAGCTGGGGCCTCAGACACCTCCTCTCTCCACAGGAGCGCCTCTGCAGCTTCACAAGGCTGGCCAAATAACTCAGCCAGGGAGAACTGGACCTGTCATCTCTCAACTCTGTGCCAGTGTCCGTTTTCCTTTCCACGACTGCATTACAAGCTTATTGCTGGGGAGATGGTGTTGCCACCACCCAGCGCAGGACCCTCTGTCCCCAAAGGTGCTGGCCCTGGTGTCCAGCCAGGCCAAGAGGGGCAGTCCTCCTGCCAAGGAAGGGCCTGAGTCCAGCTACAGCTTTGGGCTTCAGCTCAGGTGTCTGGATGGTACCACCAGTGTCAAAGATTGGTCAGGAACTATTTTAAAATAGTTACTAATATACTGTTAAAACATTTGGTTATTAATATTCTAAGAGGGATTAAATGGGTAGTTATAAGAAATACAGTACTCAACTTAATGTACTACACCTAAGTAAAGTGCACCCTTCCAAGCTCAAACAAGCCAGCCTTGATGGAACTGTAATGGCCAATCAATGCCTTAACCTTTATGCAGATGAAGGATCCCAACAGAAATCAATCTGAAAAGAAACAGTATAAAAGTGGGCATCCATGTCCCATTGGTGAGACATTGCTGCTCCACCTGAAACAGCGGGAACATCCCTGCCTAAAAGGAAGAAGATCCAGCGCCGGCTCTGCAGCATCCTCGCTTGTCAGGAACGCTCCTGCTCTACCCCTGAACTCTCTATGCCTTAGGCCTTATAATAAAAGCTGAAATCACTTTAGTTCCAGGAGTGCGTTCCTGGAACACACTTGGGGTCTTTGCTGGGATATGACCTCGCCCAACTGAGACTGGAGGACAGGACAGCCACCTGTCCCCCCCAGATCCACAGAGGGACCTTGCGGTGGTATGCAGGAAAAAGGCCTGAGGCACATGAGGCACAGCGGAGCGAGATGCTAGCTTGTTAAGTATCACCCATCTACGGGCAGGGGGAGGAGCCAGGGGGACAGGGGGGCGAGTGTGTCAGGAGTGCTTGAGAGGGGGCAGGCAGCTCAGCAGCTTGGGACCCAGAGTGGGTGAGGACCTCCTAGTACCATGGTTCCGGCTTTCTGCAAGGAGACGGGCTAGGAATGGAGGGAAGCGAAAGAGGGAAGCCCGAATGTGGTGCCCCTCCTGCCCACCCCTCCTTGTTCCTTAAGTCAGGGCACCCGGGCAGGCCCGTTAAAGCCCGGCAAGCCATTGTTCCCTGGGCATGTAGGGGACTGTGGTAAGAGAGAGTGAGTCACACATAAATCAACCTCACCACGTGAACTGGTGGATGCATTAGCACCAGAGGCAACCAGATTCAGGGTCCTTCCCAAAGGCCCAGTGGTACTGGAGCCCGGAGAGGCTGACCCCAAGGCAAGGGGGGGCTGCAGTATCGTAGGACCTGTATAGCACTGCAGCTGCAAGAGGTGGTCATGTGGCCCATTCCCTTAAGGCTATGGAGGGTGGGAAGTCCAACTTGAGCAAGCTGCGAAGGTCCGAACCCCTGACTCTGAGGCTACGTCTAGGGAAGAGGGAGAGCTAAACCTCGGGAAAGGCTGAAGGGGTCAGGGTGGGGGTCTACACGGACCAGTGATTCTCTGGCAACAGGGGTCCGCTTCGTGCAAGTCTAAGAGGTTTGCTAACGTTTCCTTTCCTCTGTCCATTAAAGGAAAATTTTTGGGGGTGCTGAACCTAGGTCAGTGGGGAAACTTAGGGTATCAGTACATAGCCTGAGTGGGCAAGGCATCAAGAGCCAAAAACTTGGCTAAGCACAAGTAGAGAAGTAAGAATGAACAGGCCTGAGAGTGTGAATGAAAGTGTGTGTGTGTTTGTGTGTGTGTGTGTGTGTGTGTGAGACAAAGATTAAGTGCTCCTTAGATAAGAACGCCAGATAAGAGTGCTCAGGGGCACCAAAATCGATTGTTGAGGGTGAGGAGAACTATTGCATAAACAGAAAGAGATTAAAACAAGCTAATTTAAATTCAGATAAGGAGAACTTCTCTCTCTTCATTTAAGAAAAGAGTAAGACAGAACTTTTAAGAAAGGGTTGATAACAGTAAGCAGTTTTATTTACCGGCCCAAAATCTTAGAGTAACTTAAAGTCACCATGGGTCAGAGCCACAGTAGGAGGGCAACCAAAGAGAAAGAATAAGAATATTCTTCCTGGTAGCCCCCTTGGTGATATACTGGATGACTGGAATAAGTGTGAAAAAAATTAAAAAGTTAGATCAAGTGAGGATGATTTATTATTGTGTGGAACATTGGCCAAAGAGGAAATTACAACAAAAATCTGTAAAGTGGACCTGGTTTGGAAGTAGAGATAAGTGGTTATGTAATTTATTATAGCAGGAAATGTGTAACCAAGAAAACCCTAATTGAGAAGGAATATGTTACTTGCAGGGTCAAATTCTTAGAAGGAGATTCTAAGGCATACATAGTAAAAAAAAGATAAAGAGCAGAAATCAGAGGAAAAGGATAAAGAAAATGAGAGAATTATTCAAAAGAGGTGGGATCCCCTTGATTATGTAGCCCCACCAACTCTCCCTCCAAACTATCAAGATCCCCCCCCACACCCACTTAACACCCAGCCTCCTGCTTCTCAAAACCAACCTTTACCCCCTCCAATGATCCCTGCCTCTCCTCTATCTCCTCAGGGAATCTCCATGTCATTTTTACCCCCTCCAAAAACCCCACTCCCCCATATATATCCACCCCTTGATGCTTTTCCCTTGCTGCCCCCTACACCCACTAACCTGCAGCTTGCTCAACCTGTAAGTCACAATACAGCACCTTTCCCTGAGAAAAAACTCTGGATATATCCTCCAATCTAACAACTGAACCCTCCCAAAATGATAACAAAGAATTAGTGAGCCAATCAAATGGCCCTTTAGATGCTGGCCCTTAGTGTAATACCAGAACAAAAAGTGGTGTAAGGGCAGAGGTAAATCCAAACAGGCTGTTTCCCCTGAGGGAAGTTCCACTAGGAGCGGGGGTAGGAGGAATAGGTTTTGTAAATGCAGCTCTGACAGCTTCTAAAGTAAGAACATTCCAGAAGGAACTGGGTACTCTGGTAGAAGATCCAGTTGGGACAGCACAGCAAATAGATCAGTTCCTGGGTCCCAAAATATATACCTGGGGGGAGCTGCATTCTATTATGAACATCCTTGAAATGCACAGGGCAGGAGACTTTTTCTCCTTTTAACGCCTTTATTAAAAGCGATCAGCCCAAGGTTGGGCAGCTCGACGGGTCTGCAGTCTCCATCGTCTCTCCCAGGGTGATGAGGAGGAGGAGGATATGCGCAGCTTTGTCCACTAGGGGCAGAGCTGGGGGTCCAGTCCTCGTGGGAACCTTTTGGGCATGGTGACCCAGATGTTGGATTCTCAGCTCCTGCCCGCTCCGGGAGCCGGTTCGAGAGGATTCTCCCACTCAGGGTGAGGGGCAACAAAGGTTTTCAGCATCTCTGCAGGCCCAGCACTCTGCTCCTCACATCTAGATATCACTCTAATTTCCCAACTCTATATTGGCTCGTCGTTTTGGGGGGTTTTTAGTAAGTTTGGAGCAGTAGCTTCTCATGGCATGCTGGTCCTGTAGTTATTTTGCATGTCCCCCCCCTCCATCATGTTTCGTCTTTTCTCCTCACTGTCTGGGGAGGTCCAAGCCCTGCACTGTCTTGGGAGAAGAGCCATCAACTCAGCCCTGGCCAGGGCCCTCACCAATACAAAAAAAGAACGACAACGACCCGTAATTACCATAACAAACAAGCAGCACCCCAGCAGCAACAGTGGTCTGATTAGTTTTTGTAACTTTTTTCTCACAAAAAAAATTTGGCAGATTTTTGTTTATAACAATCCTCTTCTTCCCAGAGGAGATACACCTCATAAGGTCAGCAGGGATAAAGATCTGGGAGAAGGAAAATCGTATGGGACCCCCAGGTGAACAAAAACTCCCTGTAGAGGACCCAAATTGGAATCCCAACCAGGAAGAGGGCCGGAGAAACAAGCAAGACTACAGGACTCTAATTATAAGAGGCATAGAAGAATCTGTACGCAGAAGCAGCAATACCTAGTTGGCATTTGATGGGAGCTAGGAAAAGGATGAGTCCCCAGAGGCATGGCTAAATTGCTTAAAATGAAATTTTCACTTACCTTCCAACATTGATCCTGATGGACCAGGGGGCCAAGTAATATTAAAAGTACTGTTTGTTACCAAAGCTTGGCCTGACATTAGACAGAAATTAGAAAAATTGCAAGACAGGCAAGAAAGGGGAATTAATGATCTGGGAAGCTCTGAACATTTATATAAGGAGAGACGGGAGAACAACAGAAGAACAGCAAAAATTATGGTGGCAGTAGCAAGAGAAAGCGTAGGAGTGGGAAGAGGGGAGCCAAAGGGGGGAGCAGAAAATAAAAGGAAGCTGAGTAAATGGAAAAAAACACCATTAGATGATGTGTATTGCTATTACTGTGGCAAAAAAGGACACGTTAAGCGGTCCTGTAAAAAATTACAAATGGATGAAGCAATTGAGAAAGAACAGGACACCCTAGAGAAGATTCTGAGAGGAGGTGATGATTAGGGGTGTCAGGGGCTCTACACTCTGAGGGATGAGATCGGAGCCCCTGGTAAACTTAGAAATTGACCACAGAGTGAAGAACATGAGTTTTTAGTGGACATAGGTGTTGATGGACCCCGTGTGATGAAGCTCCCCAGAGGGGCTCAGCTAAGCAAGGAGATCTGCCAAGTGCAGGGAGCAAAAGGGGAACCATTCGGAGCGAGCCCAGGTTATAGAGAGCAGAATTATATAAGGCAATTCAAAGGAATGCAGAGCTGATTTCCTTTATATCCCAAAACTAGGTTGTAACTTATTGGGGTGGGACCTGCAAGTAAAGATGGGAATTGGAGTAGTGTCAAAGGAGGGGAGGATGGTACCCCAAATAATGTTATTAACTGAACGGGACATGGGAGAACTTAACCCAATAGTCTGGGCAGAAGGAGGAGGGCAAGGGTTGTTAAATATCCCACCAATTAAGATAGAAATGTAGTCAGGAATTTCCCTTGTTCGGAAAAAACAATATCTCATCTCTCCTGAAGGCCAGAGAGGACTAACACCTGTGATGCAGGGACTCGTGGAAGAAGGCATACTAGAACCAGGCCTGTCACCACATACTGCACCAATTCTAGCTGTCAAGAAGGTTGATGGAACCTATCGATTGGTGCAGGATTTGAGGGAAATAAACAAATGAACTATTTCCAGATATCCGATAGTATCAAATCCATATACTCTTCTCAGTCAAATTCCACAAGAACATGCAAGGTTCTCAGTAACAGATTTGAAAGACGCCTTCTGGACCTGTCCGTTAGAGGTGGGGAGCAGGAATTGGTTTGCCTTCAAATGGGAAGACCCAGACTGCAAACGTAAACAAGAGCTTAGGTTGACCTGTCTCCCACAGGGATTCACAGAGTCCCCTAACCTATTTGGACGAGCCTTAGAGGATCTTCTAAAATCCTTTGTAGCTGGGGAAGAAATACAAATTCTACAATATGTGGATGACCTACTAATATCAGGCAAAGATCAAGTCCAACAGGCCAGCATAAGTTTACTAAATTTTCTGGGAGAAAAAGGATTAGAAGTATCAAAGAAAAAACTCCAATTTGTACAAGAAGAGGTAAAGTACCTGGGGCATCTAATTGGAAAAGGGTATAAAAAGCTCAGTCCTGAAAGAGTTGTGAGGATCCTGTCAATTCCACCACCCAAGACTAAAAGAGATGTAAGAAAGCTATTAGGTCTAATGGGCTATTGTAAATTATGGATTGATCAGTATTCTCAAAACCGTCACATTTCAAAACATATTAATTATTATTAATTAATTATTATATATTAATATTAATTAATACATAAATTTATTATTTAATTGATATATTTATGTATTAATATCTAGTAACTATCTATAGTATAATTCTTACATAATTTTTATTAATTTTGAAAAATTAATAAACACAGAACCTGTAACCTGGACTCTGGAGGATACCGAATGGTTCCAAGACTTAAAGGCTCGATTGACTAAAGCCCCAGTTTGGAGTCTGCCTGATTTAAAAAAAAAAACATTGATCTGTTTGTTAATGTTAATGAAGGGATAGCATATGGAGTAATGACCCAAGACTGGGGGGGATGCAGGAAGCCGGTGGCTTATCTGTCAAAATTATTGGATCCGGTTGCAAGAAGGTGGCCAGCCTATATTCAAGCTGTGGCAGCCACAGCTACCTTATTAGAAGACACTCAAAAGCTTACATTCAGCGGGAGGATTTGAGTACACACACCCCACGACTTGAGGACAATGTTAAGCCAAAAAGCTCCTGAGTGGCAAGCAGACAGTCGAATCCTGAGGTATGAAATAACCCTAATGAATATCGAGATTCTAGAGATTGTCACCTCAAAATGTTTAAATCCTGCTCAATTCTTAACCAGGGAATCAATGGGAAATTTAGAGCGTAATTGTATAGAGCAAATTGAGATACAAACAAAAGTAAGAGAAGACCTAGAAGAAGACCCCTTACCATATGGAAGGGTCCTGGATATAGATGGATCCTCTCGAATTGTAATGGGAAAAAGGGCATCAGGATATGCCATTATTGAAGCAGGGGAAATCAAAGAGAAAGGGAAATTACCCTTGAATTGGTCTGTACAAAGTTGCAAGGTATATGCACGAAAGAGAGGTTTAGATTTATTAGCAGACGATATAGGGACAATCTACACGGATCCTTGATACACCTTTGGGATAGCTCATACCTTTGGAAAAATCTGCCAAGAGAGGGGATACCTTAACTCAAAGGGAAAAATCTGGCACATGAAAGTCTGATCAGGGAAGTACTCAAATCCCTCAGAGGACCAAAAGAAACTGACATAGTCCATATTAAAGGCCACCAAAAAGGGGACGCCCCTGAAATCCAAGGAGACAAATTAGCAGACCTGGCAGCCAAAGAAGCAGCCTTAGAAATGGGGGACCCAGTCATAGTCCTAAGGGTAAAAGAAGACCAGGGAAAAATAAGGGAAGAGGGGGGTACCAATTTTCAATAACAAGGAGCTAAAAGACATAGAGAAAATGGGAGGGGTAAAAACAGAGGATGGAAAGTGGTGGACCCCAGATGGATGACAAATATTCCACCAAATAAAACCAGGGAAGTGATGGAAGAGATACACCAATTAACTCACTGGGGAACACAAGGAATATGTGATGATTTCCTGAAATATTACACAGGGATGGGAGTGTATGAAATAGCCAGATCCATCACAGGAGAATGTCTAACCTGCCAAAAAGTCAACAAAAAGGTAATGCAAAAAACCACTCTGAGACAGAGGAAATTAGCCATAAGACCTTTCTAGAGCATTCAGATTGATTTTACTGAATTAACTCCAGCCCAAGGGTATAAACACCTGTTGGTCATAGTTGACCACCTAACCCACTGGGTTGAAACGCTCCCCATGAGAAGGGAAACAGCCCAAACTGTGACAAATGTTCTCCTGGAAGAAATTATTCTGAGATATGGGCTAGTAAATATTATTGATTGGGACTGTGGCCCCCACTTTACATCCAGTATTCTCCAACAAGTCATAAGGGCCCTGGGAATAAAGTGGGAGTTACACACCCCTTGGCACCCTCAGAGTTCTGGGAGGGTCGAGAGGGTGAATCAAACATTAAAGAATATCTTAACAAAATTGGTCTTAGAAACCTAATGGAATTGGGTCAAATGTTTACCACTAGCCCTGTTATGAATAAGAGCAAGACCCAGAACAGATTTAGGGATCTCTCCTTATGAAATGTTGTTTGAGCTGCCTTTCTTCCTAACCCCATACAGTACTGGGGAACATCTAGAGGGGGGGACAGCAATGCAAAAATATATAGGAACAGTAACAACTACAACCCTAGAAGAACTAAGGAAAAAGGGCTACCTTCCCCAAACTTCCCCACTGAACTGTAAAATACATGCTATTAATCTGGGAGACTCGGAATTGATTAAATCATAGAAAAGGCCTCCACTAACTGCTCACTTTGAAGGTCCCTTCCAGGTGCTGCTTACAACAAACCAACACTGCAGTAAGAACAAAGGAGCGGGGGTGGACTCATGCAAGTCGAGTGAAGGGTCCAGTACCACCCTCAGCTGAGGCAAGCTAATGGACTATAGCCAGCAGAGACAATAAAGACTAGAAACTGGTCCTGAGGAAAACACCAAAAAAAAAAATAGAACCCCACAGGGGAAACATCTACATTGTTATCCGTATATCCTTAAAGTTTGTTAACATTTGTTATAGTTATAGTATAAGTTCAAGTTTTGTTCAGCTAAGAATTGACAATCAAAATAACATCTCAGTTTCCAGTACTGTTCCATAGAGCACTCCTCCTTGCAACCCTACTTGAGACCAAATTGAGGGAAGCGAGTGGGGTACGATAAGGGTCATGGCAGAATGTCACCAGAAGAAGGGAAAACCAGAAGTGGAGACAAGACTGGATCAGGAGCTACCTCCGGGAAATACTCTCTCAGCACTGAGAAAACCCCTGTGGATCGAGAGGTGAAGAGGCCCGCCCATACCAGACTCCCATTTGTAGCAATGCTATCACTCACCCACTTCAGAGGAAGAGGAGGAAACACTTGTGAGAAGTGTTACTGTCCCTTGTATAGAGGAGATACAGTAAGCGTATTAATCAGAGTACACACAAACATGAATCCCAAGTGTATCAATCACTCCCAGTTAACAACCTGTAAAGAAGATAACAAAATATATTGGCTGGCTAAAAGTATTGCAAACCCAAGCTGAAGGATGTCAGGAGAGTGGCCTGTGAAAGAAAGATGAGTATGTTTTGAACAAGAAAGTGAAACCAACCTAGAGGACCCATTCAAAGAGAAAGAAGTGAAATTGAAAACACAAATGGATAGAGAGGGACAAATACACAGAAAGAATCATTTATCGATATGGTGGAAAAGACTATGAAAATTGAATTTGACTGATTGTTGGGTGTGCAGGGGACACACTTCAGGGAAATTTGGCCATGGGACGGTATTGGTTTAGATTGCCTAGACATTTTTAAATGGATTACATCAAGAAAAAGCATGGTAGTACCCAAAAGAAGGGAAGGAGAGTGGAAGCTTAAATCAGCAATAATAGGGGAAGAGTGTTTATCAAGAAAAGGGAAAATGAATGCTATAGAAGCAGGAGAAAAGTCATGTAGAAAATATCTAGCAGCAAATGACACGCATACCAGGTGGATCCCAGAAAACCCCCCATTCATATTGGTCAATAGATAAAACCGAAAGTAGATGTGTGTACGGTGAAAAAGAAAAAAATGTTTGAATGCTTAGGAGATCATATTAACCCTTTCTGGGCAATGGAAAT
The DNA here is from genome assembly GCA_024362935.1 of Setophaga petechia. Classification (NCBI taxonomy): domain Eukaryota; kingdom Metazoa; phylum Chordata; class Aves; order Passeriformes; family Parulidae; genus Setophaga; species Setophaga petechia. The sequence goes on from JANCRA010000010.1 coordinate 3,213,783, forward strand.
CCTATCCAAATATTGGAAACATATAACAAGTTGAGATTCTAATTTCTGGGAGGCACCTAAAAATTTATTTTGGAACTGTGGTAACACGGCGTATGTGAAGATTCCAGGAGGGTGGACTGGGAGTCGCACAAATGGAGAAATGAAACCATCCTTTTTCTTACTGCCTAAGAATGTGAAATCAAACTTGGGAGTTCCAGTATATGATGATCTGGCCAGAAAGAAAAAGAATTTAATTGTCGGAACCCAAAATTGGAACAATGAAATTTGGACCCCACAAAAGATTATCGGTACTTATGGGCCAGCTGGCACCTGGGCCCGATGGATCCTGGGGGTACAGAAATCCTGTATATATGCTCAATCAAATCATCTGGTTATAAGCAGTACTTTCAAGTCAATGTCAAATCAAACAATTCTGACCATTGATCTCTTAATACAGCAGCAACAACAAACACAATCAGTAATTTACCAGATCCGATTGGCAGTGGACTACCTCCTCACAGAGAAAAAAGGGATCTGTGGGAAATTTAATACTGCAGAATGCTGCCTAGAGATCGATGACTACACTCTCATGTAATTAAAAACATTACTCAAAATATTTGAAAACTAACCTATGTTGGAGCGCAAAAATGGACCCCGTTGTTTGGGGACTCTGATTGACGGGAGAACTTGTTCACCTGGAACAGTAAATGGTAGAAGAAATTGGTCTTCTTTGTGGTGTGTGCACTAGCAAGTGTAATATTTCTACCATGTGCAATTCCATGTCTAGTTGGGATAGTAACCAGCCTTGTCCAAAGCAGCATCGTTCTGCAAGGTAACATAGAAGGGGAAAATGGCAAAAAAGGAATGTTAATAAAAGAATAGAGGAATCAGAATGCCAGAGATATTCTTGAACAGAATGAGAAACTGAGAAAAGTAGAAGTTGAACTTTAAAAGGTTGATGCAGGCTGGAAGGCTGATCAAATAGTGAGAGGGGGAAATGGTCAAAAATAGGTTGGAAACTGTTGTAAAGTAGTTGATAATTGTTAAGCATGTACTATTAAATACTTTGGTTATTATATTGTAAAAGAGGTTAAAATGGTAGTTATGAGAAATATGGTATTCAACATAGGTATTATACGTAAAGTGTACCCCCACCCCAAGCAAACTGAGCCAGCCTAGGCAGAACCGTAAGGGCCAATCAAGCGCCTTAACCTTCACGCAAATGAAGGATCCCAACACAAACCAATCCAAAGGAACAAAATACAGTATAAAAAGGGGGCATCTGGGCTGTAAAACCCTGCTGCTCCACCTGGAACAGCGGGAACATGTCTGCTCAAGAAAGGAAGAAGATCCAGAGCCACCTCTTCAGCATCCTCACTCGTTGGGAACCCTCCTGCTCCACGAGAGGGCCCTCTAAGTTTAGGCCTTATAATAAAAGCTGAAATCACTTCAGTTCCAGGATTTTGTTCCCATTTATCACACTGACCAGCAATGTCAGCAGGCAAAAAATAAGGTTTTGCTGAATAAAGGCCTCTGATGAAGCAAAATATTTACAATCAGGGCAGTCCATTTGTTCAGATGGGGGCACGCTCTGGGGGTACAGCTGAGGCCATGAGGTCACAGCAGGTCAGGGGTCACAGCAGGCTGAGGTTACAGCAGGCTCTGAGGTCACAGAGGTCCCAGACCCGGTGGTTGCACAGCAGCACAAGGAGCCAGCAGTCAGTGCTTGAGCACAACTGTTGCGGCAGCAGCGGCGGTGGCAGCAGCGGTGCTGACATTGGGACAGCGGTGTCAGGACAGTGGTGGCAGCGAGAGCTGCAGGACTGGCAGAGGGCAAGGCACCATGGCCCTTGCTCTGCGCCTCTTCCTCCTGCTCCTCCTGGCCGTGGCCCTGCCTGCCAGGGCTGCCCAGGCTGCTCCGCTGCAAGCGCGGGGAGCAGGTGAGCCGGCAGCCTGGCTGCCCTTTCCCGGCACAGCGCTCCCTGCTCCCCGGGAAGTGCTGGCGATGGTTTTCCCAGGCCTTTAGGGAGGGATTCCTCTGGGGGAGGGAGAGAGTCCCCACGGGCCTGGGGTTGCCCCTGTTTCCTCTCCAGGGATGTGTCACAGGGCCTGCAAATAGGGTGGAGATTGGCCAGGAGCCAGGCCAGAGCTCCCCAGGCCCCTGTGCAGTTTGGCCTTGTCTATTCACACCTGGCTCCCATGGCCTTACCCAATCCCCTTGCAGTGCCCAGTTTCCTAAGGCAGAAGGAGTTCCCAGGATGCCCTGGAAATGGTTCTGATCTCTGCTTCCCTCTAGACTGGGATCGCAACTTGCATTATCTAGATGCCATATTGGATGAGAGCTTGAAAATATTGGAGGATGCTGGAGGTAAGTTCTCCATGTGCCTTTCCTAAGAGAATAATCCCATGTGTCTATGTGGCAAGAACTTACTCATGAGCCATTTGCCTTAACATAATCTCATGGTTGAAGGAATCTAGAATTTTTGACCTGCTCCTTCTGGAGCCCTGAGTCATCCCACAGGATCGCTGTCATTGGGAGGAAGGAGCATTTAGCTGTCCATCCTCCTCCCGTATTCAATGCCACTGTGCCCTTCCGTGTGCTCTGTGCAGCCAAAGAGAAGAGCAGAGAGGGTAGGGGCCAGGCCCAGGGCTGTGCCGCGGGGCTGAGCCTTGCCTGCAGCCTGAGGATCTCCTACAATGCCACGGGTGCTGTTCTGTCCTGCCTTTCTTTGCAGCTGAACCTGTTGGTGAAGGTGATCTGGCTTCCCAAGCCATATCCAGGACTGAGCCTCAGGGAGATGGTGAGGGTAGGTCACGGCCTTTCCCCTGTGAGAGCTGCCAGCTCAGAGCCCAGAGCTCGGCCAGGGGGGCATCGCTGCAGGTGCCAAGACAGAGCCATGCACGTGTGTGCCCTCGCCCTGCGCGATCCCCTCACCGCTCCTGCGGCTCAGTGGTGCCCGTGCAGTGGAGCAGAGATGGCAGAAGCTTCTGTGGCTGTTGAGTTACAGGGGTGTCTGCAGGGAGGACTTTTCAAGCTCCTTTCCTGGTTCCTGTACACAAACCCAGCTCCCATCGCAGGGGTGAGTAGTGTGTCCCTGCTGACCCCACAGGCTTAGCTCTGCTTTTGTGGCATCCATTCATGGGAAATGGAAACATTTCTCTTAAGGTCCCCTGAGAATGAACAACCAGCCTAGAGGAGACAGTAAGTCCTTGGAGGCATCCAAACCCATGGACAAGATGCTGAGTGACCTGGAGAGACGCCGTGGTGGGTGCATTCCCTCAGCCTTGTCCTGGGGCTCAGCAGCCGGGGGCTTTGGCTGCACATCTGGACACGCCATGCCCGGCACAGCGGGAAGGGATCCATGGCAGCCTCGCTGCCCCTCTTCTGCTTGCACACCCTGCAGGGCTGTTTCCCAGCCTGGCCTGGCTGCAGCTTCTCCCCAGCCTCTGCAGGAAGGCATTGGGCATCAGCTGACAGGGAACCCAAACTGCACCATGGGCCTGAGATCCCCTGCAATTTCCTGGTCTCTGGGTAGATGCAGAGAGGCAGCTGTTTGCAGGAGGGAAGGCCCTGGAGTAGCTCCAAAACCCTGGGCATTTTTATGTGTCCTTTTCCATGTCTTTGGCAAGTATTGCCTGGGGCTGAAGGGCACAGCACAGAGGAATTATGGCATGCAGGCTCAGGGGTTCGGGTACTGAGCAATCCTGGGCCAAGGGGCAGCAAGGTGCCTGCAGGCCCCAGCTCGGGGGGAAACAGGGACCGAGAACGTCCTGGCCGTATCCAGCGTGCTGCCAGCTCAGCAGTGCAGCACAGCACGGGCTCACGCTCCCCATTGCTCCCACAGATGCAGCCAGCCCAAGCACAAGTGTTGACAACATCTGGAAAAGCAGGAGAAGAGTTTTCTGCTGGGGAACACCTTGTTTGAATAAGATGATGGCCATTGTGTTTGGTGCGGCACTTGGCCTTACAATGTGCTGTGCAGCTATCTGGTATTGCTGGAAGAGAAAACGGTGAGTGTTTTGCAGATCTTTACCTCAAACAGCTCCCTTTAAAGGCTGCTCATAGTCAGGGAAACCTTTCCAGAGAGGTTGCAGTGGAGTTGTGGCCAGTCCATGATTGTCCAAAGAACTCTATTGAGGGTTCTGCTGCTGCCCAGAGCTTTCATTGGCCTCTTAATTGCTGGGCCTTGTCCTGGGGGGCCTGCTGGGGCTGCAGCCAGTGCTGGCTCCCACTGAGGCTGCCTGGCCCAGAACAGCCCCAGGGGCACAGGGCAGAGGCAGAGCAAGGTGGGGAGGAGAAAGAGCAGGGACGAGATTGCCCTTGAAAGGCAGAGGCGCTCTGGGGCCCGCTCCTGGCCAGGGAGCCTGCCCAGAGCCGTCCCCTGCTGGCCGGGGCCTTGAGGGGCAGCTGTGCAGCTGGGCCAAGCTGTGCCAGCAGCTCCAGCCGTGCTGGGGAGCCTTGCCAGCTCTGGGAGCTGCTGTGCAGGAGGCTCCCTGTGTGCCACTGCCAGCTGGGGCCTCAGCCATCTCCTCTCTCCACAGGCAACACCTTGAAGAAAAGCTGAAAGCTGCTGGCTGGCCCCGAGACCTCCTCTGCTGGAAGAGCAATAGCAGCTCTGAGTTTGACCTGTTTTCATTTTCATCCCAATGCTCTGTGGGTCTTTGAGGCCCCCCACCTCCAGGACCAAAGATGAAAGCCCCAGGAAAGAATGTAGAAATGCTCAACTGAATATTGAGCGAGAGATTCCAAATTCAGCTCTTCTATTGCAATAAAGAGATGGAGCTGTTACCCCAGTGTTCGAGTGGTAGCATCAGCAAAGCCCACCCGACAGCAGCACAGGCTGAGCTCCATGCCCAGAGGCAGCCATGGATGCCCACGGTGTGGAGGCAGGAGCCAGGCAGGGGCCAGGCAGGGGCTGCTGTGACCAGCAGCGGGGTCCCAAGGGCTGGGGGAGCTCAGGAGGCAGGCAGCAGCATGGGGCTCCTGAGAAAAAGAAACCCCATTGTCCTGGGGTGGCTATATGGTGCTTTTATCCCCCAATCGTCTTGTTCTGTTTACGCTGAATAATAAGTTTTGCACCTTTAAGACTTCTTGCAGAGAGCGAAGCGGGGAGAACACAGGTTTTTTTTCCCTCCAGACATTGCTCTCTCCCACATTCCTCCTCCTGGACTGTTGTTGTCTGCAGACAGACGGCAGACAGAGCTCTTCTTTTGCCTTTTAGTTAGTGTTAGCTAGCTGAGGCAAAGAAGTTTCCTGGACTGTGTTTTTTTGCCTTTTCTTTGCACCTCTTGAAACCTGCTCTGGACTGAACACCCAGGGGAGCACCGGCAGCTCACATTGCTGGCCCACCGGGCCAAGCCTGGCCTGCGACAATTCCAGCACCAGAGAGACTGATAAGAGACTGAGTGAGTCGCAACCCGGGGATGGGGTTTTCTCAGTTTGTCATCTCTTTTAGAGTGGCAAGGGGTGACATTGTTTGATTTTGTTTAGGTTTTATTGTTTAATAAACAGGTTTTTTCCACCTTTCTCCAAGGAGGTATTGTTTTCTCCCGGACAATTTGAGAGGGGGGAGGGGCCGATTGGATCTGCTTTTCCCACCGGAGCTCTTGTGGGGGATTCTTCCCCAAATTTACTCTAAACCTGGACACCCATTTTGTCTTAGTTCTTCATTTTTAGAAATTAGAAAGTTTTAGAAATATTTCAAAATATTTTTTCTGTAGAGAGACATCCACAAATATTACTTCCCAATTACTATAGTAGTTAAGGATTTTTTAAAGTAGTTTTAGAATCCAGAAAAAGAAACCCCATTTTGTCTTCACTTTTCATTGTTAGAAATATTTAGAAATATTTTTTGTAAAGAGAACTCCCCAAATGTTTCCATCCTTTTTACACAATACATCCATAGTTTTGAAAGTAGTTTTACATTCTGGAAATTTTTTCCACTTACACAATAAAAAATAAAATTGCATTTGAGTGGTAATTTTTACTCTAGGAAGAACTAAGACATTCTGTCTTGGTTTGGAAAGACAGGAGTCTACTAAGGAAGGCTGGAACCTCCCCTGAAACAGAGAATGTAAACCCTCCCCACCCCTCTGAATTGTTATATATTTTAAATTAAGGGGCTCTCAGCAAAAATATGGGAGCAGGAAATAACAGTTCTTTAATAGGGAAGAAAATAAAAGGATAAAAATAAACAACGCAGTACACTAGAACAACACTGACAGAGTCAGAACCCAACCTGACATCCTCTTGATCAGGGTGTTGGTAGCAGTGCAATTGGAAACTTGGCTGCAGTCCTCCTGGAATGTCACCTATGGTTCTGCTGCAGCAGGGATCCTATAGAAAAGGGTGTAGTCTTTCCTCTGAAGATCCACTGGAAGAAGAGGCAGCTGCTGTACCTCTGGGGAATCCAGTAGAGAAGCTGTGCAGTTATTCCAGGAGCTCCAGATTATATCTGGGTAGCAACACTTAGTTCCTCCTTGTGGGCAGAGCATCTCACAATGGGATGTCATAGTTCTTATCAGTCATGCAGTGACATTCAATAGCTGTTGTGGAGAGCTTTGTGGACACCTGGCTACCTGAGAAGGGTCACGTCAACATACTACCACTGGCTAAGCTAGAAGGAGACAAGTGCAGGAGCCAGTAGTCAGTGTCCAATAACAGGCAAGGACATTGTGCCCTTGGTACAACATTAAGAAAGGGAGGAAAATCTTTGGCAGAAATGTGTAGAACAGTTTCAATAGAATAACTACAAGAATGTAGAAGTAGGCGTAGTTGCCTGATAAGTAACTAACCAATAATGAGCTCGCCTTTGCAATATGTATGAGCTTCATTAACACCAATATAAATATGTGTACCCATCAATAAAGTTCGAGATCTACTGATGGCTTATGTTAAGCCCCACGTTTCTTCTGCCGTTCCCAACAAAATGGTGGCCCGTACATGATACCGGTGACCACGGGGGTTTGGTGAAGGAGTTCGGGTCCTGTAGCAGCTGGGATGGCGAAAAAGCACTGCTGAAAAAGGGGAAGGTGCCATGCCCTGGGACAACTCACTGGAGGACCCGGCCAATACGTGCTGCCGAAGCCTGCGAGGCTGCGAAGAGCGTTCACGATTTAATATGGAAAGGCAAGCAGCATATGATTTATTTACTTGCTTTTTAAAAAAGCGTCAGGTTAAGGGCATAGATTTGCAGAAAGAGCTTCCTGGGTTATTAGCTTATGGGTATGCACAGGGTTTCTTTCAAAATCCTCATACAGTTCATGAATTAAGTGAGTGGCGTAAGTTTGGGGATAAGCTGCTGGAGGTAGTTTTGGATGATGATAAAACTGCAAAGAAGTTAGCCAAGTTGTGGCGAGTGGTGCATAATGAGTTAATACAATATCAGGTAGAAAAGAAGGCTGCACAGCAAGCTAGTGCGGCTCATGGCAGGAATAAAAGTTATGGGGACTGGGCAGACTTTCCGCTGCCTCCTGCTACTGCTAAAGTTATTCTGCCTCCCTTGGCTTCTGCCTCAGGCAGTGCCCCCTCCCCCACAAATTCCACAGCAGCACCGTCTGCGGCATCTGCACCGCTTGCACTGTGGCCAGAGGCTCCATCTCCCCCTCCTAGCAACGAGCCGATCCCTGGGGCAGAGAGTGCCCTAGTGGGGGCCATTGCACAGGAGAGGAGGAAGGCATGGGCAGCGGTAGCAAAAGAGATCATGGATTCGGGGGATATTGAGGCTATGGCAGCAGCCATGGAAGTTGCCTGCCCGGTGGTATTTACTCCTCTGGAAGGGGGTGGATTGCAGGCAGCGATCATTGCGTTAGACTGGAAACTGTTATCGCAGTTACGGTCCACAGTTAGCCAGTTCGGCGTTACAGCAGAGCCTAGAAAGCAGATGCTTGACTATATTTGGGGGACCCAGGTGTTGTTGCCAGCCAATTGTAGAGGAATTGCAAAGCTTATCTTTACTCAACATCAGCAGCTTCTGTTTAATGCACACTGGCAAGCACTCTGCCAGGAATCTGTAGCACTAGTCCGCCAGCCAGGTGACCATTACATGGAGTCACCTTAGATGAACTATTGGGTGTAGGAGCGTTTGCTCAAACAAAAGCGCAAGCATTAATCGGTCCCGATAAGTGTCGAGAAGCTATGCAACTAGTACGACTGGCTATAGATAGAATAAAAGATCCAGGCAGAGTTCCATCGTACATGGGGATAAAGCAGGGTAGAGATGATGAGTCATTCGGATCGTTTATAGACAAGGCAGCCACTGCTATCGAGCGAGCAGGAGTCCCTGATTACATGAAGGGTGCTTTACTGAAACAATGTGCCCTCCAGAACAGCAACCAGACTACCAGGAATGTACTAAATACCCTAGGAGCTAATTGGACTATAGAAGAGGCTTTAGAACAAATGGCAAATGTGCCCTTAGGGAGTCAGGCGATGTTAGTAGAAGCTATTAAAGAGCTAGGGATAGGACTGAAGGAGCAGGCAGCTGCATCCCAGAATCAAGTGTTAGCAGCACTCGCGCCCTTACAGGCAACAGCAGCAGATACTCCGCGGGCTCCATCTACTGCCGATTCAAGTGTTACTGGTGCAGAAGCATGGGACACACCCGACGGACCTGTTACGCAGCTAATGTTTGGTGTCAAAGCTCCACTTGGACACCCACAACACCGGAATTTGCCGACGTCGATCAGGAAACGTAAAAGCCAGCGCGCCCAACAGCCGCCGTGCTCAGACACAAGTAGCAGCTGTCAACACCTCAGCCCAGCCCCCCTCCAGCCAGCCACAGCCGGCAGTCTCGGGCTGGATGTGGCAGCCTCAGTAGCAGTAACGTTGATGACCACTTGGCCGGAAAAGGTTCCGACTGGAATAAAAGGACCAATCATCATTGATGGACAGCCTATGGGAGCTTTGTTACTGGGACGATCATTGGCCACTATGATGGGATTATTTGTTTTAACTGGGATTATCGATGCTGACTTTACTGGAGAAATTTGTGTTATGGTACATACTCCTTTTCCACAGATTCGAATCGAGAAGGGACAGAGGATAGCTCAGTTAGTTCCATTGGAGCAAATGACTAAAACATTACCCCCTTGTCAATCACAACCGAGGGGAGAGCAAGGTTTTGGCTCCACCGGAGGACTTACTCTATTGACAATGAATTTAAACGACCGGCCAAAATGCACTGTATTAATAGAATATCAGGGTGAGAGGCAAACCTTGGAAGGTTTACTGGATACTGGTGCAGACTCCAGCATTATTAGGCCAGATTGCTGGCCCCGCAACTGGCCATTACAGCAGACAACAGTGACAGTTACCAGGGTTGGAGGACTAACGCTTGCAAGGAAATCACCTCTGATATCTGTAACTATTGACGGAAGAATTTTAAGGAGTATCTTTTCAGTTGTACCTTTGCCCCCTTCTGTACAGTGCCTCGTTGGTCGGGACATTCTGGCTCAATTGGGAGTAGTGCTGACAAATGAACATCCTTTGGGCTAGTTGCCATTGCGTGGACTTTCCCAATCCCACTAACATGGACCACAAACACGCCTGTGTGGGTTAAGCAATGGCCTTTAAAAAGGGAAAGTCTGGAACAAGCACATTTACTAGTCCAGGAACAATATAAACAAGGTCATTTACAGTTGTCAGTAAGCCCATGGAATACCCCTATTTTTGTTATGAAAAAGAAGTCAGGAAAGTATCACTTGCTACATGACTTACAGGCTGTAAATGAACAAATGGAGCCTATGGGAGCCTTACAACCAGGTTTATCTAACCCAGCTATGTTGCAAGGAGGCTGGCCACTGCTGATTGTGGATCTTAAGGACTGCTTTTTTACTATTGCTCTCCACCCTCGAGACACTTGGAGGTTTGCCTTACCTTGCCGGCTTTAAACAGGGAAGAACCAGACAAGAGATTTGAATGGGTGTCATTGCCACAGGGGATGCGCAACAACGCCACCTTGTGTCAACTGTCTGTCGATAACGCGTTACAACCTTTACGGCAAGCCTGGTCCGAAACAACCATTTCTCATTACATGGACGATATTTTATTTGCGCAGCCGCAACCTTTTACAGGTCAACAAATTCAAGAAATACATGATGCTCTAAAATTACATGGACTGGCTGTAGCTCCTGAGAAAATCCAATTATCTGCACCCTGGAAATATCTAGGATGGATACTTACCGATCAGGTTGTGACCCCCCAGAAACTGCAATTGAATGTTAAAATATATACATTGCATGATGCACAAAAGTTACTTGGTGATCTGCAATGGCTATGCCCTATTGTAGGCATTCCAAATAAGTTATTAGATAAACTTTGACCTTTACTAAAAGGGACTGACCCAGCACAGCCTGTTCGTATAACCTCTGAGCAGGTTAAGATACTTCAACAGATACTGGACTGTGTAACCCAGGGCAGTGTCCAGAGACGAGATCTTAACCTCCCCATAAAGCTGACAGCTTGGTGTAGAACTAAGTTTTTACTGGGTGCACTTACTCAGCAAGACAGAAAAATGGGGCAGACGTGAGCCTTGGAATGTATATCCCCCCCACTTCAGCAACATAAAACCCTTCTTCAAAAAATCGAAATTTTGGCTGATTTGCTTAAGAAGGGTCGTGAACGGGGGTTACAGATTACTGGAAAGGAGCCCGATGAGATACGGATCCCAATGAAGAAAGATACATTGACCTGGTACCTGGAAAACAGTATGGAATTACAAGAGGCGCTGCTGGGAGCCGCAAGTGTGATTGCCACTGATGATATTCCCAATATACCACTGAATTGGGGAGGGCAGTGGGGTTGGATCCAACGCCCAAAAAGATCGCAGGAGCCCCTGTCGGATGCCATAACAGCCTACATGGATGCAGGAAGAAAATCCAAAACTGCTGCAGTGACCTGGCAGGAAAAGGGACAATGGCATCATCAGATTCTTCAGGCTTCTGAGTTGGATACTTTACAAACGATGGAGCTATTGGCTGTTGTCTGGGCCATGATGTACTTTTCTGGGCCTCTCAACATAGTGACAGATTCTTTGTATGTTGCAGGACTGTGCGAGCGAATAGAGGATGCCTCTATAAAAGAGGCTCAAAACAGAAGGTTACATGATCTGTTTATACAGCTACAGAGGGCGATTAAGCTGAGAAAGCATCACTTTTCTGTTATCCATATTAGAAGTCACAAGTCTGGTATCAATGACACAAGTGACTCCAATTCCCAGACAGACCATGGCCAGAGAAGCACATTCCATGTTTCACCAAAATGCAAAGGGCCTCCATAGAGAATTTCAGATATCTATGGAAAAGGCACGGGCAATAATCAAAGCCTGTCCCATATGTAGTCATCATAATGGGGGATGTGGATTAGGTCTGGGAGTTAACCCAAGAGGGCTGAATACAAATGAGACCTGACAAATGAATGTTACACATGTTGCTGAGTTTGGAAGGCTGAAGTCTGTACATGTTACTATAGACACCTATAGTCATTTTATATGGGCCACGGCACAGACTAGTGAGAGAGCCGGGCATGTGGAGAGGCACCTCAGTAGCTGCTTTGCAGTGATGGGAGTGCCACAGCGTGTCAAGACAGATAACGGGCCCGCCTACTGAAGCAAAAGAATAAAGCAATTCATGCAAACGTGGGGAATAGAACATGTTACAGACATCCCTAATTCCCCAACAGGGCAAACAATTGTAGAGAGAGGTAATGGTACCTTGAAAAGATATCTAGGTAAATACACAGATATTAGAGAGCCACCAGAGAGATTGCTAAGGTGCCTATTTGTTTTGAATCATTTCTGTGTTTTTGGGGAAAGCAAAGTTCCTGCTGTAATTAGCCATTATGTACAGGAGAAAGGCAGTGTGAAACAAGATGTGTGGGTAAAATACAGAGATCCCAAGGCAGGACAATGGCAAGATCCTGCTAAGGTATTATATTGGGGCTGCGAATATCTTTGTGTTTCTACCCCTACAGGATCTTTGTGGGTACCTGCTAAATGGACCCGAGCAGCTGTGCTAGATGGAACTGAGACTCAGGCAACTGAGCGAGGAAGACCGTCGGCGAGTGGAGACGAAGCTGTTGATCATCCTTCAACCAATACTTCTTAAACTGAAAGGACAGTGTATTTATGCCATTGACCGAGCCATTGATCAGTGCAAATCTGTAGATAATATACTAGGCCTACTCTCAGCACTTACTACCTTTGAACTTAAAGAACCTAAGGATCTAGCTTGTATTAAGTGTCAAAATAGACAATGTAATGCATGGGTGCTGTTTTTTTGTGGGGGTTGTCAGCAAACTAAGTGGGTGCATCAGACCCAGTTACCTGAACTGTGGTGCAGGAGATGTGAATTTTATTGGCAGTTTAATTCCTGGGAAAGAGCATTTAAAGACTTTAGAGGGTTACCTGGTCACCAAGGGTTACAGTTATATGAATCCCCAGAGCAGAAAATTCTTGGATGGTTTAGGTGGGGAATCCAGCACTTGGCCAAGCATGCCTTAGGACAATCCCAATCGTGTATCTTACAAACTAAGTGTGGTTGGGGTATTCCCCTTTCACAATTAGACGTAATAGGTCCGATTCCAGGAGGTCAAGACCCCAACCAAGCGTGGGACGATTGTTTAAGAAGCCTAAAGAGGTTAAATCTGGGCAGGTCAAGGAGAAAAAGGGGGAAAGGAAAAAAGAGACATTTTTAACAATTTATGAGAAACATGTTTACCTCCCCAATGTCAGGGAGGTTCAAGGCAGCACCTGGGGAGATCAAGATGAGGTGGCAAATTTATGCTGTTGCTTTACTAACCTTCACCCTCTTAACAGACAGTGCAGGTGCTGCCGAAGGCGTGTGGGCCCCACCTCAGCCCAAGATGAACGTTTGGATCACCCTGGCAAATTTAACTAATCAGGAGGCTATTTGCCTATCATTATCTTCTCCAGGTAATCCATTTACAACTTGCTTGGTTGGGCTACCAGCGGATCCCTGGCCATGTCCCTCAGGTGTACCCACCTGCAATACCAATGATGCTGCAACAAGTGTAGATAAATGGGATCAGTGGATTTCTCATTTTCCCATAGCACCGCAGGAACCCCAAGAATTGGAACTGTTAGGTTCAGTGATGGCAAATGCATGCCTTAATTTTAACCACAGAAGCCAGCTTTCAGCCAAGAACCATTCCACTGTTGGAACTTCCAGCATGGCTGTCTATCGTAATGCAACTGCTTGGTGCAATTATACCACAAAGAAAGTGTCAATCTCATCTAATGACCCTATCCAGTTGCCAGCAGGCTACTTCTTAATCTGTGGGGACCGTGCTTGGCCTGCTGTCCCATCGATGCTGTGCGGGGGCCATGTACAATTGGACAGCTGTCTCTGCTTACACCCAATATGTCCATGATATTAAATATGAGCCGCCGCCATCATCGAATTAAAAGAATGGCCCACGCATTTACTGCTGACTGCAAAGACAATGTAAAATTTTGGTCCCCGGGAGCCATAATTACAGCATCCTTTCTGACTCCAGGGGTAGCAGTCGCAGGTGCCCATGCCACCCTAAATAAATTGGGATGTTGGCTTGCAAAACAAACCAATGCCACCTCTTTGGCACTTTCTAGCCTTTTGCTTGACGTTGATTCTATTCGCCATGCAATGCTTCAAAATAGAGCTGCAATTGACTTTCTTTTACTTGCACAAGGCCATGGCTGTGAAGAATTTTAGGGCATGTGTTGCATGAACCTTTCTGACCATTCACAGTCCATTCACTCCCAGCTCTCTGAGTTGTGGAGGTTAACCGGAAACTTACAAGTGGAATCAGGCTTCGGTATTGATGGATGGCTCAAATCTTTAGGTTTAGGATCATGGTTACATTCTATTGTAAAGGTTAGCATTATAGTGGGCATTGTAGCCCTGTTAGTAGTGTTAATTTTGCCTTGCTTTTGCATGTGCTTACAGAATATGGTGCAAAAGATGATATCTGCCGCATTTAATCAGACTATGCTTGTTCAACAGAAAAACGGGGGAAGTGTGGAGAGCTTTGTGGACACCTGGCTACCTGAGAAGTGTCACGTCAACATAGTACCACTGGCTAAGCTAGGAGACAAGTCAGGAGCCAGTAGTCAGTGTCCAATAACAGGCAAGGACATTGTGCCCTTGGTACAACATTAAGAAAGGGAGGAAAATCTTTGGCAGAAATGTGTAGAACAGTTTCAATAGAATAACTACAAGAATGTAGAAGTAGGTGTAGTTGCTTGATAAGTAACTAACCAATAATGAGCTTGCCTTTGCAATATGTATGAGCTTCATTAACACCAATATAAATATGTGTACCTATCAATAAAGTTCGAGATCTACTGATGGCTTATGTTAAGCCTCGCGTTTCTTCTGCCGTTCCCAACAAGCTGTTATCAGCAGATGTCCCCTCCTGAGGGAGGAGTGAATGTGGTCACTCAGAGAGAGAGATAAGGCAAACTGCCCACTTGACATAAGACAGCTGCCATACAGATGGTAATAGAATACATCTTGCCTTCCAATATGGAACACACCCTCAGCCAGTCAGCCTGCTGCAGAGGCTCCTTTCCCACAGGAGCTTTGTACGTAGCCACAACTAACATACCTAAAACCTTCTCCCAGATATTCCTCTGGGATTTTTGACAAGCTCACCTCTCAGTCTTCTCAGACAAACTTTGAGCACAGTGGGAATCTCTTCAAGTTCCATCTTTGTTTGCTTCTGGTGGAACTCCCTCAGTTCTAGAGCAGGGGCTTCTCTCAGCTTCCTGCTGCCCCCGGGCTCTCCTCCCGGCCTGCTGGGCTTTGTTGGGTGGCACAGCCTGTGCCAAGGGGCGGCAAGGTGCCTGCAGGCCCCAGCTCTGGGGGAAAGGGAGAACGTCCTGCCTGCATCCACCGTGCTGCCAGCTCAGCAGTGCAGCGCAGCACGGGCTCACGCTCCCCATTGCTCCCACATTATCAGGCCATGGGGGTCTTATCAGCAGAGCATTGGCCTGAGACCTCTATCCCCAGGCGGATAGAGTACCGGAGGCCAGCTCGCTCCGACCCGGGCCACAGGGTAAACTGCTAGCTAGCAGGGTGATAACAGCTCTTATAGTGATTGTCAGCTCTTTAGGATTTCAGCTGCTGCTAGGTTAGGTTTCCCCGGGCACAAGGCTTCAGGCAGACGTAGAGAGAAGAGAAGGCGCCGGCTTGTTCCACGAGGATGGTTTATTTGGGGGATCGTGAAGGGTCTCAGCTCTTCTTCTTCCAAAGTTAGTAGGGTACAGTGTGCTACTTTTATACTCTTGGCCAGGCTCCAGATCTGACCAATGGACAAAGGTTAGGGGGACTACAAGTGACCAATAGTACAGTTAACAAGACTTTTCTCCTTATAAGGGTACAAAGATAAGTTGTGAGTCTGGGGTGAGGAACACCTCTCTGCTGCTGTGTCAGCATTCCCATTGTTAAATCCTCCACAGTGCCTTGGCAAGGCTTGTGGTGTTTACTACACCCACAGATGCAGTCGGCCCCACCACACGTGTTCCTGATTCCCAGAAGGGAATTGGTTTCTGTCAGGGAACACGCTGCTGGCTAGAGTTAACGGTAAGCCTGGCTTTTCTCTGGCATGCAGGGGATGGGGGGACCCCTGTAAGGCTGACAGATGACCGGGGTCTGTCATGAGGCACACGAGCTGGACGGGGGGGGTCTTGTGCGTGTTGGGTTTTGCAGTAAGATGTGCAGGGCTTTGGGTCCTTTGGCTGGGGTTGTTCATGAGGTTCTATGGGGATTTGGGATCTTTTCTATGGTGTACAGGTGACTGGAGACATCTGTAAGGCTGGCAGGGGCTTGACTTCCTGGGTATTACCGTGGCGGTTTAGTGCTTGCTGTTGTTATGTTTGCCCAATTATCCCATCATAAAAAAAAAACAAAACAACAACAACAAAAAAACAAACAAACAAACAAAAAAACCCCCAATATTTAAAAGTAGTAGCAATTTTAATTGAATATTTGAAATTTAAAAATTATGAAATTGGATACAATATAATTGGATTAAAATAAGGGATAATTTGGTTCTAATAATAGCGCATAAGCAAAAGATAACCATGGGGTACAGAGTGCAGGGCTCTGGGACCCTTGCCACCTCACGTACAAGCTTGCCAAGTAAAATTCCCCCTTTTATGCCATCTACCCATGCCATCTCCTCCCATTTCTGATTCATCATACCTCTACCTCCACCCTCATCACCACCTTTACCACGCATGTGCCACCACTCAGTTTGGTGGTTGCACAAGTTTTCTTGGGGGTCGTCTGATGAAGATTTCGTAGTCTTCCTCTGTGTCCTTTTATTCACCTTTGGGTTACACATGCGCACCAAGCCAGTACAATGTAAGCCAAGACTAACGTATCACTACATCTATATATCAAGGCAAGAAATCCCTTATAATTAGCATTTTCTGGGACCCAACCAGGTTTTGCTTCCTTTCTACTTATTTTTAGCAACTGTATCTTCGACTTCTTTCCTCCTGTCCTTCTGAACATCTGCCAGGAGTGGGGGGTGGAGCCCCTCCTCTCCCTCTCTTCTTTGGCATTATAACTTTTAACTATTTTTATTATTCCCAATATTGATTACTGTTTCAATTTTATCAGCACGAATCATACCTATTTATCACAAATCCCCCATTTCTCTTCTTGATCATTGATTTGTGCTTTGTTAAAAAGCTGTGCCTTGATATCCTTTATACTCTTCAGAATTTAGATTTTCTCGTTGTCTCATTTCAGCTTCAAACTTCTCCAGAATTTCTGTTGCTGCCTCTAGTTTTTCACACTCTTTTTCCAATTTGGTTAGCATTTCCTGGGCTATTTCAATCCTTTTAGGTCCTTGTTCCTTAACATGGGTCGATTTAGCTCTCAGTACCATTATAGATTTTGGTTTTCCTTTTTCTACTGATTTTGAATCTAGAGATATTGTTGTAATCTGCATCCCTTGGATCACTGAGTGTGTTAGCCTAATAAAACACGGAATCATACAAGGCAGAAACAAAAGTCCCACAATTGAACATAACAACATGAACCCTAACTTTTTCCACCAAACACCTCCAAAGAGGTTATCCCACCAATCTGCTTTCAAGATTGAATTCCATTTTTGTACTGGCACATGAGCTACTCTTTTCATTTCCTCTGCAAGTTCTGTGATAGCTTCCCCATAATCATAAATTTCTACACAGCACTCAGATTCATAAAATCTCCCACAAACTCCTCCTTCTTCTGCTAACAGATAGTCTAGGGCAATCCTGTTGTGGTACACAAATGCAGGCATTTGTGAATATTGCCTGGCCAGCAATTTTAGGGCACCGGAAATGTGATTAGACACCACTTGCATTACTGCTTGGAGCCTTACAATTGATTCAACAGGTAAATTGGGGTCCTATATCCCCATGATCCATCCTGAGCCCATGTTGCTGGGTCATAATATGCTATAACTCTTTCTGCAGGCCATTCATCCTCCCCCCATTTTTGGTTCCCTCCTGCTGTTGGAAGGTTGAAATTCAAATCTCTTT
The DNA here is from genome assembly GCA_024362935.1 of Setophaga petechia. Taxonomy (NCBI): domain Eukaryota; kingdom Metazoa; phylum Chordata; class Aves; order Passeriformes; family Parulidae; genus Setophaga; species Setophaga petechia. The sequence goes on from JANCRA010000010.1 coordinate 3,231,299, forward strand.
TATTCTGCTGCAGGGTTTCATACAGTGGAGTTCCTAACACATTGCTCCTAGACCTCGGTATAACAAAGAAGGAGGGTTGTATTACTCTTAAGGTACAGGTTCCTCCCCATTTTTGAGGTAACTCACTGTATGCTCGTTGCCCACAAATCCAATATATCCCACCTGGGGCTTTCCATTTTGTATCAGTTTTCTCTGGTTGTTCCCAATAAGACCTCAGGCTGCTGATGGATTGTTAGGGGTTAGCTCCAGGACTTCTGTACCAGCATAAATTAATCTGTTCGTCCCATTCACAATTTATTTCTTTTATCGGTCCCCAATATCCAACAGGGGTTTTAGGTCACCAGACTTTTGAACGATTATCCATATTGACTACTAATGTGGACTTACAAGGAGCATACCCCACTACTTTATTAAATTTCCTTCCTTCTCGAGTTATACAAATGATTCCAATTACTTGATGGCTCAAAATCCATCCTTCAGGTCTCTCCAATGTTCCAGAAATTTTGATGTGGTTCCATTTTAGAAATTGCTCTGGAGCTAAGCTCTCACCTTCCCACGGCCATCTTTCAGCCATTTTTAGACCTCCACAAATCCAACATTTGGATAACCCCAATTCCATGGCAATCTCTTGCATCAATCCTACGGACAAATTCTTATTTGAGGCTGGCAGGTCCCAATCTTTGTAGTGCTGTTTTAGCTGTTTATACAATTCAGTCAATTCCTCTGATTCTTTTCTCCTGTTCTTTCCTCTATTTCCTTTTGTTTCCTTTTCTTCTTTTATTTTTTCTTTCAATTTTTCTTTTAGTGCCCGGTTTCCCATGCTGATACTTGGATCCTTTCCATTATCATCTTTTTCAAAACAAAAGAATCTTTCATATTGAGGGTAAATCTGATCACCATGGGGATAAGGAGCTCGTCCATTGTATCCCAGATTTTTCCCTACCCAATACATCTTTCCTTCTTTCACATAAATATCTATAAAGTTGCTGCGATTGTAGCAGGCAGAACTAACATACGGGTGTGTCACAAACACAAATTCCATCTTGTCCTTAATCCACACAGGGTGATTGCAATAGTCACAAATGTTGAAATTGCTGGGACTTGGTTTTTGCCGTTTGCTTTTTCATTGCCGATCCTTTCATTTCTTGAACTTTGTCCAGTGTGGCTTTCTGGCTTCGGCCAACCGCCCAGGGTACCATAATGATCACAGTGAAAATAATCCTCAGGAAATCTACCTTTCTACCTTTCTCAAGGCCCCTTGGGTTGCAGCCAAGGGCCGAGATGCCAGTCTTCTTGGCAGCAAAGGTAATATCCCAGGATCTAGTCACTGGTGGTTTTAGTTTCCTTGGTACCTGTAACCCCACAGAGTTTGCTTGTCCCCTTTTAAATGCCACTTCCCAGTTCTGGCTGGTTAAGAAGGGATAATTCAAATGAAAAGAACAGGGAAAAGGTTAGGCTGGAACACCATAAATTTATATTTTCCAAAATTTCAGGGATATGCCAACCACAGTAAGTTTTAACTAATTATCATTCTGCTTCTGGGGCAGGGAGTTTATTAAATCACCACCTCCAGTAGGCACACTCGTGGCCCCAATATGCCACCAGAATGTGCCTATGATGTGGTATATAGACATCCTCTCCACAACAATTATTGATTATGAGACACTGGTCTGTAATGCTATGAACTGCTCATTCTCTTATTTGTGCTACAGCCAATATAGCAAGAACCAATTGATCTAAACTCTCTATTAATCCAATGGCTGCTGGAAGGGTCCCGTCTCCCAGTCTCAAAGGTATCCCAAAAAAATCACTAGCAATGCGTTCTGTAGTTAGCCGGGTAAATACATAACCATGGCAAAACCAGCAAATCAATTGTCTCTCCTTCTCTTCCCTCTTAATTACTCTCCACCACGAGTTAAAGCAAAGTTTACAAACAATATATATCCAAGGATGATACCTTAAACTATGCTTACCACACTCCCACCGTTTTACTTGTCTCTGGACTCTTTCAACAACAGGTGTTATCAATTTCAATTCCTGGGACTGCAATTCGGTAATCACTTCTAATAATGTTGCTGGCGGGTGACCCCAGAGGAGATCTTTGATCCTTTTAGGCCGTTCCCACAGATTCAGAAAGTCTTTTATTCTTTTCCACCGGCGTCCTTCTGCCTCCGAGCTCAAGGGAATTGCAGTCAGCAGCCTCTCCAGGATGCCTAGTTCATTCTTAATAAATCAAGGTTAATAAAGATAACTTAAATTTTACCATATTTCACATTACTTCTGTTGCTATGTCATAAATTACATTTTCACTCCAGTCTTCTGTAAGAAAAGAAACCTATTTTCAGGTCCTTCTTAATTTTACTTTTAAATTTCCTGGTGTCAACCTGATTTTCCAATCAGGTATTGGCCCTTTTACTCGTGATGCATGTGTCCAACCCCTCTCTGCTGTTCGGACTGCAGTTTCAGTGGTTAACAAAACTAAAAATGGTCCCTCCCACCGTGGTTCCAGGTTTTGTCCCCTCCAGCATTTGATTAATACGTGATGTCCTGGTCGTATAGTATGGATTGGAAAATCCAGGGGAGTTGTTTGAGCTAAAACTCCATTTTCTCTTAATTCCTTCAGATTGTTTGCAATAGTTGTTATGTATCCCTGGATGGTTCTATCCCCTACTACCAAGGGGTCCAGTTTCTTACCCTGAGGATAGGGCATTCCATATAACATCTCATATGGTGAGATCCCAGTCTCAGAATGGGGTTTTGTTCTGATGTTTAATAAAGCCAAAGGGAGATACTTGGTCCAGGGCAATTTTGTTTCTATCATCAATTTAGTTAATTGTTGCTTAATAGTTTGATTCATTCTTTCAACCCATCCTGAGCTCTCAGGATGCCATGGAGTATGATATTCCCAAGCAATTCCTAGGGCCTGAGTCAGGTCCTTAATTATCTTAGAAGTGAAATGGTCTGAATCAATAACCCTCACTAATCCAAATCTTGGAATAACATGTTCCAATAATATTTTGGCCACCGTTTGAGCTGTAGCCCGAACTGCTGGAAATGCCTCAACCCGCCGAGTCAATTGATCTATTACAACCAACAAATATTTCCACCGACCCACTTCAGGCAATTCTGTAAAGTCAACCTGGATTTTTTCAAATGGCCTGTGGGCTGTTTTTCGTCCCCCAGAGGGAAGGCTCCTCAACACTTTCTTATTTACCTTTTGACAGGTGAGACACCCCTGGGTAATTTGTTTTCCAATTTCAAATATCCCTATACACCCATAAAATTTTAAAAAATGATCACAAAGGGCTGTTGTTCCCCAGTGTGCCCGTCTATGAAAGTTATCTGAGATCTGATGTGCCACTGGTTTAGGCATCATAATCCTGCCACCAGGAAGAACCCACTTTCCCTCCTTAAATGTTGTTCCTAACTTTCTTATAGCTTCCAGTTCTGCTAGTGAAAGGGAAAATGTCTCCTGCTGAATTTCTGTTTCTTGTAAGGTCATGATTTCAGTATCTCTTTTCCTTAAGGCCGCTCTTCTTGCTTTTTCATCAGCTAGATTATTTCCTCTGATTCTAATGTCTCCCTCTCTGGTGCCCCTTCACATGAACCACTGCTATTCTCTTTGGGCCCTTTAAAGCTTTAAGTATCTGAATTATCAGCCCCTCATGTACTAACCTTTTTCCTTGAGTGTTTATAAGTCCCCTTTCCTTCCAAATTTTTCCAAAAGTATGTACTACACTAAAAGCATATTTGGAGTCCGTATAAATAGTCCTTTCTCGCCCTTTTAGTATTAATAATTTAGTATTAATGCACGGAGTAATGCATAAAGTTCACAAGCTTGTGCTGACCAGGATGGACTAAGGGGACCAGACTCCTTGACTTCAAGCTGTCCCCCACTGATTATAGCATAACCTGATTTTTCTTTTCCCACTCACTACCCGAGATGACCCATCTATAAATAACTTTTCTCCCTTTTGTAATTCTTGGTCTCCCAAATCTGGAAGTATTTTTGTTTGTAATTCTATAACCTCTATGCAATCATGTACCAGCTGTTCCCCTGGATCCCCATAAAGAAATTGAGCAGGGCTCTGTACTTGTGTCACCTTCAATTCTAATTTGGGGGAGGTAATCAAGATAGCCTTGTACTTCTGTATTCGGCTGTCTGCTAACCATTGTTCAGCTTTTTGTGCTAAAATTCCCCTAATATTGTGAGGGGTGTATACTTCCAAAGGTGCACCAAAGGTTACTTTCCAGGCCTCTTACACTAGCAACGCAGTTGCTACCGAAGCCCGTAAACATGTCGGCCAGCCTTTACTAACTGAATCCAATAGTTTTGAATAATACCCCACTGGTTTCCCACTTCCTGCCCAGTCTTGAGTCAGCACCCCATAGGCTGTCTGATTAGTAGTATTTATAAATAACTGAAAGGCTTTTTCCAAATCAGGAAGACTTCGAACAGGAGCTTGCAATAAAGCTTCTTTAACCTCTTCAAATTTTCTTACATCTTCCTTAGTCCACTTAAAATGGTTTGCAGACAATTTTTCATATAAGAATTTCACTTTTCCACTAAATCCTTCAATACACTGTCTACAATAGCCCAGAAGACCTAAAATGTGTCTTATTTCTCTTTTTGATTTCGGGGGTTCCATGTTTAATATTCCTGAAATTCTCTCAGGGTCCAGCTTTTTCTTTCCCTTACTGATCCAATGACCTAAGTACCTCACTTCTGACTCCACAAACTGTAATTTGGATCTAGATATTTTTAAACCATTTTCACCTAAAAAATTCAGCAAATCAATAGTGCTCCTCCTGGTTTTCTCTTCAGTTTCCCCTGCCAATAACAAATCGTCCACATACTGTAACAACTTGATTCCTTCAGGCAACTCAAAACTTTTCAGAAGATTTTCTAATGCTCTCTCAAAAAGATTAGGTGACTTGGTGAAATGCTGCGGTAGCACTGTCCACCTGAGCTGTTCTCTTCTACCTGTGTCTGGATCTTCCCACTCAAAAGCAAAATAATCTCTACTGCCCTCATCCAAAGGGCAAATCCAAAAGGCATCTTTTAAATCCACTACACTGTACCACGTGTAATTAGGAGGCAATTGACTTAACAAGGTATATGGATTGGCTACTATTGGAAAATGTGTAATAGTCCTTTGATTTATTGCCCTTAGATCTTGAACCAACCTGTAACTCCCGTCAGGTTTCTTTACCGGTAAGATGGGAGTATTATGGAGTGACATGCAAGGTTCTAATATTCCTTGCTGTATCAAATTTTCAATCACTGGTTTTAGTCCCCTCCACCCCTCTAGTGATATTGAATATTGCTTTACTCGGATTGGTATTTCTGGATTTTGTATTTCAATTTTGATGGGCGGAATATTTAGCTTCCCCACTTCACCTTGAATGCCAAACTGTATCATTAATTTTCAGATTGTCTTCTTCAGTTAAAGAATAAATTTTAAGTTTTCCTTCACAGAGTTTTATCTGTAAATTCAAAGCTATTATTAGATCTCCACCTAATAAATTATTCTCTGATTACCTCTTGGGGTATCAACAGTAAATCATTTACTCCGAATTTGTCATCTGATTCAACTTGCACCCCTTTTATTACAGGAACGGGGAAAGCCTCTCACTTAACTCTGATTACTGGAACTTGCTCACGACTTATTTCACATCCCTGGGGTAATTTTTTAACAGTAGACCGAGAAGATCCTGTATCCACTAAAAATATAACTTCTTCGCTGTGAGGACCTATTTTTAACTTTATCAAGGGCTCTTCTGATAGTGTTTCGGTCCTCTTCATTAAACAGAGCCCCTGACCCCTCTAATCTTCCTGAAAATTTTTCTCGTCTTGCTGTTTCTTCCTGCAATTTTTTTGCAGGTGCCCCTTTTTATGACAGTAAAAACAGGTGGGTCCTGCACCCTTCAAAGCAGGGCAAGAATTTTTTAAGTGTCCTTTTTCGTGGCAGGAGAAACACACAGGCCCTGTGTTCTTAAAAATAGATCCTGACATCTGCTGTTTGTTTTTCCCTGCAGGTTTTTCTGTATTCAAAGCTGCCTGCATTTCTTTAACTGCCGCCACCAAAATTCTGGCCTCTGCCTTCTGTTTTTTCTCATCTCTTCTGACATACACCCTTTGTGCTTCTCTCAGTAACTCCTGAAGTCCCCTGTCCTGCCAATCTTCTAATTTTTCCAGCTTCTTCCTGATGTCTCCCCAAGACTTGGCCACAAACTGAGTTTTTAACACAACCTGCCCTGCTGCAGTCTCAGTATCTATACCTGAATATAATTACAAGACTTTCTTTAATCTCTCTAACCATTCTGCTGGGGAATCATCCTTTTTTTGATGCTCACTCAAGGCTTTTCCTATATTATGTCCCCTAGGCACTGCCCCCCGAATTCCTTGAATAATTATCCACCGGAGATCACTCATATTCTGCCTATGCTCTGCATTCTGATTATTCCAGTTTGGGTCCTGCATAGGCCATTTCTGATCACCTCACCCTTGTCCCTCATGTTCTCTGTCCCAAATCCACATTCCTGCCTGCCTGATCATCTCTCTCTCTTCTCTTGTAAACAAAAATTCCTAGGATAGACTTGCATCTCCACCCAGGTATATGTGTTTGGTCCCAAGAACTGATCTAACTTTTCTGCCACTCCGATGGGGTCCTCTATCAGTTTGCCCATCTCATTCTTAAACTCCCTGACATCCCCAGTATTTAGGGGAACACTCACATAACCAATAGGTGGCCCCTCTCCTGGATTTGCCATGGGAACTTCCCTAAGTGGGTATAATTGATTCTCCCTTTCTTCCCCTTCATCCTCATCATTTTCCTCCCCTTGTCTCCCTCTGCCTCTGGTTCTGTGTGCCACCGGTTCCTCTCGAATAGGAGGTGCATTTGGATTTACGGGGGGACTCTCAGGAGCCTGTGGCTGAGCTAGCTGGTTGGGTTGTCCATAAGGGGGTGGGAGTTGATTTAGTGGGTCCCACGGCTCCTGCCTTTTCTTTCTGACCACCTGCCCTTTTGTTAATAAAGGATACATTGGGTAACTCCCAGCTTCCTGCCTCTGAACAACAAACCTAGTCCTCTCCACCGGACTCCATAAGGCAGCATACTCACTGTCCTCCTGATTAACAGGGTCTTTTGGATTCACATAAATATGTAGAGTCTGGCAAATCCAATCCTCAAATGATCCGAACTTGGGCCAATATAAATTATCTTTCCGGATAATTTCCTTTGTCCTTTCAAACATGCAGTACTTAATAATTTTCTGTTTACATTTTCCCTTTTGGGATTCCCATTCATCCCAAAACCGTGTCATCATCCCCAGTGGGCTGTCCTGAGGAATGCTCCTTTCCTGAGAACCCCCCTCACGGTTCCCAGATACCCAAAACTCCAGTGAATTTTTCACACAATCCGCAGCCCCTGGGTCAAGGGATTTACTTTTTCCCTGACCCATTTCTGGCAGCAACAAACCAAGAAATCTTCGGTACCAGGAATTTCTTACTTTCCCACACTCACCTCGTGGGTCAACTTCCTCACTTACTACTCTGTCACACTGCCTTTTTAATCTACCTGTTCCACTCCTATCTCTCCCTCTGCAATCTATTAGCCCCATCCTCTCACCATTAATCACATACTAAATTGCCTGCTACCAGCCCCTCCAAAGAAATTGAACCTATTAAATCACTCTCCTCAGTCTCCCTACTTCCTCCTGGCCAAGGACCTTCCCACAGGTGCTTGGACCAGGGACGCCCTCCTTCCCCCTGGGTCAAACGCTCCCAGTGTCCCCACTCGATCACTTTTCTCTCATTTCCCTCCTTTCCAGGCCGGTCTCCTCACGGAGATCTTGAAACCGCGGTACCGGGAGGTCCCACTCGCTTCGGGGGTCCGGGACTGCCCAGCCCCTGTCTCAGATACTCCACACACACTCACACATGCATACAGCCGCTCCCCGACCCAAAACCCCATGATACTCACAGCCTCCTTTTCTCACGAGGGTCTTCGTGCACAAAGTTTTCTATGGGTACTCTCTCCTGTAAGCCAGCACTCTGATGGGAGCCTCTCTTGCGCGCTTTTAATAACTAATTTGCTTATGTGTTATTGTAATAAAGACTCTCTTTTCCCAAGGGAGAGAGGTCTAGCCTTGGGACCACTTAAAAATCTGGAGGGGAGCTCCTTACCAGGAGCTATCCACCCCCCCCCGGGGTTAAGAGGGTCCCGGGTTTCGGCACCAAATTGTTATGTTTGCCCAATTATCCCATCATAAAAAACCAAAAAAACCGAAAAAAACCCCAATATTTAAAAGTAGTAGCAATTTTAATTGAATATTTGAAATTTAAAAATTATGAAATTAGATACAATATAATTGGATTAAAATAAGGGATAATTTGGTTCTAATAATAGCGCATAAGCAAAAGATAACCACGGGGTACAGAGTGCAGGGCTCTGGGACCCTTGCCACCTCACGTACAAGCTTGCCAAGTAAAATTCCCCCTTTTATGCCATCTACCCATGCCATCTCCTCCCATTTCTGATTCATCATACCTCTACCTCCACCCTCATCACCACCTTTACCACGCACGTGCCACCACTCAGTTTGGTGGTTGCACAAGTTTTCTTGGGGGTCGTCTGATGAAGATTTCGTAGTCTTCCTCTGTGTCCTTTTATTCACCTTTGGGTTACACATGCGCACCAAGCCAGTACAATGTAAGCCAAGACTAACGTATCACTACATCTATATATCAAGGCAAGAAATCCCTTATAATTAGCATTTTCTGGGACCCAACCAGGTTTTGCTTCCTTTCTACTTATTTTTAGCAACTGTATCTTCGACTTCTTTCCTCCTGTCCTTCTGAACATCTGCCAGGAGTGGGGGGTGGAGCCCCTCCTCTCCCTCTCTTCTTTGGCATTATAACTTTTAACTATTTTTATTATTCCCAAATATTCATTACTGTACCAATATTGATTACTGTTTCAATTTTATCAGCATGAATCATACCTATTTATCACACCATCAAGGCCTGGAGAAGACCTGAGTGCTTGCTAAGGTGGGCAGGAGGCTGGGTTCTTTTGTGAGGCACACAAGGCTGTCTTGGGGTCTCTGCACTGGTGTGCACGGCTTCCTCGTGAGGCACACAGGGATATTTTCAGGTCCCTGCTGAGGGGTGCAGGGATCCCTCATGTTATAAATGAATATGATTTGTGCTAACAATTACAAGTATATCAATATTATAGAAAATATTTGTTAAAAAGTAATTAAACGAAAAGAATATGTAATGAGTATCATGGAACAGATGTTCTCAGGTCTTCATGAGAGAATAGGATACATAATGGAGTATTGAGATAAGCAATATCCTAAAACAGAATTGGCCTTGGGACGAAGCAAGTTAGGACAACTCCCGAGGCAGAATTGGCATGGGGACGAACAAAGTTAAGATGACTCCCAAGGCAGGGTCAGCCTTGGGATGAATAAAGTGGAGACAATTCCAGATGGGAATCTAAAATAGTGGCCTTATCTACGAAATAATATGGCTTATTTTGAACATAATGCTTATTTACATAACAGAAAGCTTAATGTACATATGTAACTTGCCAGGTTATTCAGAGGAAGACAGCGAGGAAGATGGTGAGCCTTCCTCTGAAAAGACCACCAAAGGGCCAAAGACACCTTAGCAACAAGTGGAGCATGAAATTGTCACTATGCAGTATAGTGACATAGATTTCAAGAATCGAAAAGAAATAGACTTATGGGAAAATACTGATGAATATGTATTAGCCTACAGTATATAAATTGTGGTTGGATCCTTCAGCCTTTTGTATGTGAGGCAGGGTGGGAAGCCTTCCCAGTGTCCTGATCGACTGGTTTTGCTTATGCTTTATCCGAACCACTGCCAAATTTCTTTTTGTATCTGCTTGATTATATTTAATTGTATTATTTTATATAAAATTGCTGCTAAATTTTAATTTTGTGCTTTATTGAATTAGACATGTAGGACCTCATTCATAACACTCATGAGGCACAAAGTATTGATGGTCTCTACTGAGGCTTGCAGGAATCCCTCATGAGGTGTGCAGTGGGGTTTTTCAGTCTGCTCAGCGCAGCAAAGGGCCACTCTCGCTCGACACTGTGCAAAGTCAGCAGGCAGCTTCCTGCAAAGCCCCTGACCCAGCCTGCGGGCCCGGCGGGCGGGCGGAGCCCATCCTTGGGGGCCGGGCGGGGCCGCTGGAGCCGCCGCGGCCCTGTCGGGCCAGCCCCGGCCCCGGCAGGGAAGGGCCGCGGCCCCGGGCTCCGGTGGGGCTTCCGAGCAGCGCCGCAGGCACCACAAGGGCCTCCCTACGCCCTGGCCCTGTGCTGCAGCCCAAGGCATTTACAGCCACGGCCGTGCCCTGGGGCACAGGAGGCACCCGGGGCTACAGGGCAGAGGCAGAGCAAGGTGGGGAGGAGAAAGAGCAGGGACGAGATTGCCCTTGAAAGGCAGAGGCGCTCTGGGGCCCGCTCCTGGCCAGGGAGCCTGCCCAGAGCCGTCCCCTGCTGGCCGGGGCCTTGAGGGGCAGCTGTGCAGCTGGGCCAGGCTGTGCCAGCAGCTCCAGCCGTGCTGGGGAGCCTTGCCAGCTCTGGGCCCTGCTGTGCAGGAGGCTCCCTGTGTGCCACTGCCAGCTGGGGCCTCAGACACCTCCTCACTTCACAGGAGCGCCTCTGCAGCTTCACAAGACCAGCCGAAATCTTCGGTTGGAGAGACCTGTACCTGTCATTAGGCATCCCCAAACCAGTGCCCATCATCCCTGCCACGGCTGCATTATCAGCTTGTTGCCATGGACATTCAGCCACCACCCAGAACAGGACCCTCTATCCCTCAACGTGCTGCCCTGCTGTCCGGCCAGGATCGAAGGTGGGCCCCTCCTGCCAGGGAAGGGCTTGAGCCACACCTCTGGGTGTCAGCTCTGGTCTCTGGGTGGTAGCACCAGCACTGGCTAATCTGAGTGTCTGAGCACGGCCATGGGTGGGCAGGCAGCAGCCGGTCATGGGGCTCCTGAAGCACCACGTTTTGGCTTTGTTTTTCATTTTCAGAAATTTTTAGGAATATTTAGAACTATATTTATCTTTTCAGGAAAGAAATTCCAGCAAAATTCTCCCCTTTTTCCATAGTAGTTTAGGATTTTTCAAAGTAGTTGTAGAATTCAGGTAAACTTAGGACATTTTTACACTTCTAGAATTAAACATAGAATTGTATTTAATTGGTAATCTATACTCTGGGAAGAACTAAGGCAAGCCAAGACATCCAGCGTACTGAAGAGGCTCTTTTCCCACTGGAGATTTGTACGTAGCCACAAAAACTAACATAAAACCTTTTCCCTGATATTTTCCGGGCTTCCTGACAAGCTTACCCCTTAATCTTCAGCGGCAAACTCTGAGCACAATGGTAATCTTCTGCTGTGCAGGAGGGTCTGTGTTTTTACCTTGGTTTAGGGCACATTATGGAGATAACCTCCAAAAGGTTTCTGTAGAAAACACATTCAGGCTGCCTCTCCCCCAACTAGTATGGAAAGATTATTTTTTTGGAGGAAAGTGGAAAAAAATTTTATTATTTAACAGGCAAAGCATTCTCCAGCAGACTACAAACTGAACAATATTGTACAATAAAACCTCTTGCCGCGTAGAAGAGATGATGCACTCAGAAAATGGGCTGCAGCTCTGCTAACTCATTCTGTTATCAGTCCCTCCCGCACTGGAAATGCCGCAGCCCTGGCCCAGTCCAGTGGGCCACAGGTGTGAGCTGCTGGTGCTCTTCTGGGTTTTCAGTCCAGAGCAGGTTTAAACAGTTCCACAAAAAAAGAAAACACACACTCCAGAGAAATTCTCTTCCTCAGCTAGCTAAAAACTAACTAAAAATCAAAGGAGAACTCTATCTGCTATCTGTTCTTGCTGCAGACAACACAGTGCAGGAGAAGGATGCAGGGGAGCAAGTGCAGTTTCTGATAACAAACTCCTTGCTTCTTCTCACTTTCCCTTCACTCATGGAACCAGTCCTGAAGGTGCAAGACTTATTTCTGGGCTAAACTGACAAATGGGAATACAAACATCATCAAGTCACCCCAGGACAGTGTCCCAGCTGAACCTGGGGCCTCAGCTACCTCTTCTCTCAACAGCTGCCCCTCTGCAGAAAAAACACCCAAATACTTCAGTCTGGGACACACCTGCCAGACATTTCCCACCTCCATGCCCATGCCCCATGTCCCTGTGGCAGCTGCATTACCATCTTGTTTATGTCCAGATGCTGCCACCACCCAAACAAGACCCTGTGTCACTGAAGGTTTTGCTGAGCAATGGCTCTTTGAAGAACTGAAGCAATTACCATCAGGCCTGTCCATTTGTACAGATGGGGGCATGCTCTGGGGGTACAGCTGAGGCCATGAGATCACAGCAGGTCAGGGGTCACAGCAGGCTGAGCTCACAGCAGGCTCTGAGGTCACAGATGTCCCAGACCCCATGCTTGCACAGCAGCACAAGGAGCCAGCAGTCAGTGCTTGAGCACAATTGTTGCGGCAGCAGCGGCGGTGGCAGCAGCGGTGCTGCCATTGGAACAGCAGTGGCAGGACAGCGGTGGCAGCGAGAGCTGCAGGACTGGCAGAGGGCAAGGCACCATGGCCCTTGCTCTGCGCCTCTTCCTCCTGCTCCTCCTGGCTGTGGCCCTGCCTGCCAGGGCTGCCCAGGCTGCTCCGCTGCAAGCATGGGAAGAAGGTGAGCCGGCAGCCTGGCTGCCCTTTCCCGGCACAGCGCTCCCTGCTCCCCGGGAAGCGCTGGGGATGGTTTTCCCAGGCCTTTAGGGAGGGTTTCCTCTGCGGGAGGGAGAGAACCCCCATGGGCCTGGGGCTGCCCCTGTTTCCTCTGCAGGGATGTGTCACAGGGCCTGCAAAGAGGGTGGAGATTGGCCAGGAGCCAGGCCAGAGCTCCCCAAGCTGCTGTCCATTCACATCTGGCTTCCATGGTCTTACCTGACCCACTAGTAGTGGCCAGTCCCTAAGGGAGAAGGAGATCTCAGGAGGCCATGGAAATGGTTCTGATCTCTGCTTCGCTCTAGATTTGGATCGTGATATCAGTTATTTGCAAGTGCTGGTGAATGACACTTTAAAGAACTTGGATAATACTGGAGGCAAGTTCTCAATTTCCCTTTTTATTGGCAGAATAATCTGTGTCCATGTGGCAAGAGCTCTGCCGTTTTCGTTAAGTCAGTAGTGAAGAATTCCAAAACCCTCGCCATATTCCCTATTCCCTTCTGGAGCCCTGAGTGATCCCACAGAATCGCTGTCAGTGGGAGGAAGGAGCATTCAGCTCTCCATCTTTCTTCCATGTGCAATGCCACTGTGTCCTTCCGTGTGCTCTGTGCAGCCACAGAGAAGAGCAGAGAGGGAAGGGGCCGGGCCCAGGGCTGTGCCCCGGGGCTGAGCCTTGCCTGCAGCCTGAGGGTCTCTTGAAATGCCACAGGAGCTGTTCTGTCCTTCCTTTCTTTGCAGCTGAACCTGTTGGTGAAGGTGATGTGGCTTCCCAAGCCATGTCCAGGACTGAGCCTCAGGGAGATGGTGAGGGTAGGTCAAGACCTTTCCCCTGGGAGAGCTGCCAGCGCAGAGCCCAGAGCTCGGCCAGGGGGGCATCGCTGCAGGTGGCAGGACAGAGCCATGCATGTGTGTGCCCTCGCCCTGCGCGATCCCCTCACCGCTCCTGCGGCTCAGTGGTGCCCGTGCAGCGGAGCAGAGATGGCAGAAGCTTCTGTGGCTGTTGAGTTACAGGGGTGTCTGCAGGGAGAACTTCTCCTGTCCCTGTGCTGATTCCTACAGAGAAGCCGGGCTCCCATCTCAGGGGTGAGTGGTGTGTTCCTGCTGACCCTACAGACTGAGCCTTGCTTCTGTGGCATCCATTCATGGGAAATAGAACCATGTTGCTCTAAGGCCCCCTGAGAATGAACAACAAACCTAGAGGAGACAGTAAGTCCTCGGACGCATCCAAACAGATGGACAAGATCTGGAGAGACGCCATGGTGGGTGCATTTCCCTCAGCCTTATCGTGGGGCTCAGCAGCCGGGGGCTTTGGCTGCACATCTGGACACGCCGTGCCCGGCACAGCAGGAAGGGATCCATGGCAGCCTCGCTGCCCTGCTGCTGCTTGCACACCCTGCAGGGCTGTTTCCCAGCCTGGCCTGGCTGCAGCTTCTCCCCAGCCTCTGCAGGAAGGCCTTTGGCATCAGCTGACAGGCAGCCCAAACTGCACCACGGGCCATGCACACCCTGAGATCCCCTGCAATTTCCCTGTCTCTATCTAGGCTGATCAGAAAGGGCGGGTGTTTTGATGACAGTGGGCCCTGACCTACCCAGCAAGTTTGTGTCTTTGTCAAGCATTACCTCCTGAGGATGCTACCTTTCCAGTGGGGAACAGCCCCACCTGATCCAGCTGTCCCTTTTCCTTTCTGCAGAAATGGATGGAAAAGCTGCAGAGCAGGACGCATTTCCCAGAGGAAGCAGTGGCTCATTGGCAGCCTCTGCTGCAGGAAGGGAGGCGATGCCAGGCACAGTCCCAGGAGGTAATTGTTGTGCCTCTGTGCCTGAGCCCTGCTGAGGCTTGAGCTGCCCTCTCTGCTGCTTGGCACTGCGGGCACAGCCCGGACAAGACGGGCACAGCCCAGAGGAATTATCCCGAGCAGGCTCAGGGCACTCGGCTACTGAGCTGTCCTGCTGGGCTCCCTCCGTGGGAGACACGTCCCGAAACCTGGGAGCGGCTGCAGGGGGTGCCCATGGTGGGGAAAGGGCAGAGGGGGAGAGCAAGGCTCCAGTGGGCCCTGAGAGGGCCTGGCTATGTCCCCTTCTGTTGGGGGACCAATTTCAAAGGAAAGATGAATAAAGAGAGAGAGGGAGTCAGGAAGGGAGTAAGAGAGGGAAGGACAGAGGAAGGGATGATTGTGGCACTGCCTGCTGCATTTTTCCACTAGTGCTTTAGAAAGTTTCAGCTTCTGCTGTGAGAGAGCACCAATGCAACATGGGCTGCTCCAGACACCCGTCCAGGGATGTTGCAGAGGGCCTGCAAAGAGAATGGGGATGGACCAGGGACAAGCCCAGAGCTCCCTAGGCCCCTGTGCATCTTTGGTTATGTCCTTGCACTTCTGGCTCCTCTGGCCTTAATTGACCCCCTTGCAGTGCCCATTTCCCAGAGGCAAAGGGGGACTCCAACACACCATGGAAATGGGTCTCATCTGTGCTTCCTTCTAGACTGGGATCGCAAATTGCATTTTCTGGATGCCCTGCTGGATGATGGCTTAAAACTCTTGGAGAATGCTGGAGGCAAGTTCTCCTTGTGCCTTTCGTAACAGTGTCAATATTCTGGCATCACTGCAGGTGCCAGGACAGAGCCATGCACATGTGTGCCCTCGCCCTGCGCGATCCCCTCACCGCTCCTGCGGCTCAGTGGTGCCCGTGCAGCTGAGCAGAGATGACAAAAGTTTCTGTGGCTGTTGAGTTACAGGTGTGTCTCCAGAGAGGACTTCTCCAGCTCCTTTGCTGTTTCGTGCACACAAGCCCAGCTCCCATCGCAGGGGTGAGTAGTGTGTCCCTGCTGACCCCACAGATTGAACCCTGCTTTTGTGGCATCCATTCATGGGAAATGGA
Organism: Setophaga petechia; assembly: GCA_024362935.1. Lineage (NCBI taxonomy): Eukaryota > Metazoa > Chordata > Aves > Passeriformes > Parulidae > Setophaga > Setophaga petechia. Next base: position 3,246,958 of record JANCRA010000010.1, read on the forward strand.
ACCATGTTGCTCTTAGGTCCTCCAATTGGTAAAAACAAAACTACAAGACACAAGAAACCCCATGAGCCACTCAAAGTCATGCGGCAAATGCTGAAGGAAATGCTGCAGGAAGGACAAGGTGGGTGCATTGCCCTCAGCCTTGTCCTGGGGCTCAGCAGCCGGGGGGTTTGGCTGCACATCTGGACACGCCGTGCCCAGCACAGCAGGAAGAGATCCATGGCAGCCTCGCTGCCCCGCTGCTGCTTGCACGCCCTGCAGGGCTGTTTCCCAGCCTGGCCTGGCTGCAACTTCTCCCCAGCCTCTGCAGGAAGGCATTGGGCATCAGCTGACAGGCAGCCCAAACTGCACCACGGACCTGAGATGCCCTGTGATTTTCCATCTCAAGGCTGATCAGAAAAGGGCAGTTGTTTTGATGAAAGTTGACCCTGCCCTCTGCTGACATTTTATATCATTTCCTGATACTTAACCATATCTTTCACAAGTGTTGGCTGCTGAAAATGCCACCTTCCCAATGGGGAACAGCCCCACCTGATCCAGCTGTACCTCTTTCTTTCTCCAGAAGTGGATGGAGAGGCTGTGCAGAAGGCGGCATTTCCCGGAGGAAGCAGGGGCTCATTGGCAGCCTCTGCTGCAGGAAGGGAGGCGATGCCAGGCACAGACACAGGAGGTAATTGCTGTGCCTCTGGGCCTGAGCCCTGCTGAGGCCTGAGCTGCCCTCTCTGCTGCTTGGCACTGTGGGCACAGCCCGGAGAAGACAGGCACAACCCAGAGGAATTATCCCGAGCAGGCTCAGGGCACTCGGCTACTGAGCTGTCCTGCTGGGCTCCCTCCGTGGGAGACACGTCCCGAAACCTGGGAGCGGCTGCACGGGGTGCCCATGGTGGGGAAAGGGCAGAGGGGGAGAGCAAGGCTCCAGTGGGTCCTGAGAGGGTCAGGCTATGTGCCCTGGGGCTGGGGGAGTGTCCCAGCAGAAGGAGGAACAGAGGTTGGAGGAGAGGAGGGAGGGAGTTTGCAGCACTGCCTGCTGCAGGTTTCCCCAGGGATTAAAGGATGGTTTCTCTTGTGCAGCTGAGAGAACCAAAAGGGGCCTTCGCTCGTCCAGCCGCCATACCAGGGATGTGTCACAGGGCCTGCAGAGAGGGTAGAGAGTGACCAGGAGCCTGCCCAGAGTTCCCCAGGCACCTGTGCAGCTTTGGCTGTGTCCATTCACATCTGGATCCCAGGGTTTTACCCGACCCCCTTGCAGTGCCCATTTCCCAGAGGCAGAAGGGGATCCCAGCACACAATGGAAATGAATCTTATCTCTGCTAACTTCTAGATTGGGATCAGGACATGGATTATCTGCAAGCCCTGCTGGACTACGGCTTGAATCTCTTAGGAAATGCTGGAGGCAAGTTCTCAATGTACCTTTCCTGACAACATTTGCAGAGACCAGGTGGCAGGAGATCATTCATATGTCCTTTCTCTTAACACCATATCAAGGTTGATGGATTCAGGAAAATTTCCCCTGCTCCCGTCTGGAGCCCTGAGTGATCCCACAGGATCGCTTTCAGTGGGAGGAAGGAGCATTTAGCTGTCCATCTTCCTCCTGTGTGCAATGCCACTGTGCCCTTCTGTGTGCTCTGTACAGCCACAGGGAAGAGCAGAGAGGGAAGGGGCCGGGCCCAGGGCTGTGCCCCAGGGCTGTGCCTTGCCTGCAGCCTGAGGATCTCCTGCAGTGCCACGGGATCTGTTCTTCCTTTCTTTGCAGATGAACCTGTTGGTGAAGGTGATCTGGCTTCCCAAGCCATGTCCAGGACTGAACCTCTGGGAGATGGTGAGGGTAGGTCAAGGCCTTTCCCCTGGGAGAGCTGCCAGCTCAGAGCCCAGAGCTCGGCCAGGGGGGCATCGCTGCAGGTGCCAGGACAGCGCCATGCACGTGTGTGCCCTCGCCCTGTGCGATCCTCTCAGCGCTCCTGCGGCTCAGGCCTGGTGGCTGTTTGGAAAAGGGAGAGCCCTGGCCTTGCCCCAAAAGCCAACACATTTTCTGAACCCTATCCCCAAATATGGCAAGCATGACATCCTGAAGATTCCAGCACCCAAATCTTCCATCTCATTCAGCTTTCCATTGTCATTTATCAAGGGATGGACCAAATATCTCTACAGAAGGGGGCACATCCTGGAGGAAGCAGTGGCCAATTGGCAGCCCCTGCTGCAGGAAGGGAGGAGATGCCAGACACAGGCACAGGCACAGAAGGTAATTGCTGTGCCAGGCTCAGCAGGGCTCAGCCCTTGGCAGGGGCTGTGTGGCAGCAGCTCTTCCCCCAGCGCCTGCCCTTGCACAGCCCGGCAGCAGCCAAAGCTGGAGGTGCCTCTGGAGGCTTGGAGGCCTCTGGAGCTCGTTCACAGCCCCGGGGAAAGGGGACTCGTGCACCAATGTCCCTCCCGCTGCAGCTGCTCCGGAGCTGGCCCTGAGTGCCCAGAGGCCCAAGGTGCAGGAGCAGCCCCGAGCGGGAGCCCGGCCACGAGCCCAGGGCCAGAGCCAGCCTTGGCTCCCGACTGGGCTGGGGCTGCACTGGGTCCTGACAAGGCCTGACTCTGTGCCCTGGGGCTGGGGGAGCTGTCATGGGGCAGGGAGGGCCAGGGCTGGCAGTGGCTGCTCAGGGATGGGTTTGGCCCGTGTCCCTCCAAGCAGCTGCGCTGCCCCCGGGCTCTCCTCCCAGCCTGCTGGGCTTTGTTGGGTGGCACAGCCTGTGCTGAGGGGCAGCAAGGTGCCTGCAGGCCCCAGCTCTGGGGGAAAGGGAGAACGTTCTGCCCGCATCCACCGTGCTGCCAGCTCAGCAGTGCATCACTCACAGGCTGACACTCCCCATTGCTCCCACAGATGCAGCTGGAACCACAGCACATGATCCTGATTCCCAGAAAGGCCCTGGAAGGGGTTTCTGTAAGGGAACAGGCTGCTGGTTAGGGTTAATGGCAGGCCTGCTTGTTTTGGAGCTTATCGTTATTTTATGCTGTTTCCAATTTCGGAATTACTGGAAGAGAAAAAGGTGAGTGTTTTGTTCATCTTTCCCTCAAAGAACTTCTTTTGAAAGCCTACTGCAGACAGGCAACATTCCCAGTGAGGGTGCAGAGGAGTCGTGGCCAGTCCATGGTTGTCCAGTGAACTCTGCTGAGGGTTCTGATGCTGCCCAGAGCTTTCATTGGCCTCTTAATTGCTGGGCCTTGTCCTGGGGGGCCCGCTGGGGCTGCAGCCAGTGCTGGCTCCCACTGATGCTGCCTGGCCCAGAGCAGCCCCAAGGGCACAGGGCAGAGGCAAAGCAAGGTGGGGAGGAGAAAGAGCAGGGACGAGATTGCCCTTGAAAGGCAGAGGCGCTCTGGGGCCCCGCTCCTGGCCAGGGAGCCTGCTCAGAGCCATCCCCTGCTGGCCGGGGCCTTGAGGGGCAGCTGTGCAGCTGGGCCAAGCTGTGCCAGCAGCTCCAGCCGTGCTGGGGAGCCTTGCCAGCTCTGGGCCCTGTTGTGCAGGAGGCTCCCTGTGTGCCACTGCCAGCTGGGGCCTCAGACACCTCCACTCTCCACAGGAGCACCTCTGCAGCTTCACAAGACCAGCCGAGGACTTCAGTGTGGGAGAACTGGACCTGTCATCTTGCATCTCCGTGCCCCTGTCCATTGTCCCTTCCACAGGTGCATTACCAGCTTATTGCTGGAAACATCCTGCAACCACTACGCAGAACAGCACCCTCTGTCCCCAAAGGGACTGGCCGTGATCTCCTGTCAGGGCAAGAGCTGCAGCCCTGCAAGCCAGGGAATGGCTTTTGAGGAAAATGATACTTCCTTCTAAAAATTTAAGAGGTTTAATAAAACTTTTTTTAAAATATCACAGGAGACTGAATAGAAAATTATTACAGCACCAGGAGGAGAGGATTTTCCCATCATATGCTCATCCACAGAAGTGAGGTTTCAATTTTTAACTCTTTCCCCTTCTTAAGTTCTGTCCATCGACCTATTCTTTGCTGTCCAGTGGTGCAGTTTAATTCCTTACATCTTGATTGGATGTCAGGTGCTGCTGTCACAACAAGGTGACCCTCCTAATGTCCTGAACTCACGTCACCCCATGATAACAATGCAAGGGAGGGTAAAACATAAGTCTATAAAACTTCTCTTAACATATATACATTATATTTGTCTTTTAATTGTGAGAGTCAACTGTCACATTACTCATCTATCACAGGCTTGAGTCCAGCTCAGGTGTCTCTGTGCTACCACCAGCACTGGCAGAACTGCTTCTCTGGGCACAGCCAGGGCTGGGCAGGCAGCAGCCAGGAATGGGGCTCGTGAGACCAAGACCACCCTAATGTTATCTTTGTTTTTCATTTGAAACATTTTGATGTTTTTCATTTGTAGCATTTAGAAAAGTTTTTCATAGAATACAGACCCCAGATGTTTGCTTCCCTTTATTCCAACAGTTCTCTATTTGTCAAAGTAGTTTTACAGTTACAAAAACCTAGAATCTTGCGACACTTTGGCAATAAAAAATAAAATTGCTTTTAATTCTTAATGTTTATTCTTGCACAGCCTGGACAAGACGGGCACAGCCCAGAGGAATTATCCTGAGCAGGCTCAGGGCACTCGGCTACTGAGCTGTCCTGCTGGGCTCCCTCCGTGGGAGACACGTCCCGAAACCTGGGAGCGGCTGCAGGGGGTGCCCATGGTGGGGAAAGGGCAGAGGGGGAGAGCAAGGCTCCAGTGGGTCCTGAGAGGGCCTGGCTATGTGCCCTTGGGCTGGGGGAGCTGTTCCATGGGCAGGGAGGGCCAGGGCTGGCAGTGGCTGCTCAGGGATGGGTTTGGCCCGTGTCCCTCCAAGCAGCTGCGCTGCCCCCGGGCTCTCCTCCCGGCCTGCTGGGCTTTGTTGGGTGGCACAGTGTGATGGTGGTCACAGGGGTTTTTAGATGGATGGAAGAGACAGGGATCTTGATTCCATGATCAGAAGGCTTGATTTATTATATTATGATATATCTATAACATTATAGCTGTACTACATAGCAATAGAAAGGAAAGAGCTTCTTCAGAAGCTGTCTGTCTTAAGAATAGAATAGGAAGAATAACAACAGAGGTGTGTCTCTTGGCAGAGAGCAAGATCAGCCCTGCCGTGAGTGGTATGTAGATCCAAACACCTACAGGGGACCAATCACGGATCCACCTGTTGCATTCCACAGCAGCAGATAACCATTGTTTACATTTGTTGCTGAAACTGCTCAGCTCCAGCAGGAAAAATCCTAAGAAAGGATTTTTCACAAAAAGTGTCTGTGACAGCACAGCCGGTGCCAAGGGGCGGCAAGGTGCCTGCAGGCCCCAGCTCTGGGGGAAAGGGAGAACATCCTGCCCGCATCCACCGTGCTGCCAGCTCAGCTGTGCAGCACAGCACAGGCTCATGCTCCCCACGGATTCTGTAGAGGTTCAAAACAAGACAGGAATACATGGTTTAAATCCACTTTGATGAATCCTTAAGATTTTCTGCTTGCAGGACTGTGTCACTTGCCATGGCCTCTTTCCGCAATCATATCTTTCCCCCTTCATATGTCCTGCCAAACACCTAAGGGAGAACTGGATCTTTAATTGCACATCTCCCTGCCCATGCCCGATGTCCCTGTCACAGCTGCTTTACCAGCTTGTTGCTGTGCAGATGCTGCCACCGCCCAAACAAGGTCCTCTCCCCCTGAAGGCACTGGCCCTGCTCTCTGGCCCCTACTGAAGGTGGGCAGGGCTTGGCCCAGCTCTTCTGTTGCAATAAAGAGATGGAGCTGTCAGCCCAGTGTCTGGGTGGTAGCAGCAGCAAAGCCCACCCTGCAGCAGCATGTAGGAAAAAATTAGGGAGGCCAAAGTTCAGTTTGAACTTGAAATGGCGACTTCTGTAAAGAATAATAAAAAATGTTAGATGTTTTTACAAATATATCAATGGTGAAAGGAAGGGTAAGACCAACCTTGGTTCTTTAGTAGATGCGGCAGGGAACTTAGTAACTGCAGATGAGGAGAAGGCAGAGGTGCTTAATCCCTTCTTTACCTCAGTCTTTAGTGGGAAGACAACTTGTCCTCAGAACAACTGTCCTCCTGAGTAGGTAGATGGTATCAGGGAGCAGAATGGGCCCCTTGTTATCCAAGAGGGGGTAGTGAAAGAACTGCTGAGCCACTTGGATGATCATAATCTATGGGGCCAGATGGGATCCACCACAGGGTGATGAGGGAACTGGCAGATGAGCTTTCCAAGCTGCTCTCCATTATTTACCAGCAGCCCTGGCTCACTGGTGAGGTTCCAGATGACTGCAAGCTGGCCAATGTGACACCCATCCACACAAATGTGGGAAGGAGGATCCTGGTAATTACAGTTAGCCTGACCTCAGTACCCGGTGAGGTGATGGAATAGTTTATACTGAGTGTCATCACAGACAACTTAGAAGATGGCCAGGGTATCAGAGCCAGCCAACAGGGGTTTATCAGGCATAGGTTGTGTCTGACCAACCTGATCTTTTATGACTAGGTGACCCTCCTGGTGGATGCAGGAAAGGCGGTGGATGTGTCTATTTGGACTCCAGCAAGGCCTCTGGCACTGTGGAGTGTCCCACAGCACACTCCCGGAAAAGCTGCAGCCCACAGCTTGGACAGGAGAGCTCTTTGCTGGTTTAGGAGCTGGATGGCCCAGAGAGTGGTGGTGAGCAGAGCTGCATCCAGCTGGCACCCAGTCACCAGGGGTGTCCCTCAAGGCTCTGTGTAGGGGCCAGCTCTGTTCAATATTTTTATTGACAACATGGATGAGGGGATTGAGTCTTTCATTAGTAAATCTGCAGGTAACATGAGCAGGGAGCTGTGTCCATCTGTTGGAAGGTAGGAGGGTTCTGCAGGGAGACCTTGAATGGTTGGAGGGATGGGCAGAGTCCAATAGGATGAAGTTCAGTAAGTCCAAGTGCCCAGTCCTGCATTTTGGCCACAATAACCCCCTGCAGCGCTCTGGGCTGGGGACGGTGTGGCTGGGCAGTGCCCAGGCAGAAAGGGACCTGGGTGTGCTGGTGACAGCCGGCTGGACGTGAGCCAGCAGTGTGCCCTGCTGGCCAAGAAGGCCAATGGCTCCTGGCCTGGATCAGGAATAGTGTGGCCAGCAGGAGCAGGGAGGTCACTCTGCCCGTGTATTTGGCACTGGTGAGACCTCACCTCGAGTGCTGTGTCCAGTTCTGGCCCCTCAATTTGGGAAAGACCTTGGGACGCTGAGCACATCCAGAGGAGGCAACGAGGCCCGTGAAGGGCTTGAAAAACAAACCCTGTGGGGAACGACTGAGGGAGCTGGGGGTGTTTAGCCTGGAGAAAAGGAGGCTCAGAGGTGAGCTTCTTCTACAACTTCCTGAAAGGTGGAGCTCCCCAGGACCCCCCCACCTATAGTCAGGGCAGCAACTTGCAGAATGAGAGGACACAGTCTCAAGCCATGCCAAGGGAAATATAGGTTGATATTAGGAAAAAGTTTTTCATGGAAAGAGTGGTAAGGTTCTGGAACGGCATGTCCAGGGAGATGGTGGAGTCAGCATCCCAGGGTGTGTTAAAAAAAAGACTAGATGTGACACTGGGTGCAGATGTTTAGTTGCGGTGTTGGGACATGGGCTGGACTCGATGATCTTCAAGGTCTATTCAAATTTGGGCATTCTGTGAATTCTGTGAATTCTGTAAATTCTGAGCATCCCAGGGACAGAGCCTGACCAGCAATGACATCAGGTGAAAGAAAGGCTTTGCTGAGCAACGGCCCTTTGATGAAGCAAAATATTTACAATCAGGGCAGTCCATTTGTTCAGATGGGGGCACGCTCTGGGGGTACAGCTGAGGCCATGAGGTCACAGCAGGTTCAGGGGTCACAGCAGGCTGAGCTCACAGCAGGGCTCTGAGGTCACAGATGTCCCAGACCTGGTGGTTGCACAGCAGCACAAGGAGCCAGCAGTCAGTGCTTGAGCACAACTGTTGCAGCAGCAGTGGCGGTGGCAGCAGTGGTGCTGACGTTCGGACAGCGGTGTCAGGACAGCGGTGGCAGCGAGAGCTGCAGGACTGGCAGAGGGCAAGGCACCATGGCCCTTGCTCTGCGCCTCTTCCTCCTGCTCCTCCTGGCTGTGGCCCTGCCTGCCAGGGCTGCCCAGGCTGCTCCGCTGCAAGCGCGGGGAGCAGGTGAGCCGGCAGCCTGGCTGCCCTTTCCTAGGACAGCGCTCCCTGCTCCCCGGGAAGCGCTGGCGATGGTTTTCCCCAGGCCTTTAGGGAGGGTTTCCTCTGGGGGAGGGAGAGAGCCCCCATGGGCCCTGGGCTGCCCCTGTTTCCTCTCCATGGATGTGTCACAGGGCCTGCAAATAGGGTGGAGATTGGCCAGGTGCTAGCCCAGAGTTCCCCAGGTCCCTGTACAGTTTGGCCTTGTCGAATCACATCTGGCTTCCATGGTCTTACCTGACCCACTAGTAGTGGCCAGTCCCTAAGGGAGAAGGAGATCCCAGTAGGCCATGGAGATGGTTCTGATCTCTGCTTCCCTCTAGACTGGGATCGCAAGTTGCACTATCTAGATGCACTATTAGATGAGAGCTTGAAAATGTTGGAGGATGCTGGAGGTAAGTTCTCCATGTGGCTTTGCAAAGAGAATAATCCTATGTGTCTATGTGGCACGAGCGCACTCATGAGCCAATTCCCTTAACATAATCTCAGGACTGAAGAAATCTGGAATTCTTCTCCGGCTCTATTCTGGAGCCCTGAGTGATCCCACAGGATTGCTGTCAGTGGGAGGAAGGTGCATTCAGCTGTCCATCCTCCTCCCATGTGCAATGTCACCGTGTCCTTCCGTGTGCTCTGTGCAGCCACAGAGAAGAGTAGAGAGGGAAGGGGCCGGGCCCAGGGCTGTGCCCCAGGGCTGTGCCTTGCCTGCAGCCTGAGGATCTCCTACAATGCCACGGGTGCTGTTCTGTCCTTCCTTTCTTTGCAGCTGAACCTGTTGATGTAGGTGATCTGGCTTCCCAAGCCATGTCCAGGACTGAACCTTTGGGAGATGGTGAGGGTAGGTCAAGGTCTTTCCCCTGGGTGAGCTGCCAGCTCAGAGCCCAGAGCTCGGCCAGGGGGGCATCGCTGCAGGTGGCAGGACAGAGCCATGCACGTGTGTGCCCTCGCCCTGTGCGATCCCCTCACCGCTCCTGCGGCTCAGTGGTGCCTGTGCAGCGGAGCAGAGATGGCAGAAGCTTCTGTGGCTGTTGAGTTACAGGGGTGTCTGCAGGGAGAACTTCTCCTGTCCCTGTGCTGATTCCTACAGAGAAGCTGGGCTCCCATCTCAGGGGTGAGTAGTGTGTTCCTGCTGACCCCACAGGCTGAGCCCTGCATTTGTGGCATCCATTCATGAGAAATTGTTTTGCTGAAAGATTCTCTGAGAGGTAAGAACAAAGCTATAGGACACAAGAAACCCCATGAGCCATCCAAGCACATAGGCCAAATGCTGAAGGAAATGCAGCAGGAAGGACAAGGTGGGCGCACTTCCCTCAGCCTTGTCCTGGGGCTCAGCAGCTGGGGGCTTTGGCTGCACAGCTGGACACGCCGTGCCCGGCACAGCGGGAAGGGATCCATGGCAGCCTCGCTGCCCCGCTGCTTCTTGCACGCCCTGCAGGGCTGTTTCCCAGCCTGACCTGGCTGCAGCTTCTCCCCAGCCTCTGCTTCCTTCTGCAGGAAGGCATTGGGCATCAGCTGGCAGGGAACCCAAACTGCACCACGGGCCTAAGATGCCCTGCAATTTCCCATCTCCAGGCAAATCAGAAGGGGCAGCTGTTTGGAGAACAGAGGGCCCTGGGCTACCCAAAAAGTTGATAGGGATTTCCTGATTCTTAACGGTGTCTTTGACAAACATTGGCTCCTGAAGATGCCACATCCCCAGTGGGGAACAGCCCCACCTGATGCACCTGTACCTCATCCTTTCTCCAGAAGCAGATGGAGAGGCTGAGCAGAAGGCGGCATTTCCTGGAGGAAGCAGGGGCTCATTGGCAGCCTCTGCTGCAGGAAGGGAGGCGATGCCAGGTCCAGTCCCAGGAGGTAATTGCTGTGCCTCTGGGCCTGAGCCCTGCTGAGGCTTGAGCTGCCCTCTCTGCTGCTTGGCACTGCGGGCACAGCCCGGACAAGACGGGCACAGCCCAGAGGAATTATCCCGAGCAGGCTCAGGGCACTCGGCTACTGAGCTGTCCTGCTGGGCTCCCTCTGTGGGAGACACGTCCCGAAACCTGGGAGCGGCTGCACGGGGTGCCCATGGTGGGGAAAGGGCAGAGGGGGAGAGCAAGGCTCCAGTGGGTCCTGAGAGGGCCTGAACATGTGCCCTGGTCTGGGTGATTTGTACCAGGGGAAAGAGGGATGGAGAGAAAGAAGAAGGTAGGAAAGGGAGGGAGAAAGGGCAGGAGGGAAGGAGGGACAGGGAGATAGCTGTGGCACTGCCTGCTGCATTTTTCCCCAGGGATTTAGCAAGAGTTGGAGCTGTGGGAGTGAGAGCACCCAAGGCCCTGGGCTGCTTCAGCCGCCCCACCAGTGGTGTTGCAGTGGGAATGGAAAGAGAGTGGAGAGTGGCCAGGAGCCTGCCCAGAGCTCCCCAGGCCCCTGTGCAGTTTGGCCTTGTCCATTCACATCTGGCTCCCACGGCCTTACCTGACCCCCTTGCAGTGCCCATTTCCCAGAGGCCGAGGGGGATCCCAGCAGGCCCTGAAAAATGTTCTCATCTGTGCTCCATTCTAGATGAGGTTGCTGGGAAGGCTTCTCCATTAGATTGGTTGGATAAAGTTTTGAAGCCGTTGGAGCCTCCTGAAGGTATGTTTTCAGTGTTCCACGCAGGAATAATTGTTTACAACCTGGCAGGAACCTGGTAACAGAAGCCACTGTGGCTGTTGTGTTACAGATGTGTCTACAGGGAGAACTTTTCCTATCCCTTTGCTGATTCCTTTGCAGACGCCCAGCTCCCATCACAGGGGTGAGTAGTGTGTCCCTGTTGATCCCACAGGCTGAGCCCTGCTTTTGGGGCATCCATTTATGGAAAATGGAACCACTTTCTGTTAAGCTCTTCTGAGAGGGAATAACAAAGCCCCAGGACACAAGAAATTCCATGAGCCAAATAACATCCTGAACCAAATGGTGATGGAACTGCACAGTGGGAATGGTCGGTGCATTTCCCTCAGCCTTGTCCTGGGGCTCAGCAGCTGGGGGCTTTGGCTGCACATCTGGACACGCCGTGCCCGGCACAGCGGGAAGGGATCCATGGCAGCCTCGCTGCCCCGCTGCTGCTTGCACACCCTGCAGGGCTGTTTCCCAGCCTGGCCTGGCTGCAGCTTCTCCCCAGCCTCTGCAGGAAGGCATTGGGCATCAGCCAGCAGGGAGCCCAAACTGCACCAGGGGCTATGCACACCCTGAGATCCCCTGCAATTTCCTGGTCTCCAGGCAGATCAGAAGGAGCAGGTGCTTGGAGAAGGGAGGGCCCAGGCCTACCGAAAAATTTTATATGATTTCCTAATCCATACCAATGTGATTCATAAGCACTGCTTCCTGAAGATCTCCCCTCCAATCTGTGTATTGGTTCCATGTGATCCAGCTGTATAATTTTCTTTCTCCAGAGAAAGACCAGAAAGGTGTGCAGAAGGATGAGTTTCCCGGAGGAAGCAGGGGCTCATTGGCAGCCTCTGCTGCAGGAAGGGAGGCGATGCCAGGCACAGTCCCAGGAGGTAATTGCTGTGCCTCTGGGCCTGAGCTCTGCTGAGGCTTCAGCTGCCCTCTCTGCTGCTTGGCACTGCGGGCACAGCCCGGACAAGACGGGCACAGCCCAGAGGAATTATCCCGAGCAGGCTCAGGGCACTCGGCTACTGAGCTGTCCTGCTGGGCTCCCTCCATGGGAGACACGTCCCGAAACCTGGGAGCAGCTGCACGGGGTGCCCGTGGTGGGGAAAGGGCAGAGGGGGAGAGCAAGGCTCCAGTGGGTCCTGAGAGGGTCAGGCCATGTGCCCTGGGGCTGGGCGAGGTGTTCCAACAGAAGGAGGGGGTGGGGCGGGGGGGGCAGGAGGGAAGGAGGTAGGCATAATTCTGACACTACATGCTGCAGTTTTCCCCAAGGCTTTAGGGAAGTTTTCCTCTGTGGCAGGGAGAGAATCCCAGGGCCACTGGACTACTCCAGCTGCCCCTCCAGAGATGTTACACAGTGCCTGCAAAGAGGGTAGAGCATGACCAGGAGCCAGCCCAGAGCTCCCCAGGCCCCTGTGCAGCTTTGGCCATGTCCATTGACATCTGACTCCCACGGCCTTATCCAAACCCCTTGCAGTGCCCAGGTTCCAAAGCCAAAAGGAGATCCCAGCACCACACGGAAACAGTTGTTTTCTGTTCCCTGCTAGACTTGGATTGTGACATGGATTCCCTGCTTGTCCTTCTGTATGACAGTTTGAAGAGCTTGGCACACGCTGGAGCCTAGTTCTCAAAGTCCCTTTTTAATTAGAGGATAATCAGTGTCAGTGAGGCAAAAGCTCATGCATGTCCCACTTTCATTAATAGTAGAAAGGTTGTTGAATTCTAGAAGCCTTGCCCTGCTCTCTTCTGGAGCCCTGAGGGATCCCACAGGATCGCTGTCAGTGGGAGGAAGGAGCATTTAGCTCTCCATCCTCCTCCCATGTGCAAAGCCACTGTGTCCTTCCATGTGCTCTGTGCAGCCACAGAGAAGAGCAGAGAGGGAAGGGGCCGGGCCCAGGGCTGTGTCCCGGGCTGGGCCTTTCTCAGCTCCTTTGCTGGCCCCAGGGAACCTGAGCTGCTCCTGCTGCCACTGCCAAGCCCTGGCCCTGCCTGGGGCTGAGTTCAGAGCTGTGGCAGCTCCAGGGAGTCCTTTCTGCCCCGACTGCCCCACAAGGGGCTCCTTCCATCCCAGTGTGGGGCCACTGCAGGCACGAGGTCCCCCTGACCCTGCTCCTGAGTGGAAGGCAGAGCTGAGGGAGTGCCTTGGAGGGCACCAATCACCCAGGTGCCCTCACTGCCACTTGGGCCTGAAGGAAAATCTTCAGCAGTGTCACAGGAGCTGTTCTGTCCTTCCTTTCTTTGCAGCTGACCGTGTTGGTGAAGGTGATCTGGCTTCCCAACCCACATTCAAGATTGAGCCTCTGGGACATGGTGCAGGTAGGTCAAGGCCTTTCCTCTGGAGAGCTGCCAGCTCAGAGCCCAGAGCTCAGCCAGGGGGGCATCGCTGCAGGTGCCAGGACAGATCCATGCATGTGTGTGCCCTCGCCCTGCGCGATCCCCTCAGAACTCCTGCGGCTCAGTGGTGCCCGTGCAGATGAGCAGAGATGGCAGAAGCTTCTGTGGCTGTTGACTTACAGGGGTGCCTGCAGGGAGAACTTTCCCAGGTCCTTTGGTGGATGTTGGATACAAGCCCAGCTCCCATCGCAGGGGTGAGTAGTGTGTCCCTGCTGACCCCCACAGGCTGAGCCCTGCATTTGTGGCATCCATTCATGGGAAATGGAACCATGCTGCTCTAAGGTCCTCCGACGGGAAAGTACAAAGCTAAAGGACACAAGAAGCCCCATGAGCCATCTGAACGCATGAGGCAAATTCTGAAGGAAATGCAGCAGGCAGGACAAGGTGGGTGCATTCCCTCAGCCTCATCCTGGGGCTCAGCAGCCAGGGCCTTTGGCTGCACATCTGGACACGCCGTGCCCGGCACAGCGGGAAGGGATCCATGGCAGCCTCGCTGCCCTGCTGCTGCTTGCACGCCCTGCAGGGCTGTTTCCCTGCCTGGCCTGGCTGCAGCTTCTCCCCAGCCTCTACAGGAAGGCATTGGGCATCAGCTGACAGGGAACCCAAACCACACCAAGGGCCTGAGATGCCCTGCAATTTCCTGGTCTCAAGGAGGATCAGGAGGGGTGGTGGTTTGGACAAGAGAGAACCCTGTCACAACCCCAATAGTCTGAGCCTTATCCTGATCATTATCCATGTCTTGGAGAAGTATTGCCTCCTGAAGAGCCCACCTCCCAGATGCACAATGATTCCATCTGATCCAGCTCTGCCTCTTCCTTTCTCAAGGGATGGACAGAGAGGCTCTGTGGAAGGCTGCATTTCCTGAAGGAAGGGAGGCAATCCCAGGCATGGGCTCAGTGACAGGAGGTAATTGCTGTGCTGGGATCAACCCTCAGTGAGGCTATGTGGCAGAAGCTCTTCCCCCAGGGCCTGACCTGTGTGAGAGGTTCTGACTTTTCCTTGACCTGTCTGAGCTTCCCCAGCAGAGAGAGGCAAGAAGGGATAGTTGTGGCACTTTCTGCTGCAGATTAGCCCAGGCATTTAGGGAGGGTTTCCTCTGTGGGTGCGAGAGAATAACCATGGGGCAAGGGCAGGTCGAGCCACCTCTCCAGGGATGTGTCACAGGGCCTGCGGAGAGCGTGGAGAGTGACCAGGAACCTGCCCAGAGCTCCCCAGGCCTCTGTGCAGCTTTGGCCTTGTCCATTCACATTTGGCCCCACGGCTTTACCCGACTCCCTTACAGAGACCATTTCCCTAAGGCAGTGAGAGACCCCAGCACACCATGGAAATGGTTCTGGTCTCTGCTTTCCTCTAGACTGGGACCTTGACATGTTTTATCTGGGAGCCCTGGCACGTGACAGTTTGAAGACCTTGGGAAATGCTGGAGGTAAGTTCTCAATGTACCTTTCCTGAGAACTTTTGCAGAGACCAGGTGGCAAGAGATCATTCATGTGCCCTTTCCCTTAAGACCATATCAAGGTTCATGGATTCAGGAAAATTTCCCCTGCTCCATTTTGGAGCCCTGAGTGATCCTACAGGATCGCTGTCAGTGGAAGGAAGGAGCATTCAGCTGTCCATCCTCCTCCCGTGTGCAATGCCACTGTGCCCTTCCGTGTGCTCTGTGCAGCCACAGAGAAGAGCAGAGAGAGAAGGGGCCGGGCCCAGGGCTGTGCCCCAGGGCTGAGCCTTGCCTGCAGCCTGAGGATCTCCTACAATGCCATGGGAGCTGTTCTGTCCTTCCTTTCTTTGCAGCTGAACCTGTTGGTGAAGGTGATCTGGCTTCCCAAGCCATGTCCAGGACTGAGCCTCTGGGAGATGGTGAGGGTAGGTCAAGATGTTTCCCCTGGGAGAGCTGCCAGCTCAGAGCCCAGAGCTTGGCCAGGGGGGCATCACTGCAGGTGCCAGGACAGCGCCATGCACGTGTGTGCCCTCACCCTGCATGATCCCCTTGCGACTTCTGCTCAGCACTGGCAGCTGTTTGGAAGTGGGAAGGCCCTGGCCCAGCCCCAAAATCCCAGATGTTTTCCTGATCCTTATCCATTACTTTGAAAAGCATTGCCACCTGAAGATGCCACCTCCAAGAATAGAGGATGGTTCCATCTGATCCAGCTGTGCCTCTTCCTTTCTCAAGTGATGGACCAACCACCTGTGCAGGAGGAGGCCCACCCTGGAGGAAGCAGAGGACCATTGCCAGTCCCTGCTGCAGAAAAGGAGGAGATGCCAGACACAGGCACAGGCACAGAAGGTAATTGCTGTGCCAGGCTCAGCAGGGCTCAGCCCTCGGCTGGGCTGTGTGGCAGCAGCTCTTCCCCCAGGGCCTGCCCTTGCACGGCTCGGCAGCAGCCAAAGCTGGAGGTGCCTCTGGAGGCTTGGAGGCCTCTGGAGCTCGTTCACAGCCCCGGGGAAAGGGGACTCGTGCACCAACGTCCCTCCTGCTGCAGCTGCTCCGGAGCTGGCCCTGAGTGCCCAGAGGCCCAAGGCACAGGAGCAGCCCCGAGCGGGAGCCCGGCCGCGAGCCCTGGGCCAGAGCCAGCCTTGACTCCCGACTGGGCTGGGGCTGCACTGGGGCCTGACAGGGCCTGACTCTGTGCCCTGGGGCTGGGGGAGCTGTCACGGGGCAGGGAGGGCCTGGGCTGGCAGTGGCTGCTCAGGGATGGGTTTGGCCCGTGTCCCTCCAAGCAGCTGCGCTGCCCCTGGGCTCTCCTCCCGGCCTGCTGGGCTTTGTTGGGTGGCACAGCCTGTGCCAAGGGGCGGCAAGGTGCCTGCAGGCCCCAGCTCTGGGGGAAAGGGAGAACGTCCTGCCCGCATCCAGCGTGCTGCCAGCTCAGCAGTGCAGCACAGCATGGGCTCACGCTCCCCATTGCTCCCACAGGTGCAGCTGGAAACACAGCACATGTTCCTGATTCCCAGAAGGGCCCTGGAATGGGTTTCTGTAAGGGAACAGGTTCCTGGCTAGGGTTAATGGCAGGCCTGCTTTGTTTGGAGCTTATCATCATCTTATGCTGTATTGGAATTTGGTGTTACTGGAAGAGAAAACAGTGAGTGTTTTTATCATTTTTCCTTAAAGAGCTTCTTTTGAAAGCTGAATGTAGACAGGAAACATTCCCAGTGAGGCTGCTGTGGAGTTGTGGCCAGTCCATGATTGCCCAAAGGACTCTGCTGAGGGTTCTGCTGCTGCCCAGAGCTTTCATTGGCCTCTTAATTGCTGGGCCTTGTCCTGGGGGGCCCGCTGGGGCTGCAGCCAGTGCTGGCTCCCACTGAGGCTGCCTGGCCCAGAGCAGCCCCAGGGGCACAGGGCAGAGGAAGAGCAAGGTGGGGAGGAGAAAGAGCAGGGACGAGATTGCCCTTGAAAGGCAGAGGCGCTCTGGGGCCCGCTCCTGGCCAGGGAGCCTGCCCAGAGCCGTCCCCTGCTGGCCGGGGCCTTGAGGGGCAGCTGTGCAGCTGGGCCAAGCTGTGCCAGCAGCTCCAGCCGTGCTGGGGAGCCTTGCCAGCTCTGGGCCCTGTTGTGCAGGAGGCTCCCTGTGTGCCACTGCCAGCTGGGGCCTCAGACACCTCCTCTCTCCACAGGAATGCCTCTGCAGCTTCACAAGACGGGCCAAATAACTCAGCCAGGGGGAAGTGGACCTGTCGTCAGCCATGCCCAAACCATTGCTACACGTGTCTGCCACCACTGCATTATGAGCTTATTGCTGGGGATGTTCAGCCACCATCCAAAGCAGGACCCCCTGTCCCCTAAAGTGCTGGCCCCGGTGTCCGGCCAGGACCGAAGGTGGGCCCCTCCTGCCAGGGAAGGGCTTGAGCAACACCTTTGGGCTTTGGCTCTGGTCTCTGGGTGGTAGCACCAGCACTGGCTAATCTGAGTGTCTGGGCACAGCCAGAGCTGGGCAGGCAGCAGCCGGGCATCGGGCTCCTGAGGCACCATGTTTTGGCTTTGTTTTTCATTTTCAGAAATCAGAAATTTTTAGGAATATTTCGATTTTTTTTTTTTAGAAAGAAATCCCACCAAAATTCTCCCCCTTTTTCCACAGTAGTTTACGATTTTTCAAAGTAGTTGTAGAATTTAGGAAAACTTAGAATATTTTACAGTTCTAGAATAAAAAAGAGAATTGCATTTAATTGGTAATCTTTGTTCTAGAAAGAACTAAGTCAACCCAAGACAGCTAGTATACTGGAGAGGCTCTTTTTGCACTGCAGATTTGTACCTTGCCACAAAAACTAACATAAAACCTTTTCCCTGATATTTCCCGGGTTTTCTTGGAAGCTCACCTAGCAGCCTAGAGAGGCAAACTTTGAGCACAGTGGGAATCTCTTCAAGTCACCATCTTTGTTTGCTTCTTCAAGAACTGCCTCAGTTCTAGAGCAGAGGCTTCTCTCAGCTTCCCACTGCCTCGCTCCTCCCCAAGCCTGTCCTGAGCCCTCTCCTGCAGCTGCTGCGCTGCCATGGAGCTGCTGTAAAACACAGCAGCTGTGCCACATGCGCTCAGCAGGATTGGAGAAGCTTTCTGGCCTTGCTTCCATTAGCCTGGTGGCTTCTCTGAACACAGCTTGAGTTTTTGAATGCTATGTTTCACCTGGCACACAAACTGATGCTGCCTTTCTCATGGAGGCTGAACTCCCATGGGCTTTCAAAGCTTGCTGGCCAGCATACAGCCTGGGAAACCACTTAATGCAGCCATTTCGGCTTGAAAATGGCCCAGTCTGTGTATCAAAGAAGCTTGTTTAAATGCTGCAACCCACCACAGCGTCCTTCCAGGGCATATCTTTCTCCCCTGCACCTCTCTTTATATGACTGCCAAACAGCTCCTTTAACAGTTCTTTTCTCCAGAAGCCTAGCAGCACCATTTTATTTGGGGGGAGAAAAAAAGGGAAATGTTCTATGATATCATGATCATCATCCTCATCAAGACAATGAGCTGCGAATTAGAATGAGCTGCAAATTAGTTAAATGACATCCACAACTCCTACTGTGGACTTATTTCTCAGAGTGCAGCACTGGCTTTACTATCCCTTGAAACTGTAGATGTGCTACAGTGCTTAAAATCAGGTGGATGCAGATGTCATTTGAAGTCAAGCACAGCTAAAATCAAAAATAGTTGTGTGGATAATTTTTTGTGGTATGCAAATACAGATGGTGTTGCAGCATTATGTGAGACTCAGGTCAGGAGATGTGCCCACTGCCCCTTCACAGCATCCTTCTCCCAGAGAGCAGCCCCAGCCCAGTGCTGCTGTTCCAGAAACACAAAGACAGGGAATGCAGCCTGGCATGAAAGGGGAAACAAATGCCAGCTTTTCAGTGCTCCATCCCTCTGCCTTTACATCCTTACATATTACTTTTAATTTTAAACCCTCAAAGTTGACTTCTTTTTTTTTTTTTTTTTTACTTGGATATAAAAGAAGAAAACTCAGTGTGATCCCTGGGGTGGGAAGGGGAAAAGCAACGATGTTGTCCCTACAAAGAAAAACAAGATGCTTCTGCTGATGATTGTGGAATGTGAGTGGCTGCGACATTCAGATTTCCTCCCAGAGTTTCATGTTCCTCATTCATACAGAGTCACACTATTTCTTTAATAAAAAGCAAATCCTGACTCTCTGATAAAAACCTGGTTTCAGTTGTGACCAAGGTAAATGCAGACATGGAACAGAAAATAGTGTTGGAGTTCAACTCAGCTGTATGGCCAAATCACCTGAAAGCAAAGGTCTCACAGTTATTGTAGGCACTTGGAAATGTGTTTGTTAACTTAGAAATGAATAATGAAAATCATCTCCTTTCCTAAAACGACAGTTATATTTTTGTGTAATAAAGAGCAGATGTCAAAAAGGATTTCAAAGACTCGGTAAAAAAAAAATCTTAGGGAAACTGCACTGCTCTGACTTTACCAGAGCTGCTCCAGCCCCCCCTAGTAAACATGTGTTGTCACTTTGCTTTAATTTGGGAGCACAGTCCCTGGGAGCTCCGGCATGTCCTGAGCAGGGAATCTCTTCCCAGCAGCAGGGAATTTCCTGGAGTGCAGCTGGCAGCAAAGGGCCAGCTCTTCTGAGGGGGAATGGCAGGCCAGATGTGAAGGGAAACTCATACCAAGGAATAAAGCATGAGGCACAGCCAAGGACGTGGGGCAGCACCAGACATGCGTGGGCTCTGGGCAGCCCCAGCTCTGCTTGTCCTCATCCTGCAGAGACACCAGCCAGGACAGTCCCACGGAGAGCCAAGAGTGGGATCCTCAGCAGATGGAGCACAGCAGCCTTGCTTGGGCTTCAAGGAATGTCCAGTTTACACTGCTGAGCAGCCAGCTCATTTCTTAAAGTGTTTAAACCACAGCAATGAGTTCAAGGTTCATGTGCAATTTTATCAGAGCAAAGACTTGCAGCCAACTGTTTATCTGGTGTCTGGCCTAAGTGCTGATAAAGACTTGGCTGAAGTTTATATAATCTGCCATTAATAAATGTAATTTATTACAGTCTCAGGCAAAGACACAACCACTGCTGGCTCCATTAATGGTGCACTCAGCACAGGCCAGGAATTTGGTCTGAACAGAGACATTTCTGTTCATTTCTTGTCCCTAAATGCCTGGGATTTAGGTCAGGCCCAAGGAAAAAAATGGTGTAAATCTAAAGGCTCCATGTCAGAACTGTCAGGCTTTGCTAATATGAGCTCAGTTACTTTAATACAACCCAATAGTGCACTTTATAACCCCAGCACCACGTCTAAAGCAAACTTTGGCTGCAGTAACCACGCTCCAGCCCAGTGACAAGCCCTGAACATGACAAGATGTATGGCTGAGCTTCACTCTGCTCACCAGGAGCAGCTCTGAGGTGCAGCAGGACAGAGCACAGCTCATAAACACCTTCTGAGGATTGGAGTCATCGAGATCAGACACACAGAGAAACTCTCACACCGGGCAGTCCGGGAGCCTGTCTGCTCCTCTGCTCCCCCCTCACCCTTGTCCTTGTGCTCCTCCCTTGCCCAAAGCCCAGCTCAGGGCCAGGGCCAGCCCCAGCCCCAGCCCCAGCCCCAGAGGTCTGTGGGGAGTACCCCACTGCAAACTCTGCAAGGACAAACATCTGCCAGCTACAAAAAATAAACATACAGGATTATTGGTTCCAATTAGTGTCTGATCACAACTGAATTAATTCAAGGAAACCAGTTTATTTGGCAAATTCTGGCATATTTAAAACCAGCATAATATAAAGGTGAGGCCCTGGCACAGGTTGCCCAGAGCAGCCGTGGCTGCCCCTGGATCCCTGGCAGTGCCCAAGACCAGCTTGGATGGGGCCTGAAGCAGCCTGGGACAGTGGAAGGTGGAAGGGGTAGGACTGGATGGGCTTTAAGGTCCCTTCCAAACCCAAACCATTCTGAGATTCTGTTAATCTATAATGCATTGCCTGTAATAGATTTTAAATTTAAATTTACAATTAAGGCAATGTGCACAAACCTGATCCTTATGGAAGCTGTGCATATTTAAAAACCCCCTATATTTAAAGGTACATACACTTTATAGGTCCAGTTCCTCCTTTGCGAAATTTCATGGCCCTATCTGAAAGCCAAGGGACATTTCTTTTAAAGATCTGCAATGAATGAGATCCAGACCTGGGACTGTTTCATAAAGTATCATCCATGCCAAAATCCTCATCCAAATAAAAATTCCAAGAACAATTATGAGGATTCCAAATATCAAATACCTAGTTCTGCTTCATTTAAAGCAAAAGACAAAATTATAAATGCATGGATAAATCACTTTAAAAGTATATGTCAAGATATATTAAAAGGCAGACACCTAAAATAATTTAAAAAATATTACTAAATTAATGATTTTTTGGTTTATCTTTTCAGCATCCAAACAATGCCACTGTGATTTATTGCTAAAGGATCCCAATGCATTTACTCATCTTAACCTGGAATTTAATCATTAGAGTTTAAACTCTCTGGAACCTGAGCTCCCCTGGCCCAGCTCCAGCTGTTCCCTGGGTGCTGTCCCTGTCCCAGGGAGCAGAGGTTGGAGCTGCAGCCCCTGGAGCTCTGACCTCAATCTTCCCTTCTCCAGCTGAGCAAACCAAGTGCCCTCAGCTGTTCCTTGTGTGGTTTCCCATCCAGACCCTCCACCAGCTGACACTCAGCTCTCAATTTTGCAGGGTCTCCCAGGGGTGCTCTGCTGCCCTTGAGGCACTGAGCGAGGAGCTCAGGTGCTCACTGTTACCTGGGGCAGGGCAGCACAGCTGCCTTTGGGCACCAATTCAGCTCAAAGCAGAACCTGAGCATATGGCAGCACTGTCACAGTGACAGGGCAAAATACAAATATCCATCTTATCCAAGATGCAGTTAAGGCAACCCTCATCACTTGCATTTCACACTTGCAGTGATTCATTGCCCCAGCAATAACGGGGCTCTGTCCTGCAGTGGTTACAGCTCTGGGCATGCAGTGAGCAGCCCCCCAGGCACCTCCTGCACAGCCCTGGGCCACTCAGGGCAGGTGTGCTCCAGGAAGCCACCGAGGTGCTTAACATGCACTAAAATAAGCCTAGAATGCCCAAATATTTTCAGAAATTTGGGTCCCAGTCAGCACATTCTGATGTCCCACTTGCAAGGTCAGGACCTTTTCTTTCTTTAAGAAGCCACGAGGACACAGAGACACCTCCCAGTGTCAACACAGTGCTGCAGTGGGAACAGGCATGGACAAGTCCTCAGCACATGGAGAAGCTGCTGGGAGGCCCAGAATATGGAATATTCTAACTCTGCCCCCCAGGATTCTCTTGAAATAAAAGAACATCAAGCCACTCACTGTGAAGAATGCTGAAATCAGCTCAAATTGAACACATTGAGAATAAGTGGGGTCTGGGGGATCCAGCACATCATAAACTTTGCCCTCAGCTTCTTTGACGGGGGTTGAGGGGGATTTTGTTTCCCTAATCATCACAAATACTGAGTACACTGGTACTCCATGGAACATTAGTGCCCTTTTTTACTATAAAACTACTGTATTATCAATGTCTTTGGGTAGGTAAAGAAAGGAAGAGCTTTTTGGTTCCATATGCAAATCCCACTGTTCTTTCAGCTAAAAATGAGGCATTAAACAATTTATTGGACTATCTTTGAACAACTTAATCAAAAGTGCCAAAGCCAAGAAAGGTCTGGGTGAGATTTCAGCCCTGCTGTCAGCCAGTTTCAGACCAGAGCACAGGGGCCTGCAGGTCTTACCTTGGGTAAAATGAACCTGTATTTTCCTGTATTTTCCCAGGAAAGTGACAGTCCATAAGACCAGCTGGACACAATTCTCCCAAAGGTTTACTGTCCTGAACTGAGACATGATTGAGTCCCACTCAGCATGGTCACCACAACATGACTAGCTCAGGGATCTTTGGGATCTCCTGTCCTGTCCACAATGTTTTGATTTATGCCAGGTACACTTCTGAAAGCACAGCTCATTTCTGCTTCAGCCCAGATTTAAGTGACTATCCCAGGTTGATTAAAAATACTGTAATTAATAGAATTAGACTAGATAAATACTCAGTGTAACTAAATTAATCTCACCCAAAGCATGTAACACACAGTAAAACAAGCATCTAACACAAATGCTGTCTGAAATCAGAAGGGATGGAAATTGTTTTAATCAGACCTCTCTACCTAGAGAATGTCATCCAGTACACATAACAAAACTCTCAGCTCATTGCAAAATTGGTGGCTTTCCAAGCAATAAGGATTGTGATACATGGAGACGTGTTACTAGGAAACTTGATTAAATGCTAGGGTTGAAAGAAAATTTTTTGACCTAGTGGGAGTCCTGGAATTTCTCAGAACATTGCCTATTTGGAGCTGCATTTCAGCCAAAAGCAGCAGGCCAGCCTTCAACATTAAATGGTTCTCCAGAGCACTTACAGCCTCTACAGTGGAGACAGAAAACCTAATCACATTTTAATTGAGCCACATCAGACTTCCAAATTCAACATGCATTCAAAAGATATTTACTCCAATTACAGCATAAACCCACTAGGCCCTTCTGCATAAGCAAGGAACTCAGCAAGGACAGACTGGAGGGTTTAAATGTGACCACACACACAATGTCAGCACTTCATCTGACAGCATCCCATGGAGAGGCTCAGGGCACTGCATTTCCCACTCTGAGGTTATGCAACCCCACCAAAGCAGCTGGAATTCCCATCAGCTGCTTGTAAACACTGGTCATCTTTCCCACTGCCATGTTTTTTCAGTCTTCCCCGCAGGGAAAGCCTGATGATGGTGAGATTGCCACAGGACCAGAGAGGAGATTTCCTGGAAACAAGCCTGGCCACACAATTATGTTTCATAATGAAATGGACCAAGAAAGGGCTCATGGAAGGATTTACACAGTAGCCCACTGCTTGTTAAACTAAGCACTTGTGGGTTGTTCATTGCAGACCACTTAATCTGTTGTAAATGCAACACAATTTTAAACAACTTCATTTTAATACCACATCTCTTACAGCATAACTGTAACTGTTCAATAAACCTGCGCTCTGTTATGAGGTGATGCTGATCCAGGACTGCACATTCCTAACAGGATCACCCTAAGAAACTTCTGCCTGATCCTGTCGTAGCCCACAGAAGGACATTTCTGACTCTCAGCACACAGATCACCCCACAGAGCTCAGGAATAAGGAACACTTTGGTGGGAGCAGGTTTTAAGCGGGTCACTGGAAATTGAACATCTGCTTCAACACGATATAACTGAGTCTCTCTAATTCAAAATCAAAGTGGACAAACCAGGAGGAAATCTGTCTGAAACCAGTCCTGTGACTCCTGGCAGTCACTGTCAGCAGGCCTCCTCCCTGTGGCTCCAGCTGTTTGAAGTGCTGCAGATGGTGATGCTGGGCAGAGCCCCCAGGACTGCTCCACAGGCTCCAACACGGAGCAGCCACAAATTCCCTTTGCATCCCTCTCACACTTTTAACACCTCAAGCAGCACCCAAAGATCTTTTTTCCTTCAGGCTTAAGAGATATAAAGGCAACAGTGATAATCATTGCTTTAGCTGTATTTATTCCAAGCCTGATTGCACCTAGGGATGATTCTGCACTCTTCTCCTTTTCCTATCACAGGCTCTTCCCAGATATTTCCATGTTCAGTGCAATACAGAGAGCTCAAGATGCATTTCATGGTAACAGAAGAACCAAAATGGTCTTTTCCTGCCATGTTTCTGTGTGATGTGAGGTTGGAAAGATGTATTTATTACATGCTGAACCTCATGCACTTCAAGGCCAGGCTGGACAGGGCTTGGAGCACCATGGGACAGTGGAAGGTGTCCCGGCCCATGGCTCTGAGCTTTGAGGTCCTTCCAATCCAAACCCTTCTGGGATTCTGCAATTTCAAACAGTGTCAAACAGCTCAAAAGCAGAAACACTGCTAATACTGCCCCTCACTTCTCTTGTTGAAGGAAAAGGTGTGGGTTTGTCCAAGACTGAGTCATGCTTACAATTGGTCTGGCAGTGCAGCAACCACAAATCCAATTCGGAGTCTGATAATTTTTTTATGAATTTCCCAAACACTTCTATCTCTTATTCTAAGTCTGTTTAAAAAAACCTTTCTGAAGAGGAAAAGTGCAATCCTCCTCTTAGTGACTAGTGGAACTATGTCCTGTAGGTAGCAGGGGGCTTTAAGACACCCAACTTTGCCCTCAGCTTCTTTGACAGGGGTTGAGAGGGAATGTGTTTCCCTGATCATCATATGACTAAGTTTAAAGGAAATTTATCATTTGGTTCAAGCAGAGCATTGCTATTTCCTCTATGGAAATACTAAATCATACATTTTTCTCACACCATATTTTGAAAGGTCTGCATTCTTTATGTCTCAGGCTCAAACATTCCCACAGCTCAAGCTGAATATGAAAGTATTCAACTCTTAAAGTACTCCTATCTCCAGCAACCCAAAAGACACCCCAATTCTACTTGCAGCCTTGTTCATCCAATATAAATAACTCAGGCTGCTCACTGGAGATTTATTATCTTAATATGCTCATTTCACTGTTGGCCTTGGCAGACACATCCAGGTTTAGAGTGAAAGATAGCAAAACTTGACAAACCTTAAATCCCAGCGTTGCAGAATTCTATTAGGTAACAGATGGAAAAGATAATTAGCTGACAACTCAACCATCATATGCTTCATTAGGAGCCTCATTCCTCTCCCAGATTTTATCTTCAGGATAATGAAGGCTATTGTTTGCCTTGAACTGGCAAAAAACAAGGCGAGCTCATGACACCTGAAGAAGGAACAAGCCTGTATTGCTCTCTAAATTGGGTGCTATGCTTGCACATTAGGGACTTCCAGCAGTAAACTGGCCTGGAATGCTGGGTTCAGGATTTTTAGTGGCAAAAAGTTTCCTCACCAGCCTCTCTCTGCAAGGAGGAGTTAATCCAATCCTTGGTGGCAGGAGAAACCTGTTAAACCATCACCATGCAGTGCAGAACAAAGAGATTTACACATACAGATACTAACAGCAATGGTAGCTTCCTCTTTCACTCCCGCATAGTTGAACCCAGAGTTTCACTGCTTCTGCTTGTGTTTGTAAAGAAATACTGAGAGATTGTGCATCTTGGTGATCTGCAGCACAGCTCTGCACTTCATGAGAAAATACTCAAAGCAAATGTAAACATATGGAACAGCTTTTAACACTGAAATGGTTTGGTGAAATGTGTATCTTTTTTATATAGGTCAAACCAATTTTCCTTTGGAAACCTCTTGCAAAAAACCTTTTTCTAGGATTTGCAGCCTCTCTCTCCCTCCATGAGTTATTTATTGGTAGTTCAAACATTCGCCAGCTGTCAGACTCCAGCTCCTCAGCCCCTGACATTTCTCTAGCTCCTGTATAATTTTTGTGATAGTCTACATGACCAGCCATATTTACAGCCCATTTCTAAACAGCTCATCATTAATAGTTGCATCTTTTGAAAGCATTGTGCACTGATTTATTCATCTAACAGAAATGACTGCAGCGGAGGAATCCAATTAAAGCACATGTATCTATATCTATATATCTGGTAAGATACAGGAACTTTTAAAGATAAAATTCCACGCACAGTGTTCTTCCTTTTCTGTATTAAGGCACCAAATTTATGAAAATATGAAGGAGTGGTGTATTTTCCAATTGTAACTTTACAATGGACACTGAAATGCAGTCAATGCTGCTTATCAGAAATTTCACAGGTGAGCCTGAGAGCCAGCAGGCTCTACTGCAAACATTCAGCTCTCTGAAGAGACACTGATTTATAAAAAGTCTCTAAAAAATCAGCCTTACCAGAAGCTCAGTTACCAGTTAACACCTCTAATACTGAAATATTTGGATTAGGACTTACAAGGTAGGTAATGAAATAGAACTTGGGAGTTAGAAAGTGACTTTAACCCCTTATAATGACATCTTAAAAGTATTTGGACACAAAACTTGCAACCTCTCTTCAAGGAGTCACCACTGAACTCTCAGAGAAGCTGTTGACAAACCTTGTACTACTCAGCCTTGAGACTCACTGTAGTTTCAGACACATTTTAAATATGAAAAATACATCTTCTTGTCTTTTCAATAAACTGCTCCAGTCCAACTTTTTGACAGCTAAGATCCATGTGAAGTGACAAGAAGTCAGTCAGCATTGTTCAACATAATTTTAATCTCCACTGAGGGGAAATTATAGAAACATGTTAACACAGACAGCAAATGTTTGGGGAAAGACCATATGGCGCTATGATGGGGGTTTAGTTCATAGAAATGTAATCTAGAATTTTATAAAAATTATATGAAAGAATAACAACATCTTTCAGTAATGTCAGACAGTATAGAAAAAATAAATCTCACCATTAGTCATACTCTGATGGTCCTTCTAGTAAGAATTTTAAAAGTGCTCTTTAATCCCAGTGTAGCAACTCAAGCTTAGTGCAATAGGTCAGAACTGGTTTAAAGCAGGTATTTATAGCAGTTGGGCAATTCCTACAATGGACAAACCTCATGATCTAAACATGAACACTAAATGAGGTAAGTATTAGAATTAGAATTAAACATTCCTTAAATAGCTTACACAACAACTCTACTACAAGGAAAATCCTGGTGCTCCCTCACAGGACAGCTCCAATCTAAACACAACATAAAACCTGTAGTACAAATCAATGAAAGTTATAAAAGCTCTTGCAAAATATACAGTTTAGTAGTACATTTACAACCCACTGGTACAAACAGTACCTAATGCAAAATATACCAACCTGAACAAAGCCAAACTTCCCAGGTAGTACAACTGAATTTGCTTTGAATACATTATTTTGTTCCCAAATCCTCCTAAAAGCTCCATATAAAGTTTTAGCACATTATCTCAATGTAGGAATGTCACTGCATTCTTCAATGAACAAGAACAATGAAGGATTTGCTTACCAACCATGGTTGCAATTAGAAGTACCATTGATCTCTGAGCAAGTGAAAAACACAGTGCTAGTTGGGGAAAAATAATTTAAATCCATTCCTCACTGTTTTATACATGCCAAGCTGGCAATAATAAGACAGCCTATATCTCTACATAGTTTTTTTCACAGGGTTGCTGGGAACTGTAAGATCAGCTTTCACTGGACTGTAGTTTCTCTGTCTGTGAGTTACAGTGCACAGAACTCCTGCCTGTCACATGCAGAGCTCATTTGGAACACCAGACTGGTAATGGTGAGTCCTTATGGCTCATTTGCATATGGAGCCAAAGGTGTTTCATATTCTATTTCACAAGGTGTTTATGAGCAAGATTTAAGTCACTATCAACAACAGGAATAAAGTGAATTTACAAACATTCCTTCTAACTGTCTATGGCTTCAAAGCCATAAACAAACTGCCCTGGCTTTTACAGTATTGCACTTCCCTTTAATGTTAAACTGACAGCTGAAGTCTGCACAGAACTTGCTTTATAACAGTATTTAAAATTAAAAAGCAATAAATAAAATGTAGTATTTAAAAAACCCCACAAAACAGTAGCTTTAGTCCATATTCCTCCCACCTCAGACCATGCTGCACCATCTGAAACAGGTCTGGGACAGTCTTTGGATACCAACTGCATAGTTCTTCCAACATAACAGACCCACCCCCCACCCCACACCCACACTTCTTTAATCAGAGAAGCAAATTAGGCTTTCTACAGCAATATTAGACACAAAGACAGTACCCTTGAGTGCATATCTCAATTAGTTTAAAAGGATGTGTTGCCTTAGCTCAAGATAAATTCAGCAGTTAGACAGAGTTACTCTGTATTGCCTCTGGGTTATGTGACCAACATTCAGTGACCTGTCACTGCAGGGACAAGTTGCTGAAGTCCTTGGCAGAGTCTCTGACCATCTGATCCAGGCTGGGACTCCCAAGAGCACAGGCTGGCTGCTGCCTGCCCAGGAGCCCCAGGCTGTGCAGGTTGAGGATGGAGTCGGCGATGATGCGCGCCGTCCTCTTCTGGTACCCCCCGGACGTCACCATCAGCACGGGCACCCCGCGGCTCCTGGCAGCCCTGAACACCACCTCGTCCCTCTTCACAATGCCCTGCAAGGTCACCACAGGGAGAAATAAGTGAGAGCAACATGATGCTTCATTCTAACCTGTGGTTTATGGATTTACAGTACTGGATGCTTGCTAAGTGTTTAAGTCTTACAGTTTACAGTAACAATTAAAAATTCAGTTCTGTTAGCTGGTTTGCATGCCTAATCATTTAAAAAAAAACCCAATCACACCACCCCCCAAAACCCCCAGCAAATCAAATATCCTTGGCTTGTTTTAGAGGACACAGCAGATAAAAAGCTTTTAGTAAAAATTCCTACAAGAATTCCGACTCAAAGGCCATAAAGCCTAAACTGACTGCAAATTTACACCTATTTCCCAGGTGAGGAATTGAGACTAGGAAAGACTCTCTGAATTCACAATGCTTTAATTTGTGCTCAACTTGCACAGCACTGTCTGTCAAAAGTTTAGTAACTTGATCAAAATTTCACAATCTTACAGAAAAGCCCAAAATTCAAATCAAGTTTTACACATTCACAGTCACTGGCTGAATCTTAAGTCCCAGTTTCTGCAATAAGAGCCTGTGGTTAATGCTACAAGAATCTATGGCTGAAGGGGAAGTTGCAGAATGTAAGCAATGGTAAATCCATAAAAAGAAAAAAATTCTTTGTATTCTTATTAAGAGGAGGATATGGAATTGAAAAATAGCGAAGATTGCTGATCAAGAGGTGGTGGACAGTCATTGAACTCTGCAAGAGCAGAGTGTGAGTCTTCTGGGTTTGAAATAAGTACATGAGAGTGAAAAATACTTCAGGAATGAGTGAGAACAGAATTAAAAATCTACTTTTGTAAAAGCAGAGTTCCAGATACATGCAATTCATTAGAACTCCTCAAAAAAAAAACCCAAAAAGCAAAACACAGCACAACTGACAACAGCTTACAATGGACAGCTCAAAACTTAAATAACTGCAAAGCTGGTGAAGGGAAAAGGCATCACAATGCAATTAAATACAAACACAAAAAATCCAAGAAGCAGCAGCAGAAGTGTTTCAAAATGAACATGCGCTGCCCAGGCTGGTTACAGGAAGAGTGGAAGAACATCAGGAAATAACACCCTGCCATTAATTAGACCACAAACAGATGGTAAAGGGAAAGAATAAAACACAAATGCAGCAGAAAAAAAGTATCTTGTAAAACCATCCAAGAATATTGTTCACTGCACAGTCTGACACAGCCCTGGGAAAGAACCAGGAATAACAAATGAACAGTAAGACAAAGGAAACTGAAGAATTGTATTAGAAACAGATCCTTAAAGGAAGCAACAGAATTACAGAAGGAGCTGCAGGGCCCTGGGGACCCAGCAGAGGATGCATCACCATTATCCCACACCAGAACTGGAAGCAACCCCTGCCCTCAGGAGCCTCAGTGCTCCAGCAGCTCCAGGGAGAGTCTGCAGGAGCTGAGGGGAAAACATGGGCTTATTCCCACATTTCTGTGGAAAACAACAGCCTGGCACAGCTCCCACTTCCAAACAAAGGGAAGAGGGACTCAGTTGATACACCACAGGCTTTTTTACAGCCTCATGAACCAGGAAACCATCACTCAGAGCAGTGAGAGCCCCATTCTGGGCACAACTAACACTGCAGCAGGACCTTAAAATACAAATGACATCTCCAGGAGCAGAAGTGAAGCCTGCACTAAGGACCTTTGAAGAGAGGGACTGTGCAGGCACGATGCCTTTCCAGCACTGGGATTGCCAGCCTGCACACCAGAGACAAGAACTCTGCCCTCAGAACAGACACTAAAGGCTTGAGCTCCCTCCAGCTGTGCAGAGAATTCCTTTCACCCCTCCTCGTGGCCAGGGAAGCTGCTTCACTTTTCTTCCCCCAGCCTCACATTCTGTGTCTGCACAGAACCCAGAAAGCTCCAGCAACTCCTTTTTCTTGGCAGTTAACACTACCCCTAATCAAACTGCAGAAATTTGGGGTTTTTTAAGAGGCAAATCCAAAGTATCTCCCTATGACCAAGCTGTCACTTCCCTTGGCTGCCACTGCTCTCCAGAGGGCTCTGCTTCACCAAACCCCACCTCACACCTCAGGCCATCTCCTCTCCAAGGTCCCAACCAAGTCCAGGCCCCTCAGCTCTTCCTTCGTGCAAGAGAACAGAACAGAATTAAAACTGAACAGACCAAGTGGTGGCTCAAAGAGGGGAATCTGAGAGCTCACAGATCAAACAAGCACTTTTCTGTATTGATCTGGTGGTCATTAAAGAGACCTAAATGTGAAACAGGAGAGAGATAGCACAGAGGAACTGTCAAGAGAAGGAATCACAAAAACCCATGAAGGAAATAAGAGGACTCTAAATTTTTCCTGAATTTTAAAAAAGCAGAAAGGTGAAGACATCAATGAAACTTTACAGAATAAACCAAAATGTGAGTCTGGTAGCAAACTGGGGAAAGTAAATGGTATCTAAACAAAAAGATGGTATCTGAAGAAAAATATCAAGAAAAGGAAAGTAACTGTTCATTTGCTGAGAATACACAGCCAGGCTGCACAAAATTGCTATAACCACGAGGGTAGTTTAAAACAGCTGGGAGTGCTACAAAAGAAATTAAGTGTAAGATACACACTGGGGGCAGGTGACAAAAGAAATACATTGCAAAATGGGTCATGTAAGGGGAAAAAAGAACCAAAGAAAGAACAAACCAAGCAGGGAAAATAGAAGTCAGGTGATGTGTGAAAATATATGTATCTCTCTGGTTACTGTTTGGGTGTTGGCAATCAGTGTATTTTAGAGAGAAGATGAATGGTACTGGAACAGGCACCAGAAGAACAAAAATATTCAGAGTCAGGAGAGGGAAGAAGGACGAGAAGGGTGAAGGGCAAGGGGGATGTGTGTCTGACAGGGCAGTGCTGCTGCAGGCTCACACACCTGGGGGGAAATGGCCAGGCCTCCCAGGGGATCCCCGTCCAGAATGTCAGTGCCAGCATTGTAAACAACGATGTCAGGCTTGAATTCATTCAGGGCTCCCTCCACGTGGGTCTGCACCTTCTGCAGGTACTCGGTGTCCTCTGTGCCCCACTCCAGCTCCACCTTGCGTTTTATGGCACCTGAGGGACAGCACAGCAAGCACTGCTCAATACACAAAGCATTGCTTTGAAAGGAAATGCACAATTTAGGTAAGCAGGTGAAAAAAGATTACATTTCTGGAAGCTCTCTCAATACATTGCATTTGCACAGAAACATGAATTAAAGAAAACTATTCAACTGCTTGTTTTCTCAGCAAATGTAAAGCACAATGACCTTGAAAAAATTCCACTGAAGAGAGAAAATTAGAGGCAGGACAAAAAAATATAATCTCTAAATCTAATAAATAAAATCTAAATATAGATGCAAATGGAAAATGTTATTGAAAAACAGCTGATCTGCAAGTCCAGTTACCAATCAGCAGAGAAATTATAAAGAAAATTATTAACTTAAAAGTAACTTAAATAAAGTGTAAGGCAAAGAAAACACTGAACTGCTATTGCAGAGGAAACAGCTGGGGGAAAAACAAGATAAATATCACTGAGAAATTATGAAGATGTTTTATTTTTATCACAACACTCAAAACTTCACAGCAAGGGATCATGAATTTATGTGAACTGCTTTATGAATGTATAACAAGATTCAGCTTTGCCCCAAGCGTTTTCAATTTAATGTTCTTACCCTGTAATCCTACCAGAAGAGCAAATGTCAATTCTTAATTCAAATCAAATTATTTCTAATGCTTCTAATAAAGCAATAGAAATAGAAAATGAAGGTAAAGGAAAGAAACCCAAGGTTATGCAGTTGAATTTTGGGTGCTTTTATGGAGGGATGTGTGACTGAATTAATCAAAGCCATGCCAGAGCTGTTCCAAGGCATGACTTGCTCCTCACACTAAATGATGGGGAGTCTCACATCTTAAATATGGATTCAGCCCCCACCAAGTGTGCAAGAATGCCTTCAACACAGAATGACAACTCCCCTTGTGATTGCTGCCTTTTGTTCTGCTTTTTATCTTTGTTGAGCATCAGTGAAGCTTTTCTTTTTCATCCTGTTATTTTATATTGCATCAACACTAGTTTCAAAGATTTTTGCTTCTTTATGGTTCCTCAGAGTTTCAGCCTTTCCTGCTTACTCTTCAGGGAACCAGTGCCATTCCTCACCCCTCCTTCTCCTCCTAAGCCTGTGTAATTCCATGCTGCTTGGCCAGGGACTCAATATGCTTATGGCTTTACATTGGCAAGGTGAGCTGCTCCCTTTTCTCCCCTCCCTACTGAAGCCCATGGGGCAAAAAATGTGTTGAAGAGGTTCCTGCAATAAAACCTGGAAGAAACAGGCAGGAAGTCCAAGGAAACAGTGATCAACTGGGGTTTACCCTAAGGATTCAAAATCCTGTGTTCAAGCCTCTGCCCCTCTGCAAGGAGATTCCCCCTGTGATCCCAAATCTGCCTGGTCACCTATTGGAAAGGGTTTAAGGCACTTAGCCACAAAAATCCTATTTAGACATTCTTATGCAAAGTGCAAGGAGCTACATATTCACTGGCTCTGGCCCAGCCCTGTGCACCTCATCCTTCATCTGCAGCAAAGGTATGCTGGAATTCAGTGTGGTTCTGCAGCTCAGTGCTTCAGACTTGCTAACAAGGACTGACTCTGTTTTGGTCTTAATCCATCTGCTTAAATGCTGCCATGTGATACATGAATAAAAGGATGCTTTTCTTGGGGGAAAACCCCCCATATTTGCTTGCCATTTGTCTGCCTCCAGACATGGTGTGGTTCAAATGGTCATTTTTCAGTTTAAAACCTTGAAGTACTAGAATTCTTAGTATCTTTACTAGTCAAAAGACACCAGTGAAATGCACTGCAACTAACTCTTGTCAAGAATTCAAATGAAGTAGGTTTTTCAGAACAACAGCATCACTGAAGGAATCCAACAGCAGAACAACTCCCCCAGCAACCCCTGACTCAGTGAACAAATTGAGCTTGTAGTAAATGACAGTGTAACAGAATCAAAGACCAAATAAACGTGGGGTTTTTGCATTCCAATTTAACCATTATCAAAGCCCCAGTAATTAATTGTGGCAGGCCACAAGACACAACAGACACAACACAGCAGGGATAAACAAACCACAACCAAACCAAACCAAGCACCAGCTCTTAACGTGGGGATGACAGGGAAGAGGGAAGTCCCCATCCCTGCAGGGATTTAACAGCATGGATGTGGTTTTTAGGGACACTGGTCACGGGTGGCAGTGCTGGAGGAATGGTTGGACTCAACCTCAGAGGGACTTTCCAACTTTAAATTCTATGGTTCTGTTCCAGGACTTGCTTTGCTTCCCACCCTGTGTAGGGGCCATGAGATTATAGTATGTATTGTATAGCTGGCCTCTCAGTAAAAGATCTATGTATTGTATAAGTGACCCTGCTCTGATTCTCGTTACTGTAAATGGGCTGCAGCTGTGATGCCCTTAATTGGGTGGCAGCTGTAGCCACATGAGAAGGTTTGGGATAAAAAGGGGTGGGCCAGTCAGAGAGAGCTTGGAGGAGCCCTGAAGAAGAAGCAGGAACATCACCCCTGTGAAGAGCTGCCTACAAGAAAATCATCGAGAAGGTATGAGACTTTAGAACTATGGTAACTACATATAATAACAACAACCCTGGGCCACATTCAGATGCAGATTGTTTCCTTCATGCCATTCTAACAAATTCTACTGGCAAGGCAACACCTGAATGTGTTATAACTTCACTCTCAAAAGAACAGGAAACCTTTTTACTCACTATCAGCTAATCCTCTCATAAATGTAATAGAAGGAAAAGATGAAGTTCTAACAACTCTCTTCAAATCAAAGGATTATTCAGCTTGCTGCTCCAAGCTCTGGAATGGATTGCCAATAACATCCACTAACACCTCCCCACACCCTACACTCCAAAATGTCATTCTGAAGTGAGGGAAAACACCACAGCATGAACACTATTATGATAGATCACAGTGACCAGTGAAAATGATGTGAAATTAAAAATAATTAAAAAAAAAGAAATCTAGATAACAGTGTTGCAAGGAAGCTTTGCAGTAAATAAAGAAATTAGGTAACAACACAGTAGGTCTGGAACATTTGGGAAGATGAATTCCAGTTATACTCACGTTTAGCAAAACCATCCCCTGGGTAAATATATCTATTGTAGGCATCCATGATATAAACCCGAGGATCATCCATAAAGTCTCTCTCATGGCCATTTCCCTGCAGGAAATTTACAGTTAGCTATTCCTAGTATGGCAACACAGAATTAAATACACTGTGAATTCTAGAGTAATTAACACTACAGAGGTTCTAATATTCCTAACTCCTGTGTCATTCTCTTATTTATAGTCCTGGAGATTATTTTGAGGTGTGCAGTTTTGGGGGGCTTGATGGGATCAGTGTGAAGACTGCAGGTATTACCACAAATAAAATCCTTGTCTCTCTGAAGGTAATTTGCATGGATCTCATCACACATGTTAGAAAAATAAGCAAAAATCAGAAGCTAATTGTCCTCAAGAGCATAAAAAAGCAACTGTGACAACCAAACAGATCTATCATCTTCCAAACGTGCAAGAAAAAGTCACTTTCAACTGCTGCAGGAATACTGAATATTCTTATGTAAGAATTAATGAATAAATAAAGCAGACTGCAGCTTTCCTGATAACTCAAGCCTTGGTGAGGTAAGTATTCCCTGGAAAAATCACAAACAATAACAACCCAACAGTTTAACACCAGACATTCCCTACAAAAAATTGTACTGGGTGTGAAGAGGGATGCTCGAGAGAAAACTCAGGTTTGGAATAGTTCTCCCTCCCCATTTCTGAATTTAAATACTATTCTTTTGTCTCTCACTTATTTTCACTAATATATAAATCATTTTACCACAGCAATCACTAAGATAATTTTATTTAAATCAGTGTATCATAAAGGACCACAGCCCCTCTCCCTAGAATTTCACTTAAAAGTACAGAAACAGACATTTCCATAGATACAGCTGCTGTAATTCAGTTTTTATGCTGACAAATGGCAACTCTATTTATTTCTTCAGCATCTTTGGTCCACAAATAAACAGTTCATGCACACAAGCCTAGGAAGATGAAAGCTTCTGGGGGAACCATTTCCTTATGAGAGGTGAAACTCAGCACTGCACTAAGAATTGAAACAGTCACAAGATGAGAATATCTGCATCCTTAAACAGGATCTGCTGAGCTACTTCTGATACCTCTCATTCCCCAAGAAAGGAACCAACAGGTGTTTTAATGTGCACACTGAGACCACCAGCACATCTGAAAACCAAAATACATTTCAAGAGTTTTTCAAAACCACACCATCCCCATGTAGCACAAAACAAATCCACAGCCTGGCAGAGAGGCTGAAGAGAACCATGAACACCAAACACCTTTCTGCTGCACCACCTGTGTCCTGCTATCATGGTGATTTTAGGACACATAAGAGAAATGAGACAAGATTAAAAACTTGCAGCCATTAGGCTTCCTCAGTGCCACAGAACTGTGTAAAAATGGTTTCTTTAGACATAATAAATCACCTGAAATGCCTCAGGTTGGACACCACTTTGGTGCATTAACTGCCTTTCTAAAAATACCATCTGTGACCCCTCAGGATTTATTTTGCAAATCCCACCAAAGCTGAGATTTGATCTCGGTGCCACAGTAAATCACTCCACCAGGTGAAGAGGGATGGATCCTTTACTTCATTAGCTTGAAGCTAGGCTTAAAATTAAACCACTGAAGGTCAAATCCCTCCCCTGCAGAGGCTGCTGCAGTGACCAGGCGTTGGGAACCAGCCGGGATTGTGTCTGGAGATTTCCTGGCTTCCCACAGGACTGCAACGCAGCAAGGTTTGTCATGCAGCCACATGATGGAGCTGCAACTCAGGTTAATTTTATTAAACTGGCTTAAGAGCCTTTTGGGCCATAAAATAGCTGAAGAATCAACTCCTCACAGTTTTTCATCATCTCTGATTAACTTTGTATTCTGTGATTTTATGTTTGTATTAAAAAAATGTATTTATCACACACTTTTATTTTAAACAAAACATCCACAGCACCGAATACAAGTAAACTACTCACCTGATGGGCATCCAGATCAATAATTGTGGCTCTAGACACTCCTTGTACTCTCTCAAATAAGAACTGGATATATAAGCAAGGAAAAACATGGAAAAATTTATGAAGTTAGGTGACAGATTGAAATGGAAGCTCTAAGATTGCACAGTGCATGACTGTTGGAATTTGAATGTAGGGCACATCTATTTGCTTCAGTCACCAAATAAACTGAGACATGATTCTCATACATTTAATGTAAACATCTCGTTATTTGACATAAAAAGGTAATTTTTGTTACAATAAAAATCCTATACATTTCCACCAGATAAAAGGAAGAGGCCAGGCCCACTGAGGGATCACAGAGCTCATGGTGACAGCATCCAACTGCAACAGCCTAAAATTCAGTGTTTAGGAAAAGCTGCTGTAAGGGCTGCGTGCCTTAGAGCCACTTCTAGTGACAGAATTAATTTCTTATTCTGTCTGGGAACAAAAAAATGGCTTTTACTTCTTTAAGTCTTAACTTTGCTGCTAAGTCACCATCTTTAATACAGACATAGTAAAACCCAAAGATTTTGTACAAACTGTCACCCACTATAATTTCTCAATCTGTATTTTAATGGTAGGTGAAAAAAGAACACCGTGGATTACTTTTCTGCAAATTGTCATGTACAGAAATTAGGATGTTATGTCACATGGTGTGCTGCAATCATTAGAGCTCTTTAGTGTTTGATTATTACTGATACTTTATAAATATTCTAGTATACAAATATACCATAGCTCATTTGATAAAAATAAGCCCTAATTGCAGAAGGCTCTTACTTCAGTCATTCAACAGCTAAATACCAAATGCATTCATTCCCATTTGGTGACTATTTTGGAGTCATTCACATTTTTATTCATAAATCTGAACCAGTCTGAGCCCTGTACGGTGCAGTGTGATTCAGAAAGGGGATTTTTGTCTCTGCATTTGTCTTGACTGTCACCACTGAAATCAATGTGGAATGCTCAGGTTCACCTGCAAAGCCAGGAGAATTATCACTGAGGATATTAGAAATCCATCTGGTTTGATTTGGAGTGGTTTTTGCAAGACAACATTATCAATGCAATTACAGCGATGCCTATTTACATTGATAATTCTGACCCCTGCAACTCTTCCCTTCCACTTTGCAACTCTCCATATCCCCATTCCTGCCCATCTGGAAATAGCCTCATTTTCTCCTATTAAGATGTAAATTAGTTTTTAGGAATTCACATGGATTTCTCCTCCATTTGCAGAAACAGCACAAGGCAGTGGTTTAAGAGCAGTTCTTACCTTGATGGCCAGCGTGATGTCAGCATATGCACAAAATCCTCCCCCTTTGTCACTGGAGCAGTGATGGAAACCACCCCCTGAACAGAAAAGTTGAAGGGATGAAAAGCTACAAACTAAACAAAAGCCAGATACTAAAAACATTGATGAGCTTTGCAAAGAGATGTAAATGAAAACATTCAGATGCTCTTAATACATTCTTTATGGTATCACCGAATTTGTACTCACCCACGTTGATGGCCCAGCCTCTATCCACAGCAAGCTTTCCTGCCTTAAAAAGAAAATACAGTTGGAATTCCATAAATGAATGAGGCAACAGTTAATTTCTGCTTCCACCCCAAACCACTCCTGGCATTCCAATAGGCCCGTGGAATTTTCAGATCTTTTGCCACTGAACCAGATCCCCGAGTACAACCCTTAACAAAAATACCCTCAGCATAAGGAGCTGGAAGAGTATTTGCTATTCATCTGGATTTCCTTCTCTGGCAGCTGGAAAAGGGAAAGAGCAGTGCTGGGAAAAGTAAAATATGGCAAAGAAGCTCCTGATGTCCTTCCTGTTCATGCACTGATAGAGGAATGTAAGCTCAAAATCCTGGAACACAGACATAAAAAACCACAGTTCCAGCTGGGGATGGGACCAGACAAGTGCTCTAGTGTGAAGTGTCCTGGTACTTCTTCTACTTTTTAAAGGATAGAACATGCAGGGTATAGATTCTTATTGCTCTTTTCCCCTCCAGTACAAGAAAACTGTGCCTGTATCTCTCCTTTGAACTCAAGTGACATTCAGGGAGGGGAGAGTATTGACAGAAAAGAGATACACAAGGCTTAAATTATGGAATTTTAACTGAGAATCCTGATTATTTTGGCCAGGAAAAGTCATACAAGCATTTAAGTGCAGCATTGCTTAACTGGTCTGTTAAAAGTAATATTACTTTAAGATATTCCTAGTTACAAGCAAAAGAAAAGATGGGGAGAGAAAACATTTAAAAATTGATTATTTTTTGTCTGTAATCATGGAAAGAAAAAATTACACATCATATCCAAAATGAAGTTTGGACAGTTATGAAGTCTTTATAACCACTATTTACATTTGAGTGGTTTTAATTCAGTACTAGGACAACAATTGGCATGTAAACATGATCCTGCTACGATCATGCAAATTTACACAAATTAGATCTTGGGGAAAGATTGCAGTTTCTGAACTATAAAACACATTAAGTCCCAGGGAGAACACATTATCTGCAATTTATCACACTTCCTAGGGATTCCTCACCAAAACCCAATCTTCCCATATTGCTAAAATATCATTAAAAAGTAGAGAAACTCAACAGGAATTTTTGTAATAAACAGGCCCATCAGGAATAGCAGAAAATTGCACTTCTGACTTGTACTGTACAAATTTTATTGTCTGATGAATTAAAATTGCTTTTAAAGTACATTCCTATTTCCCCACAATGAAAAAAAAAAAAGAAAAAAGGTAAAAAAACCAGCACATGGCCTCAAGATGAACCCCAAAGTTCCCAGGAGTGGCATCTGTGTTTCAGAAGCCATGAGAAAAACCAGACCATTGGTAGGTGCCTCCTCTACCTGAGCACATTTCTAACTGGTGAACACACACCTGGGAGTTAAAGATAGCACAAGCACAGTGAAAAAATATAAGCAAAGCAGAGAAAAGTATTGCCTAGCTGGAAGCAAGCTGAAAGAGGCTTCACACACACTGAGCTCTTGTCAAGAATATCCAAGGAAAAGCATCAGGAAGCTCTAAACTCTTCCCAAGTTCCTCTCTCAGACCACTGCCTTCATTCCTGTGACAATCTTGCAGTGACACCATGGCTGTAATGAGAGCAAACTCTGCAGGTCCCTGCTCAGCAGGACTTGCTCTGAGTGACAACCAAATATTTTTAAGCACCTTGAACTACATGAAATTCTTTCTCCCTCTTCCTCCCCATCTCTGCTTTTGCCAGTTCATGCCTACTGGAGGAGGCAGCACTTTTGTTACCTGGCCTATCACCATAATCCAATACATCTAAAGACTTATCCAGAGCCCAGCAGGTTCTTTCAGAATTCAAATCGTTAAATTGTCCTATTAAAAAGTTGGTTTAACTTTTGTATTTCCCAGCCTAACTCACCTTAGACATCTGGGAGCTGCAATAAACCTTGTTCCTCCATCTGGCATGGCAGCGCTGTCCAAGGCTGACAGTTACAGAAGTTACAGAACCACCACAACTCCCAGATTTACAGTGTTTGATGAACAAATTTAAACATGAGAAAAGTGCATCAAGAGCACCTTACCATTATTGTTCCTCCTGTCTGGGTTCGTAGAGGTTTCAGAACTTTTCTCTGAACAATGAAGTTGGGAAGAAAGGCAACTGGTGGAATTTCTGTGATTGTAGCCACAACAAATGACCACTGCAAAGGGGAAAAAGAGAGCTCCAATTAATGTATTGTGGTTGGATGATGACACTTAGCTCTCTCATTAGTTGTTACTTACTGAAAAGGTGCTCACAGGTCCTTAGGAAGGGTTTCATTATTTTTAGATGAAAGTGACCACACAAGTTCTTATTTGTGACCTCTAAATAGGTTCATCCTCAAGTTTTTACCTATGAGAATCATCACTTTCCAGATTTTAGTATCAAAATGTATCAAATCAGCAAGTTTTCAGGAAGGCAGTATTTCAGAAAATATAATATCCTTCAAATTGGGAGGAAGAATTGTAAAATGCCCTTCGGCTACACTTGATATATTGTTCAAACCTAAAATATCTATTCCTGTGTGGAACCAAAAGGATACACCAAGGAGAAAGCAAACACAAACAAACAGACAACTAAGAAGTTCAAACACTTAAGTGAACACACAGTACAAACTTTAGCATAGAGAACTGATTAAAATTTATTTAGCATATTAAACACTTCTGGAAAATGTTTCAAGGAAACAATTTGTTCAAAAGTCTTCAAGGTTAGAACACAAAAATATTTGCAATATGCAAATGCTTTTTTTTTGCAAACACATTGATTACTTCAAAGAACTTCCACTAACACTGCTACTAGTGATAACACTGCTAAATATATTTCAAAGCCTAAGTCACAAGCAAGAATATACCTGCCCAACCAGTACTGACACACTGAGGGACTGAGGATTAGGACTTGCCACCATGTACAAAGAGTCTGAACAGATCCTATTTTCTGCAGCATTATGAACTGTAAGGAGACTGAGGGCATTGGCTGCCCCATTCCTGAGCTCTTCACAGCTGGCAGCATGCACAGGTGGGCAATTTGAACCAAAGGCAATCACATCCCCGTCTCAGGGTCCTCTGATGCTCAAAATAACTTTCCAGTTAGCAATATTTCAATTACCAGGTACTACTGGGTGGGTGAAGGGGTGGCACTGTTCATGCAGTGCCTAAGTCCTAACAATATTTTACCCACAGCTAATTTCAAAATCTCTCTACTTTTATATTTGCAAGACATTATTCTGTTACCATCTTATCAGCTGTCCATCACAAGGTGCTTTAATTATTTTTTAGTACAGGCAATCTTGATAAAGCCCCTTTGCAAGACATTTTAGCTTTTGAACAAACGCATTATTAAAAACTATATTCAATCCTGTTGTTCTAAAATGGAA
The DNA here is from genome assembly GCA_024362935.1 of Setophaga petechia. Lineage (NCBI taxonomy): Eukaryota > Metazoa > Chordata > Aves > Passeriformes > Parulidae > Setophaga > Setophaga petechia. Next base: position 3,288,728 of record JANCRA010000010.1, read on the forward strand.
ATGAAAAGGTCACATTTGGATAAAAAATAAATTTTACCTCAAACGCGAATGATAATCACAGAGAAAGTTTTAACAAAGTTTAAAGTAAGATTAATGTCAACAGAGAGAAGTGGGAGCAACCATGACTCAAAGCAGCAATTATGCAGCTGCAGGTTTTTAGGTGGAGGTGAGCAGTCCAGGTGTGGTGGGAGCTCTGGCCCCCAGGCTCGCTGGTCACAGCTGGGGCCATTCCTGCTGCCACTCGCTGCCCACACCTGGGCCTGAACCCAGCACAGGGGGAGTCACCAACGGGGAGCAAAGTCTGGGGGTTCAAGAAGGCAGCTACAGGTGAAGGACAATGCCTCTCCACTTAGTAACTGAAAATCTGTGGAATGTTTTATGCATTTTTCTTCAATGTGCTGGTTTTGTTTTCCAGTATTCACCACAACAAATTCCCAGACCAGCTTCATCCTCAGCACTTGCATTTCAGTGTTTGCTCACGTTTGTTACCATAGAACTTCTCATGAAAAAAATGGGAAAAGCACAGTCAGAAACTGGCTCTAACCTCACTGCCTACCTCCTTCCCAAAGGTCAGAATGCTGACACACCAGAAATTCACTATTTTACATAACATAGAGGAAGACAGCAAGTGGAAAAGTACTGCAAGCAAACTACCACAGTCCAGTCATTACCCCGGAGATCTAAATTCTTCAGAGGAATAACTGAGGGGGAATTGCCTCAACTCAAAAGGCCAGACTTCGTTGTGAGGACTCAGCAGGGAAACAGGGAGACCCTTCCTGCTAACACAGACCTCATTTCCAGTACCTTGTGCACACCTTTTTGTTTCTCTTCTGCCAATGCTCAGCTGGCCTTTCAGCTGCTGCTAAGACACCAATCACCACCTACTCTTGCAAGTGTAGGCAATTTCCTACCAAATTCATGTTCAGATTTTAAATGAACACTCCAGTGATCCATTATTTTAGGAGACCTGGGCATTCTGAAAAAGGCAAGCAACTTTGTAGTCTTTCCAGCTGATCTAATATAAAACTATACCATTTATACCTATTTGTCTGGATTTAAAAGGAAAATAGCACAGTAGACTTTGGATAAGGCAATAAAGAGCTTTCACAGAGCTTTTTCATGTCTAGGACATTATTGTGCTTTTGCAACTAAGCACTTTTATCTTTGCTGCTTGGCAGGAATCTGCTGGTGCAACCACTACAACACCTTCCAGTTGCTACATTTACAGGAAATATTCTCTCAAGAATAGGGGGAGAGGAGACACCCAGTTAATCCCATCTGGATACACACAACAGTGCTGGTCTTGGCCACAAGACACAAGTTATACAAGTGAAACCATCCCATAGGTACTAAAAATATTATTATGGCATTCCAATCTGAGCTATGCACATTAAACCCTGCTTCAAAGAAGTGATTCAGGAAAAAGAGGTGGGCGGTTCTATGGAATTAAAAGTTCAATATCCAGAATAACTGCAATAATATCAAATCTAATGGTGCATGAAATTGCATGTAACTTCATGGTACAGAATGAAGAAGCATAAGAGAACTCAGGAAAGCAGTTAAGAGTGAAAAAGTTCACACAAATAACAGATCATTTATACAGAAAAATAAAACATTCCAGAAACAGCAATCCGAATACTCTTCCACTGTGGAAGGGCATGGGTGACTCAAAATAACTTCTTTTGAATTATGAAATGGAAGAGTTCTTTTTTCTTACAAATCTATTTTCTGCCCTCCAAGCAGAGTTGCCAAGTCAAAGTAATTCACCTGCACTCATCTATTACCCAATTCCACCCACAGATGACTGGGTAGATTCAGAACCAGAAATCTCACATGTTTATGCTTTAGAGTTACACTGAAGTTAAACAAACTCGTGTTTCCTTTAGAAACATACAAGGAATGTTCTTCATCCCCCCTGCGGTCCTGTGTGAGCTGGCTCTGGAAACCTTCACAACAGATAATGTGTTTGGCTATGCCCTTACACTGATCTTTCAAAGCTCTCCATATTCCACTGATACAGGCAGTGTCTGACTATGAAATGAACACTTCCCCCAACAGACTGACCACAGAACACCTACACACATGCTCTGTCAAGATTACACAACCCCAAACCCCATAAAGCATCCCTGCATTAGAAAACACCCAACAAAATATTCCCATGTTAGTGGTTTCTATTGTATTTTCAATTGCAGAACTGTATTTTATCAGAATACAACAAAACCTACACTGCTCAACACTAAAACCCTGGCACTAACAATAATATTACTGACATCTCAGACATTCTAACTTTGCCTATGTTTAATTTCCCTGAAATATCCTTCCAGATCACCTATTTCATATGGTGGACCCTCTTTCCCCTCTTTTACCCCTCTGTAGTGTGAACTGCCCAATATTTCTGTGGTTTTCTTTCAGTAATCTCAGTAACAATGTAATCAGTGTGATCCACAGACACCATTCTATACCTGCAAGGCTGATTTAAAACAACTGTACAAGACATCCGCTGCCTTTGACACTCACTCTGGACAGTTTGCTGGAAAAGCAAATGAGCAGGTACAGCACCTTTAATTTATTAAGGTAGCGCCTGGTGTGAACAACCAAGAGATCTTCATCAGTCGCCTCCCGTGCCTGCACAATCAAGTCATCTGCAATTAGTTTTTCTTCTGCAACAGGAGAGAAATAAAAATTGGCATTATACAGCACTGCTTAGCTCCCCATGACCCCCTCCAAACACTCTGCTCTGACCTCGGTGTGGCAACCTCCTCTGTCATGTTTATTGCTGGAATGACTTTAGGTTGCTCAGAGTTTGCAAGTTTTCCAAATACACCGCTCTGTCACAGGCAAGCTGTGTGTGTTTGAGAAATATTGTGTACAGGAAGTTTTCAGAGTGTGCTAAGATCATGGGGGGTTGAACTGAAAGGACAGACAGGTAATGACAGAGGATGAACACACACTGGAATCACACAACTCCTCACAGTTTAGGGCTTGGTGTACTGGGGAAATCTTGGTGCTTGCACCATCAAAGAGCCACCATTATTTTAACATGCTTTAAGAAATCTCACAGTTTATACTAGGATTTAATCCTCTAAATCACAGAAGAATAAAGTAATAAATGAAAATTCAAAACATAGTAATGGCTTGGATATTCATGGAAGCAAATATGCTTAATTAGGATATTTATATTACCCCCTACCTCAATCTAATTCTAAGAAAAAACAAAGAGCAAATATTCTTTCCCTTAGAGACCAAAAGATTATTTTAAAACTTTGTTTTATAAGAGCAAGTTACTCCAAGAATTCAGAATGAGTGCATATGATCACTACAAACAACAATTATAAGGAATCCTGCCGATCTTCCCAGGTAAATTTTGATATTTAATTGCTGCACAGCTGTAGCCCCCTAAGCCTGTATCTCTTCTTTAATTTTATACTTGGAGGAGAAAAAAAAACAACTCTGAAAAGCGAGAGATTTTGCTCTGAAGTGTTAGACAAGAACAGCACCTGCGATAACATTTGTCTTGGCAAGCTTTTGCTTCTCCTGACTGAGGCTTGAGGAACAATTCATTCATGCACTGGTGTCAAACAGAGCCAAACTGCTGCCAGCTTCCTCCTCCAGGAGGAAGGGGCTCTGGAAAGATGCTCACTGCTGATCTGCTCACTGATAATGCACAGGGGAGGTCAGCTGTTGCCAGGAATTGCTACACAGCTACAGCAAACCAAGGGCTCTGGGGCATCCCGGGCCTTCTTCCTCCTTTCAAAGGACAGTAGAACAACTGGGAAAACTAATTTTCTGTGGAAGCCTGATACATTTGAGAATAGGCATGTCACAGAAAAAGAGCTGGAGGAAAACGCTTTACACAGAAGAAACAGAAAGGCAAAAGTTCTGATTAACTAAGAAAACTATTGTGGAACTCAACACTAAATTATTTAAGGTTGGTAGAGGAAAAAGCCAAAACTCATCTACTAAGTTTATTAGAGTGTTAAAATTGTTTGACTTCAGTTAAAAGGATACAAGTCAGCCTGCAGTGGGAAGGGCAATCCTGAGCTGCCAAGGATCATCAGCTGAAGGAGTCATTAGGACCATACAAAGAGAAGAGGCCTGGCTTTGGGACAGCCAACAGCCTTTGAGCTGGCAAGAGAAAAAGCCTTTTTTTTGGTTGTTGTTTTTGGTTTTTACCCCTGATGAGGAAGTTTGTACTTTAAATGAATAAATGTCACGATTTCACAGGCCCTGATCCTGCCCCTGGTTCTTACATTTGCGTCTCCTTAGAGCATTTCTACCTGTATCCCACAAATGGTTTAAACAGCAATAATTAGAAGTATCTTAAGAAGCTCTGCCTGTACTAGAGGGGCCTAAAAGCTCTTTCCAAACACCATCAGAGCAATAGGATGAGGCTGCTAAAGAATGGACTAAAGTGCTACAGCTGCACTTGTCCCTCAGCCTGAGGAGCCCTGTGTGCAATCCAGGCTGAGTAACAAAGTTACACCTGCAGCAAACCATCATTAACACCTGGTGTTTCACCAGCCACAGCAATGCCCCAGCTCCTGCTGCACCAGGTGTAAAGGCAGGGAAGCACAAGGCTATAGGAAGCCTTGGACACTGCAATTCAGGTCTGGTAAGCCCAACACAAGCCTGTACTAACCATGTAATTTTCTTCAGGTTTTGTGCAAACGTTGGTTTAAGAGGCACCTTCTGTTATGTTTTTACCTTTCAAGAAATTGATGATTTTCCCCCATTTCCCTGCATCAAAGGGGTGCAGCTTCTCCAGTCCCATGAAGGTGATGTTGTAGTCTGGGGAGTACACAATGGGCCAGCATCCCAGTGGAGGGTCCTCGTACAGCTCCGTCCTGTGAGGCCTTGGCAAGCAAACACACACCAGTCACCACTTCAAAACACACTGACCACTTTTACAGTGAAGGCCCAAATTACAAATACCAACTTTACAATTCTTAAACATGGTATTTCCAACAGAAAAATTGAAACATTTGGTTCTCTCCCCTTGTCTTTCCAGGTGTGTCAATCAGCACCTCCACCTCCAAGGCGCACCCAGTTTGCAGACAACATAACCTTCATTACCTGCATGACTAGACTCCTATTTTAAATTCTGGATCAAAACACAAACCATGATGCTTGGAAAGATTTCTATGCTCCTTTCCTAGAAAGCAACAAACTATTTTGTGACCATCTGAGCAAACTAGTAAGCCTTAGGTTTTTATTTGCAGAGCGCAGAAGCAGGGACATGCTCTTAACTCCAGATGTCACACCTGCAACCCTTAACCAATACTTGCCTTAGCCTCCACCTCCAAATCATCGTATTTTCCCAACATCAGGAAACACAGCAGAGCCAGCTCACAGCCCTCCTTCACAAGCCATTCACAAACCCAGCAATGTTTACTAAATGCTCTGTGTTTACAAAGACACACACATCAATTGTTTGTAGACGCCTGTGTGCACACGTGGATCAGCAGGTCAAACCAAGGCTGAGATGGGATTTTGTGTTCACACTTAGCCTATTCCACCACCTGCTGGTTGCTTTTTGTGCCCCAAACTCCACCTCACTGACTCATGCCGAGACCTCTCCTGCTCCCCGAAATGTAAAGTCTGGAAAAGGCCATGCAACATACTGTGCAAGACACAAGGGTCTTTTGTCAGGTGAACAATACAAACAGAAACACCCTTATTTCCAGCCTGAACATGCTCAAGAATACCCTTTCAAAACCCTGTTAGAAGCAAACCAAAGGAAACACGAGGACAATGGAGGTTTCTCCCCAGAACGCGCAGCCCGGCGCCCACACACCGCCCACGCCGGGGGCCGGGGCTGCCCAGCCCTTCCCTCGGCCTGCCCGCGGTACGAGGCGGGCAGCGCGGAACGGGCAGGGACACCCCGGCTCCGACCGCGGGGCCTGGAGCCTCGGCCCTGTGGGGGCTGCGAACACGGGCATTTCTCCGGAGCCCGGCGTGCTCGCGGTGGGACTCCCCATTCCCGGCAAGACACCCCGTCCCCGGCAGGACACCCCGTTCCCAGCAGGACTCCTCCCGCCGGGGCGGGGCTGGGCCGGGCCGTGTCAGGCCGGGGCCGCGGGGGCTCCGGGCGCTGTCGCTGTCGCAGTCCCAGCCCGGCCCTGCGGCTCCGCGCCCCCAGGCCGGGCAGTGCAGGCCGGGCCCTCCCGCCGCTGTCCCCGGTGCCGGTGCCCGTGCCCCGCTGCCATCCCCCGTGCCCGTACTCACATCCCCGCCTCCGCCGGGCCGCGCAGGGAAGCGCCAGCCCCGGCTCCGCCCGGCGCGGGGCGGGCACACGGCAGCACGGGCGGGGTCGGTAGCGCGACCGCGGGCCCGGCCGTGCCAAAGGGTGGTAACAGCGGCTGGTACGTGGGATGGAGCGGGTCTGCGCCATGGGCGGTGTAATACAGCCCCAGACGGCCCTTGTCAAGGGCACTGGGAGGTCGCAGGACAAAACGCTGGTCTGATCTTGGGGGTTACATAAAAGCAGTGTCGAGGGCCTCCAGGCGATTCCACACTAACGGTGTCTTTGGATGGGAAGATACGATCCTCGCTGTACAATAAAATTAACAGCTCGTACCAGTAAGTCCTACTAGGTCTACAGCAAAATGAGGAAAGCTGAGGTGAAATGGTGATCCTACCTAACAGCAGCGGAACTGTTGGTGCTTTTGACTGGTCAGGATTCACCCCAGGGACAACAGCACTGAATTCAGGCGCACAAGAAAAGAGTTTCAAATCAAAACCCCATTTCTAAGCATAGTTAATTAAACCTGCTTGAATATTTACAACGAGCATTTCTTACACAGTTGTACAGCTAAATCAACAATATAATGAAAAATGGTCCATCAATAGGAGTAGTATCTATGAATCCCGGGATAAATGCCCAGAAGCACTCTTTTCACTGGAGGAGTAATGTCTCTTTATGAGAGTCCCTGATAAATGTGTTTTTTCTTAAAATATGCTGGCTTTGGCTTGGCATTCAGTTTTGATGGATGCCTGGGCTTCACCTTGGTATTTATTTAGCAGCAGGAGACTGTTACGCCATGAAAACATTCTATCGCTTTGACATTATCTTTTAATTAACGTTTATTTTGTTCTAGTCCTTTGTGTGCTCACCTCAGTATTCCTCCAGCACATTTACCTTTTCTTCCTTGTTCCTGACTTCTTAGTACTTGGGACTTAATTAGAGTTTGAGTGTTTGGTTAACAAGTTACAAACATAGCTCGTTAATGTTTTAAGCCCTTCACGGGGCTAAATTTCTACCATGTCCTTATTTCATTTTCATTTTTACTATTACTTAAATAAAAATCCACTGACAGATTAGTTTCCATGTTCCTTGGATGTGATAAATTGTTTTGGGACACTTCAGGGATGGGGACTCCACCACTGCCCTGGGCAGCCCAGTGCTTAAGGAAATTCTTCCTAATACCCATCCTGGACTTTCCCCTGCACAGCCTGAGGCTGCTCCCTCTCCTCCTGTCCCTGTCCCCTGGGAGCAGAGCCTGACCCCCCAGGCTGTCCCCTCCTGTCAGGAGCTGTGCAGACCCACAAGGGCCCCCTGAGCCTCCTTTTCTCCAGGCTGAGCCCCTTTCCCAACTCCCTCAGCCACTCCTGAGGCTCCAAAACCTTTCCACAGCTCCATTCCCTTCTCCAGACATGCTCCAGCCCTTTGAGGTCTTTTTCGTCCTGAGAGCCCACTGCAAGAAGTTGTGAAGTTCTCTGATGGTTAAATCCCTTGAACATGATGAATGGTGAAATAGGATAAGGGATTTTCCCTATCCAGAAACAGTGAAATTATGGGCTAAAGCCAGTGGTCGCAAATTCATGCCACAGAGAAAGCTGGGACTCTGAAATACTGACATAACCTCTGGGTTACCTCATCCAAATGCAGTAGTGTGATGCCAAATTAAGAGTTGATGCAAACTCCCAGCATTACTTCCTTGAAAATTCTCACTTAGTGCCTGGAGCTGGAATCCCGCAGGAGTTGGGATAACCCCGGTGGATCTGATCGGGCCTGACATGTGCAGCTCTCCTCCTCCACTGCACGGAGGCATCTCAGCTACTTCCAAAGTAGCTCTCTCCTCTCTTGTCACGACAGCCTGTCCTCTGCAGAGGCAAAAAAGTCGTGTGTGAATCAGCTCCTTTTGGTTCGGCTGTGAGATGCTAATTACGCATCATTAAAGGGCAAGGCATCTTCAAGACTGACATAAAAGCTGTGTCACTAATAGTTTGCTTTCAAACCTCTTTGAGTTGAGGCTTTTGAAATAGGTAACATCAAGAAATCTGTTGATAAAATCAGAAATGAAACACTTGTAAAGAAACATACAGAAAAGGGATTTTTAAAATTTACACTGGAACTTGATTTTCCTATAAAAATTTTTGAATAGTAACTCATTACATGAATTTCTACAGTAAGATAATTGGTGTTTTTCAAACAGGAAATAATATTTTAAGAGACCATGCTACATTAATCTCTTTGATCCTAGGGCCTTTGATCTGCCATGGGGTGACACGACTGAGATCAGGCATTTTCTTTGGTGATGTGTTGAAAATGTGAAATTACTGATTCCTGTAATCCAGCAGAGCAGAAAAAGGTCTGTGCTTTTTATAGCTCAGAAACTGATACAGCTTTCTTCCCTTGCTCAGAGCCACTGGAAATGCAAGGCCTGAATATTCCTAAAAGATAAGATTCTTTTCCTTACAGTGTTATCTTCACTCTAATTAGCCTAAGGCTGTCTCCCTCTCTGAATTACACCTAACTGAAATCCTCACTTCTTAAAGATTTGGCATGATCCACAAACCACTGCTCTGTGCCTTCAGTGCTGTGCAATTGTCAAGATGAGAGACATGGGCTATTGCAACAGAATTCAGATGATACAAACCCCAGCAAGGGTTTCTCCAAAATAGTCTGTAAATGTCCCTTTCAGATTCACTGGAGGGACTCAGCTCAGTGCCTTGAGCTGATGGCCATGGAGGAAGCCAGAAGAGTTGATTTACTCTCATATTCTGTAAACATCTGTTGTTTGACATATCTGACCTGTTCTGATCTTTAAGTGCTTTGATAATCTGAGTGATACTTAGTCTGTTTATAATATGCAAGTGGTGAAGTACAATGCACATTTCTGCCCCACCTTTTCCAAATATATTCACAATAAACACATTTACTCTGCTGATGGGAAAACTATAATAAACACTGGGAAAATGTTTAAAAATTCACTATTATACTACTTAGGCTACCAGGAAAACATTAAATCTCAGATTTCAGGATATTTTTTGTTTCTGATGGCCTCCTGCACCTTTCCCATTTACCACTGCTTCACAGGTATTGGACTTGATGGAAGTGGGGCTGGGGAGGGAAAAGCAGTTTTACATTCTAAAGATATCACAGAATCCCAGACTGGTTTGGGTTGGAAGGGACCTTAAAGATCACCTCATTCCAACTCCCTGCCATGGACTGGAATGTCAGTCACTAGATCAGCTTGCTCAGGGCCTCATCCAGCCTGGTATTGACCACTCAGAACCAGGAGCAGGGACTTTCTGCTACCAGCAGCACAGTCATCACTTGGAACACCTCTGCTGCCCCAAGAGAGGCCCAGGGCTCAGGAAATGAGGTGTGGCCTGTGGGGAGAACCAACGGGGCACAAAACATACTCAACACATTTCCAAATCCATTACTGCTTTTCACTATTTGCTTATTTCTGTGCTAGTTTTAGATTCATAAATTGCACTCTAACAATGCCTCCAGAGATGTCCTGGAGGAATTTCAGTCTCAGTGTTCACCTGAGCACAGCTGAGAAAGCAATGTGAACCAGTTCTAAAGAACCTGGAGTTATTCCAAGCTTTGGAGTTTCCTAAGCTGAAAACTATTTAGAAACTCCTTCAAAGGCCTTCAGCTAAAATTCCTCACTGGTGCCATGAGGTGTTCACAGGTTTAGATAGGGATGTCTTGTGATAACCAGATGGGACATTTTACTTGTTCTCAACTATCACAGCACAATTCAGGGACAAATTATCAGATAACTGGCTTTATTTATTGACTTTATTACTGTTGATCCAGAACTGGATGTAATGGTCACAGAAATTAGAGGGAAGAGCCAGGATTCTGCCACAGTGCTTGCTCTGCTTTGTGCCCAGGACACTCTTGAGGAAGCCAGGGATCTATGAAGCAGAGGTGTGTAGAAAGAAAAGGCAGCAAGAAAAGGAAGTGCCAAGGAGCCCGCAGCTCTGAGTAGCTACAGCAGGACCCTGGGGTGTTCTGGTGGGTGGCCAGAGGAGCTGTCAGAATCCACCCACAATCTGGTTGTGACATGTATTGCTGCATCACACTCCTACATGTGATTTGTGTTTATTTTCCTGAGAACAAGATAACATTTCATAGTTGTATTGCAATAAAATTCCTACTGGTGAAGAACCATGAGAGAAATAGAAATATGCATGTATTCATATATAAAAATAGTAGAGGTGGTATCAAGAAATACTTGCTTTTGAGAAAGCTTGACAGCCAGGAATCCTTCATAAATTTCAGATAAAGCTGATCCCTTCTGTTTTCCTCACCATCTTCCATATGACTAATAAACGCAATCAAAACAAAATAAAAACATGTTTTTCAAGCATCTCAGGAAAACTCCTCTTAATGTGTAAGGAGCAGCTCATTTGTTGTTTTTATTCCACAGGCAGATATTTTCACAAAGAGGTTCTGATCACACAGCAGTACTAAAGCTCTCTCATTTCTCAGGCTAGTAGGCTGCTCATCAGCTGAAGGATGCCAATGACCAGCAATTAGCATCCTTCTCATTTAGGAACCCTGATTACACCTTCTAACACCTTCTTGTGTTAGTGCTGCATTAAGGGTAGTTTATACCATCTTGATTCGGGGTGTGAGGTGGTTTAAAGCAGCAGCAGGGACTAGAGACTTTTCTTACTTCTCTCAGTACCAAAGAAATCACCAAAATAACAAGGGAAAGCAATTCATCTCCCTTCCTGCTCACCTGCTGAGTGTTCCAGGCTTCCATTTCTGTTTCCCCAATCAGGCTCTCATTCTAATCAGTAAAATTCAGGAGAGTATTTGTTGCTCTCTCCAATTTAATTATTATTTTTTCCCTATGAAGATATTAATGTCAAAGTGAGATAAGTTCTGCTGTGAGAGCCTGGTCCTTTCTACTGCTCCAGTTAGAATTATTCACCTCTATAAGATCCACACTGTAATGCCCCAACCTGCTTCATGGGTTTAAGGGGAGGTTGTTTGATTCACTCTCTCTTGATGGCTTGGGGAAATAGGAGCAGCTCTGTGTGGCTTAATTTTGACCTGGCTTTAAACCACGACAATGATGCATTCAGGGAAAGGGTAATTCTTAACAAAAATAAAAGGAATAGAGAGTAAAAATAGAGGGGGTGACTGAAATATAAAAAGTGTGGACTGAAAAATATGAAAGCAAATTCTGATGCTTTCCATTGCAAAAGATGGAAAGTGCCTTTTTGTATGACAGTGTCTATCACACAATATACCTGGTTAGCTTTCATGGTGACAGAGAGGCACAACCAGATGGCCAATTCAATGCTGTGCAGTCACTAACTGAAGGAGTTTGTGGCCGTTTATTGTCTGTGGGTTCTGTGGGCCATGAGAGCACTGTGGCAACTCTGCATAAGCACTCCCAGACAACTGCCACTGTACCTGCCAGTGTAGATGGAAATCAGAGTTTCTGCAGTGCAGTGAGGAAGGGAATTGTTTCTCTTGCTTTCTGAGCCACCGTTGGACCACGAGTTTCTTCATGGAGGTCATGACCAAGTTTCAGTTCCTTCAGTGTCAGTGTCACTGGCTAAATTTGAGGTGCATCTTGACTTCTTGTTGTTCTTGATGAGCACATGAAGTGCTGTGCTTTCTTGTGCTCTTTCTGATGTCTTTTCAAGTGACTGGACAAGTAATTCGCTTTGATGCCATTGCTGATTTAATTCACAGCATCCAAATGATATCCACTGATAAGGACAGCAGGACAGAACAGCATTTCACTCTGAAAAGGACAGTAGAACAGAACAGCACAGCTTTGGAGAAATAGATGAAGGTGTAACTGAGTCAAACAGAAGTCATGCAAAACACAAGCAGGACGCCAGCTCTGCAAGGCTGACCAAACAGAAGTATGTGCAAAACAATGATCCTGTGCTTATTCAAAAGTGGGAGTCGAGGAACAGCCCCCTAAAAAGGATGTTGAAGACAGACTCCAAAGAACCACATGAGAACTTCCAATAAAGGGTATGACTATGTAAAATAAAGTAATACATATACATCAAATAAGCAGGCAGACCTAATGAATATGTGATCTGTGTGTGGGAACTGGGGTTGTTGGCCTGGAGAAAAGACAACTCAGAGGTGATCTTATCACTTCTACAGCTCCCTCAAAGGTGGTTGTGGTCAGGTGGGGTTGGTCTCTTTCTCCAGGCAGCAACTGACAGAACCAGAGCACACAGTCTCAAGCTGTGCCAAGGAAAATATAGGTTGGATATTAGGAAAAAGTTTTTCACTGAATGAGTGATAAAGTTCTGGAATGGCCTGCCCAGGAAGGTGGTGGATTTTTTTAAAAAGAGACTGGATACGGCACTCGGTGCCATGGTTTAGTTGAGGTGTTGGAGCATGGGTTGGATGTGATGATCTTGAACGTCTCTTCCAACCTTGTGAATCTGTGAATTCTGTATGTGATAAAAGCTCTTTACCCAATGCTCAGGGCACTTAATTATAGGGGGAGTTCTCAGAGTGACCAGCACTGCAATAAACACTGCCTACTTTCTAACACTCAGACTGTGTTGGAAAGGTTCTATCTGATCACTTTCAGTATCACCATAAGGAGAGACCTCTATCATGAGGATTCACCACTGGAGATCAAGACTGATGCTTTGTATTCTGAAGATAAGAGATGTACTAGTAGAAGATTAAATATGCCCAATTGTCTAATTGTCCAATGCGTGCACTGGCTTTATTTGCAGCACAGTTGATTGTTTGAAGCCAAGTGGAGTCAGTCTGCCAGTTTGGAGCAGGCCAGGGGTCACTCTGCCATTTTGGGGCAGGCCATGGGTCAGTCACTGTCCCCTCTCTAAATCCATGTCCCACAGAAATTGTTTGGGGGGTTTTTAAGGCAGACCTTTGATTTCTGTGCAGCAGTTACAGCAGTCCTGCTGACACAACCCAACCAGCCCACAGGTCCTCCTCACGGCCAGTGGTGGTGAGCATGGAGCCACTGGGGCAGGATGAATGCCCCCAAGACAGGGAGGGAAAAGGAGGTGAACTTTAAGGTTCTTCCAATCCAATCCTTTTGTCATTCTCTGATCAGAATCCAAACGAGTTTACCATCCATACCAGACTTCTGGAAATTCAAGCCTGCTGAAGCAGCATCCTTCAGTCTGGAGAAGGGTTCTCTCATCTTCATTCTGTTTGCAGTGGAAGCTTCAGTCCTCTGTATGTTGACAATCTCCAGCATGTCTGTTCTATCCAGAACAACAAATATTGCCATTGCTGAAATGTCTCTCTCTAATCATTAGAGTCAGCCCCAGGCCTGCTGTGAGTCTCTGGGGCAGAACTATGGAAGGACAATCTCTCCCCATCTCTGCTTTTTGGTCAAGTGGTTCAGATCTCTCTCCTGGTTCCTGTGCCTGATCACAGTTGCCAGAAGGATGCTCACCAATGGCAGCAGGGAGAGTGCTGAGGAAAATGGGATCAGTTAGAACTGTATATTCCCTTGTGTTTTCACTGTGAGCTGATGGAGAGGACAGGGATTCCAGCTCATTGATCCCAGGTGAATGAATTGCTTTGAAGATTAAAAATAAAACCACGAAAATCCTTGTGTTGGGTGTTTGTAGAGCATGTACCGAGTCAGAAGGAATCAGAATTGGCTTGACAAGTTGGGGGTTGACTCTTCTGTGTGATGCATAAGCAGCAGCCAAACCATTTTCTTCATAAGAGACCCCATCCCTTGATCAGTGAACTTAAGTTTTAAGTTTGATTCTCTCTGCTGTGGGCAGGTGTTTGGTTTGCATGCTGGCATTACCTGAGCAGGCTGGTTTCTCTCTTTCCAGATGCCAGTTTATGTCATGGGCATCACCAGCACTCAGACTCCTTTCTCCTTTGGCAATGCTGTGCCAGGGTTAACCCTCCACTGGTCTGTCACCAAGAGGGACACTCTGGTGTCGAGACCCAGGACATCCCTCTGGCTGTCCTGAGCAGCCAAGACCCTTGCCAGGAGTCTCAGAGACCCTGACACAGAGGCCAAAATGCCTCTGTGAGTTTGATTATGGCCCGTGGAGCAAATTACCAACCTTATATGAACACCAGCAAGCCACAACAGTTTAAGTAAAATATTAGTGAAGTTATCACAGGGTGAAATATGCATTTTGGGATTTTGGTACAAGGGGGTTATAGAGGCAAGATGGAGGGAACTGGGTGTGTCCAGCCTTTCTTCTTCTTCTTCTTAGCCTCCATCTTCTGTGGTGATGTTGGCACTTAGAGATTGGTTTAGAGTAGAAGTTCACTGTCTAACACAGGTGATGGGCATTAGGAAGTAATTGTAAACATGGCACACGTAGTTTGTAGTATAAAGACATAACACCACCCCGGGGGCAGGCAGAGTGCCTGTGGCTGCCCTACTGAGCAGGTCTCTGCTGGGCAGAAAGAAAATTTTTTAGATAAGAATTAATAAACAACCTTGAGACCGAGAGATGAAGAGCTCTAACTCCTTCTTTAAGCGCCAGGCTGGGAAAAGAGACTTTGGAACTTTTCTCAGAGTCACTCTGACAAACCAATGATCCCGACACTCTGGATGTCAGGACAAGGCACAGTGAGGTAAAGTCTGTGTCTGTGTGTGTGTGTGTGTATGTGTGTAGTGCATGTGTGTGCAGCTTGGGCAAAGGAAACAGCCACATCAGGGCACTGCAGGGAATGTTGCTGCCTCCACTGCCTCAAAACCCAGGATCAGTTGTCAGCACCTCAGTGCCAATGTCTGGGCTTTCCATGAGTCTAACTTTAATCCCTTTCTCCTGTCCAAGGCTGCTTTTCAGCTTCCTGCAAACTACAACTTTGCAGTGGATGTTTATGGCAGAGTAAAGGGAAGAACAGGCCTGAAAGTTGTAGTGAAGGTCCTGGATGCTGCAGCCAACCAGTTCCACACCATGGCAAGAGAACTGTCTGATGAAATCCAGATTCAGGTAGGATGATTTTCTACACGGCTCATGTTGAAGTATTTCCTTCAGAACTGGACTGAAGTCTGTCTTTGAAATCAGGAATTTGAAATGCAGGAGTAGCTCCAGCTTTGGTTTGAGTCCTTCCTCCTGTTTGTATTATGTTCCTCATTGGGGCTCATTCAGTTTATGGGCTCATGGGGGCCCGGGTCTTGGAGATATAAATTTTTCTGAGCATATTTCTGCCAATGTGAAGGTCCTTTTCTTATTTGATTGAGAAGATATTTGAGGTTTTGCATTTAATGTTTAATTTTCCCCATGTTCACTTACTGCTTGTTGCTGACTATTTTCTCCCCTGAGAGGGAGAAAGGCTGCGGGGAATGTGTCTGTTCCAAGATCCAGGTGTTATGTGAGTTGAAATGTCTGATGAGTTTTTCAAATAACTAAGCAATGCCAGCTCAGGCCCAAGCTCCGGTCCTTTACTCTCCAGCAGGAGATTTGGTGTGTGCCAGCAACAGCAGGTTCGATGCCTCGTGCTAGTACAGGGACGAGAGGTTTTTGCTTTACAAAATAAAACAAGCAAACCCAAGCAGCGAGGAGTGAAATCACTGAGCAAAGCCCTGGGCTGTCCTCAGGGCCCCCGGCCCGGAGGGCTCCGCGGCAGATGCCGTGCTTCTGGAAGTGCCCGTGTTGGACACTGCGGGATCTGCTCAGGGCAGAGGCTTCCCCTCCGGAGCTGCAGAGCGCTGAGAATGCCCTCGCAAGAAGTTTTCCCCTCAGCGGCTGGAAGCGAACCCAGCCACGAGGCGCTGCCTCGGCACGGACACGGAGCTCTTCCCTCAGAGCTGCGCTGCTTCGCCTCAGCTCGTGGAGCAATCACCGCTGCAGTTTCTAACAAAGTCCAGGCTTTATCTCTGATGTGCTTCGGCACGAGCGTGTGTTCTGTCCTAGAACCGTTGTCTTGTAAATAGCCGGTGCTCGGGGCAGCGCCGTCGGAGCCGCTGAGGGGAGGCGGCCCGGGACAGCAGCTCGGTCGGGGCCGGACAGTGGGGGCTGTACAGACCCTTCCCCCATCTCCTTCTTACTTCTCATTTCTCATTAAGATATTCAAGTACAGGACGGGGAAACTTAGAAATGTCCTACTGTGTACTTTCGGGTTTTTTTTCATCTATCAGACTTGGAGTGTGGCAAATGGGAATGAGGAGTCATTTCAAAGCCTCAGCTGTGATCAGCAATTGGTGGCCGTGAGGGTTAAGGATGAAGAGGAAACTCCATCTTTAAATGAAAATGCTTGAAATTCTGGGCAAGTTGTGTTATTTCTGTCCAGGGATGGGGATTGATCCCTGAGGGGGCAGGAGATGTCACCTCTCAAAAAGGCACTGCTGGGAAAAAACCCTGAGAAATGGAGTACTATTTAGAATTGGAGAGTGCTATTGCCATTGCTGAAATGTCTCTCTCTAATCATTAAAGTCAGCCCCAGGCCTGCTGTGAGTCTCTGAGAGAGAACTAAGGAAGGACAATCTCTGCCCATCTCTGCTTTTTGGTCAAGTGGCTCAGATCTCTCTCCCAGTTCCTGTACCTGATCATAGTTACCAGGAGGATGCTCACCAATGGCAGCAGGGAGAGTGCTGAAGAAAATGGAACCATTAGTTAGAGCTAGAAGTTAGAACTGTACATTCCCTCGTGTTTTCACTGTGAGCTGATGCAGGGGGTAAGGGGGGAAAGTGGTGTCTTCCCTGAGCACAACCAGCAGTTTTGTTGCCAGAGGCTGCAGGCAGAGCAGGGAGTGCATAATCTTAGTATTTTTTCCTCCACTGTTGAAAGGGGATGGCTTGAATAGCCTTACTTTCCCTCCTCACTTCTAAAATCAGCACAGGCTCCATTGTCTGCTGGTGCATTTAGTAGTATTAACATCATTACTCCTACAACTATGACCACTACCCAAGGTGAAACCCTACAGGCAAGAGTTTGGAAAGCTGTGTTTACACTGAACCATCTTACTATTCCTCCCTCATGTACAATACCTGTTATTCTAAAGCATTTTTGTTGTTACAGTCACCAGTACCCCGGCCCTGCTCCAGTCTGCGTTCACAATTTGCAAACACAAGCCTGGGAGGGCCCATGGGATCTTGTTACATGGGGATGTGGATATTCTTGTGTCTCCACAAATTCCAGGAGTTTGGTGAATGCCTGCTCCTTGTGTTTGACCTGTGTTGGATAACACCCCTCGGAGCCAGAGACCTTGCTGTGGCTCACCCGGCTCCCTGGAATAGTGAGAATGGTTGGGTGACCCCATTGCACGCACTAAACCAAACAAAGCAGCACCAGAAAGTGAAATATTACACCTGACCGAAGTATTATACCCACAGTTCAATTTATCAAAATCACACTGCTTGGTGTCAGCAGTTCGGCAGAGATCAAAGCAAGCCAGCATATGGCTTGGCAAAATCCAGAGCACTGCATAAGGATCTGGTTTTGCTTTGTAGAGACCGTGCATGGCCAGGAATCTCCAGTAGGACTGTAGGGGGGCCTTGCACCATTGGTTAGGTGTGGCAACACCCAATACACCACTCATAAAGCACACTGCACAGCACAGATTGCAGAGAGCACTGAACACACCATCAGTAGATTGTCACCACGACATTTATGGAATGCAAAGGAACACATAGCTGCCAGCTTGTCTCTGCACTGGCCACTAATGTAGATAGCATTTGCCACACTGCTTCACAGAACTATGCAGCTATTGATTTTTGTTTTTATCCCACAGGCACATGTTGTCATTATACTGCAAGAGTTCTGTTGTCATTACACTGCAAGGCTTCCATATTGCTAGAGTTTCACACCTCCTTGATGTCCCTTGTAGGCAGGCTCCTCTAGGCACTACCTCTTCCTTGTCCTCACAGCAGCCAACTGACTCCAGCTCTTACCAATCCACTCTTTTATAACACTCTTCTTCTTGGCTACAGGTGTGGCCTGTTAACAGCGGGCCTGCTCCTAATCTTTAGTAATTGGTTCAGCTACAACTCTTTAAGGGATAAGATTCCATTCTATACCGCCTTCATTTACCCATACTGTATCCCCCTACAGGCATGTGTGAAGATTTCAATGGTATATGCTGTATGAATTTAAAAGATGAATCAAAATCAAGTCACAAATGCATTCGGGAATTAATGGAAACAACATAGGAGATGCTTGTACTGTGTTTGCTATCTTGTCTGCAAAAGGCCCTGCAGAAGATGGTAAACACTGCATTTGTGGTTGAAAAGCAAAAAAAGGGAACTGTAGGAGAACAGGAATGGGGCTGTAGGCAGCCTTGGCCTTGATGAGTTACAGCTGTGTCCTTAAACAAGACGTGTAAACAGCTTTGAGGGAGAAGAAGCGTGGAATGCTGATGTGTGTTGACATTTACACCAAGAAACAGAAATTTATGACCAATTACAAAAGAGTAGAAGGTGTGTGCATGTCATTTGTTAGCCAATTATAATGCAAAAAACACGTGCGTGTTATGCGTGCGATATAGAGAAAAAGTATAAAAAGTTGTACTATGGGATAATAAATGCTGATGCTTGCCACCATCTTCAGTGTCAGTCTTTTGTCAACCATCACACTACAACTTTTTGGCTTGCAGAAATGTTGAGATCTGTTCACTAATGGGAGGTCTTGGATGGGTGGGTGTGACAGAAAAAGAAGTTAATTATTCGTCAACAGACCATGGTTTGAATTACATGCAGTAGATAATGTTTCAGGGCACAACCTTGAATAATGAGGAGAAGACAAACTGTGTTTTCTAGCAGCCTATCTTCTGGCAAGCTGTTGTTGGTTCATTTGAATATTTGCATGACTCAACAGTCACTTTTGGTGAAAAAGAAAACAATTAAAATAGTGTTCTGGGGTTTTTGTTCTGAACAGATTTATAAGAAGATAAAATCCAGTATTTCCCTCTTCACAGTGCCAAATTAACCCAAATTGGAAGCCACCTTCACATAATCCCATCTGAACACGTGCAGTATGCTTCATTTGTTTAAGTTGCCAAGACAACCAAGCCTTTGGGGAGGCACCTTCTTCACAGTTTCAAGTGCATTTCAGCTGAAGGCCAGAGGCACAACATCAGTCATCACAGATTACATTTATTCCACTGTAAGCGCTCCATTCATTTGGTGTGATGCCAGCATCCTCCAGAGAGTTCCACAAAACCTCCCTGCATGCTTTGGATTTGAGATGAACTAACAGATACCTGAGGTTACAGATCGTTAGGAACAAGCTCCCTAGCAAATACCTCGCTCGAGAAATGGGGGATTGCGAGTTCCCCTGGCTGGGTTTGAAAGCAGCTGCAGGTAACACTGACAGGGATTGATGCTGTCTCCTGGCAGTGCAATACGCTTTGGGCTTCACTGTCCTTGCTCTTTGCGTCTTCCTGGAGTGCTTGGGCAGATCTGACTGCAGGGATGCAGGGATAGGGACTGTGTGGCCCTGGCAGCACACACTGATTTTACCTCTCCAAATGCAGGGTTCTTTCAGAACACCATTTCCAAAATACCAATCCTTTATTGTTTCAAATGCAGGCTTAGGCAGGCTGATGAGAACTCCAGGCCATGCATCTACTTCAGATACACTCATCTTACAAATCTGGATGAATTTACAGCAAAAGATGCGATTTAACTATGAGGATTTAGAGGGCATGCAGTGTCCAAGGATAAGGACACACATAGATGTGCTGAGGAGCAGAGCACCTGTAATTGGAAAGATGCATTTTGAAAAGAATTTAGAAAGTTAATAAAATTTTCAAATCCTTACAGATGCTCTTTGCACTGAAGGAGTATCTTATGCTCCACCAAATTGTTTTTTAATTAAAGTATGTCCTTTATAAGAAGAGCTAGGATTTAAAAAAGAGCATAGTTAAGTGACTGAGATACTGCTTCTCATTTGAATTCTGAAGCAAATATGGTTTCTTGCAAATATTGTTCTTGCACAGTCCTGCAGTATAATTCATCTCTTTTGTTCACTGCATGAAGAAAATCAGGCATAAGTTGGAAGGAAAAACCCTTTATGGAGTTTTCAGCATAATTTTTTAGGGGAATAGAATTACAGTAGCTAAAGCCAAGCAGGTGCAACACCTGGTCTGACAGAGAACTCCAGAAAGGTCAAACAGAATGTGTTCTGAGTCCTCAAAAAACTACTACATCTTATTGCAAAGCTCTAAAATGGATAGTGTAGGATGGGTTTTTTTCCTTGTTTGTTTCCTTGCTTGTTTGGTTTTTAATTTGGTGTTTAAATTTAAAAAACAGGGCTATTCATTATTTATACAGAAAAATCTCATTTGTCTTCTGCTTTTCACCAATGCTTTCCAATTTAGAAAGGGTCACTTGATTGTAATTAAACCAAATGTTAGTGAATAATTCAGTGCCTTTTTTCTTCACTGAATTCTATTCATTAGTTAGAGCCAAAAGGCTGCAACTTTCAAATAATAACAAATCTTTAGTCAATAATTAGTAATAATTAAAGACTCAAAGCTGTTACAGGAGCTAGTTAGGAACAAAGAAGATTCTGTTTGTGAAATGAGAGCTAATAAGGAAAAAATTAATTTCTCATCAACTTAAATATTTTTAAAAATATAAGCTTTCATACACTGTACTCCTGGGAATCTCTTTGTAATTTCATTTGATAAACACAGAGCTAAAATTGGCATCCTTGTAATTAATTTACACTATTACATAAAAACATGGGGAGAATAATTCACAGAGAGAAACAGCATGGTGCAGTTGCTTTAAAGCTTTTTTCCTCTTTCTATAAATTATATCAGATATGTAGTTACATAAATCAGAATGGCACTTAGGGGGCTCTTACAGTCTGAGGTGCTTAAAAGATTTACAAATTTTAAATAGAACTCAGTGATTGTAAAATTAGCCAATATTGGGCTGTATGGAGAATCTTCTATATTTTTTCCTATGTTTCACACAACTTTTCACAAATCTCTAACATGAGAAAATAATTAACATTCTAAACTAAAAGTAAACTGAAATGAGGAAAAAAACCTCCAAATGGCATGAAAATCTGTTGACAAACACTGTTCTGTCACTTTGGGTGTGGGTCTCGATCAGAACTGTAAAGAACTGTTTGGCACTTCCACTGGAGGAAACGTTCAAATTGCAGTTTGCTGCTGGAGCAGAGTTCATCTGACAAAAATCTTTGGTCCTGCAGGATTCCTGTGCTATTGGTGAGCTTTTTGGGGGTCTCAGTAGCTGGGCATTGGCCCGGGACTTCTATCTCAGGAAAGGACAGAGCTCTGGAGTCTAGCTTGCTTGGTCCCGAAACTACAGGGAGCCTAGTAGCCTGCAGAGTGATAACAGCTCTTTTTAGTGATAACAGCTCTGAGATCTCAGCTCTTTAGGGTTCAGCTGCTGCTAGGCTTGGCTTCCCTGGGTGTAGGCTCAGGCAGACAGAGAGAAGAGAAGGAGACGCTGGCAGTTCCACTAGAGATAGTTTATTCAAGAATACGTGAAAAGTCCAGAGCAATTCTTCTTCTAACTTAATAAAGTACAGTAAGCTACTTTTATACCTTTAGCCAAGCTCCAAACTTGACCAATGAATACAAGTTAAAAGTTTCACAAGTGACCAATAGAAAGATCAATAGAGTTTTTTCCTTATAAAAGTACAAATATACGTTGTGAATCCAAGATTTAAGACATCTCCAGACTGCTGTGTCAGCAATCTTATTGTTAAAGCTTCCATAGTGCCCTAGCAAAGCCTGTAGCATTTGCTACACTGTGCTTCCAGAGGAACTGAGCCTGGCTCCAGGGGCAGCATGGGAGATGCTCCTGACCTTCTAAGGGGATCCTCCTGTCTCTTCATCACCTCCTAAACAGTGCTATGCAGAGAACTGATCTAAGAGAGTGACAACTTACTCAAAAGGACCCACAACCAATGAGAAAGGCCAGTGGGAGAGAAAGGAGAATGCAAATATGTTCCCAGGATCCCAAGAGGAAACATTTCTAAATAACACAAAACCTGGTAGCGCCAAGCTGTTGGCTGGTGAGGAGAAATAAAAAGGCAGATGGAGGTCGATGTGCCCAGGGAGATCACACGGGAGTACAAGCAGACTGATGACACCTTGTGGGGGGAGCAGCTCTTCTCTGGGTGAGAACAGTCACCCCAATTTCACTGCATGCACTCATCTCCAGAATGGAAAGCAAAGGGAGGCAAAGGACCTCCAGAAGTTCCACACAAGCCAGCGTGAGTTCTGACAATGGGCTTCCAGCTTCCTGAATACAGAACCTGGCAATGGATTTGGGAACTGTTGGAGACAGGGCCCTCTCCTGTGATAGATCCCAGGGGAGCGGGAATGACCCCGGCTTATTGGGAAGTTCAAAGGGAAACAGGAACAAATGTTTTCCCACTGCATTTTGGGTCTTTTCTAGGCTATTTCTTTTTGCATTCCAACACCTTATTTAGCTTTTGAATGCTGCTGGGCATTGAGAAGAGTCTATAATTGTGCTGGGTGTTCTTTTCCCTTAGCAGTTAGTGAGAAGTTAGAACAGGGCCCTGGGTACAAGCAGTTCAGATTTGCCAATCTCCCGTGCTCTCCCCTGCATTTGTCAATGTCTGAGTTTCACCAACTATTATGCTGCCAATTTGCCTGGTTCTGTTCCCATGAAGTTCATCACAGCCTTCTCTTTGGAAGATAAATAATTTTGTTATCTGCAAATCCTGCTGACCTCATTTTTCTGTTCTACACTTCATTTCTGCCTTTCTGGATAATGAATGAGTGTATTAAATGCTAACTACAGTCCAGCTCCTTGGGATATACTAATATTAACCTCCTACTGAATTGAAAACTGACAGCCTAATGAATTAAAACTCTTTGCATGAGAACAGCAGTGTTGACATAGGGAAAATCAGGATGACTTGTGTTTTACTCCTAAGCTGAAGAAAAAAACAAACCAAAACCCCTCCCAAAACTTTGCAAGTGCAAGTACCTGCCATTTTCACTGAATTTAATTATGGGTCTTGGGAAATAAAAACAGGCTACGTGAGGAAAAACCAAATCTAATTAAAAAAGGGGGAGAAAACCACCTCTGTATTCCTGTTTCCTTTGCTGTTTATGGAACCACTGAACTATAAAACAGTACACCTTAAGCATTTTGTCCCTATGAAACTGCTAAAAGTGCTTTGGCTAGAATATCCTTGGAACATCAAAGCTTGTTTAGCTATTTGATCCAGAAGGGACAAGGTAAGCATTTATAGCTAATCAAGCCTGAAGTCAAAGATTAACAAGATGAACCAAACTGATGACTGCTGTAGCTTTAATCATGCTGGCAGGACATGCTGCCTTGTCAAAGTCATTTAGATTTTTCTGGATATCAGAAAAATTCCTGCATTTCTCTGACACTTTGGTATAGTATCTGTATTGGATATTTCTGAAAGCAAAAAATATATTTGGAACAAACATCACCAAGCCACATAAAAAAGGGCAGTTTCTTAGTGTTCTGCCACTGTTATAAAAACTAAGATATTAAAACTTAGATGTGTTATAAACTTCAGCAGAAAGTCTAGAGTTATTCCTGGAACTACAATACTTCAGCATCTAAAAAGTATGTAATTTATACAGCAGCTTTAAAAACTCTAATTAGTGTCTTCCAAGTACAAATCATCTTGTTTGAATTTTGTCCCAAAGAAGAGGTAGAAGAATACAAAAAATGTTAATGAATATTCACATGCTTTTGAAGTGAACCTCCTTCATGCATGAACATTTTGAGGGACCAAATTTTCTTAGCATTTAGAAGTGTGCTACTTCACAGAAAGTGTGCAGGTGTAATAATGCATTTAATTAAAAATTGATTAAACCAAACCTGTGTTACTAAACTAATAGGCCTTTCCATGGGAAACCATAAAGTTCTTAGGGAAATTTGCCATGTTTTACTAAAGTTTTCAATAAGTTCTATCAAAGCAGATTCCTTTCTCAGGTTAGAAGAGCTTACAAAATGCCTGACCTTTAAAATCACTGTCCTGTGCCTCAATATCTGCAATGAATTTGTCTCAGGGATATTCTATTTAGCCTTTTTATTTGCTACAAATCTGCAGTTGCAAATTCACATCAACTTTTTTGCTCCATAAATTAATCCAATTTTTCAATGTTGGCTATTTCATTCCCCAGAGTAACTTGATTGGTAGGTGGCTTACCTGGAAAAGTGACCCTGAGAGAATTTTAGGAGACAAAATAGAAATCTGGGCACCTGAGTGCAGTGTGCACACGGTCTGTTATATTCTGTGGTGAATTGCAGCACCTCCTGCTTTTCCACTGACATTTACTACAGGAAGTGATGCCTCCTTTGAAGGACTCACTGTGCATGCAACAGAGTTTAGGTTTCTTCAAGATTGGCAGAAGGAGTTGAATTTTTAGTACTTATGTATGTATTAGAATGAAAAAAAAATTAAACAAAGTAACGCAATTTTACAGTTGAACTGCACACTTTCTAGTGTCTCTGTACATGGAGAAGTCTGAGATCCTTGTTGTTCAGGTACAGAACCCTCTAGATCACTGCCCGTGCTGAGATAAATGAGATCAGAAGACTTCTACATGAAGAGAATGGGGAAAATAGAAAAGATGGTGGGATTTTATACATTGTCCCGTGTTGGGGTTTAATGCATAAAAAATAGCAAACCAAGAAGAGTGTTAATGCTTAAAACAGATTTAGAATTATTGTACTGGAGTGCCTACTTAAGATTTGTGAGGTGTACATAGCATAATTTGCAACCAAGTAACCTTGAAAAAACCAAATTCACTTTTGTTAGTACTATTAACTAAGTCATTAAACATATTCACATGCCTGCTCATAAATTGTATTCATTGTTTTCAAGATTTAAGACTTCTGTGTTCTGCTAAATTTCCCTGATGTATTTAAAGCAGAAACAAAGGTTGGGGGCTTTGTTTGTTACTTGTCTCATCTTGTGAATTCTCCTCACTCCTGCATTCATTGAGTTGTTGGGTGAATAGCTCATTAATGTGATTTCTATCTGTGTACAAAGGCACAGGGCAGAAGCACTGTTATGTAACAGCTTGAAAAGACACCTATAAATAACCTCGTTTAATAACCATAAATTTACATTAGAAAGGTAGATAAACTCTGAAGTGAAAACTGTTTATTTTTATCTGATGCTGCTATTTCATAATCTCAATGTTATCAACTCATCCTGCATAAATTAGCGAGGTCTTCGGGTTTTTTACCATCTGGGAAAGTCTTGCATATCAAATGGATTTATCCAATAGGAACAGGGATCTAAAGAGCTGCATTTCTCTGTGGGGACTGTTGTACGTGGTACACATTGGAAAACTCTCAGCAGCACCCCCAGCAGATGAGGCTGTGCGAAGAAAGGCAGGCTTCGCTCTTATTTTACCCATTTTCTAAACACAAGTGCTCTTGTCTCAATAACCTGAACCAACTCAACCTCAATCAATTTTAAATATTCCTTCCTTGACATCAGTAACTGCTTGCCTTAATTTTGGACATTTTCTGAATTTATGCCTTCCTTTAGCCTAACACCTTGGAAGGAAGGAAAATTCTGGCAGGATAACCAAAATGTTCAGTTTTATATTGCTGTCAGTCCATCATTATCCCTGTAGAAAGCAGTAGTAAGGCTGAGAAGATATTCTCATAAAACCTTCCATATGAAGGTGTATGAAGATATAAAAGTCTAATACAGTAAATTGAACGTGATTACTGGTGGAGAAAGTTACAAAGAAGTAACTGGAAAAGGACACTTTGTGTACTCTCTAGTCTCCAATACCCACTGTGAGGTAACGCAGTGCCCTGCCTGCTCTGACAGCTCCATTTCTGCAGGCAGCAGGAGCAGCTGAGCACAGACTGACCCCGACCTGGGGACAGGATCCACGCCGGGCTGGATGGGGCTGGGGCAGCCTGGGATAGAGGGAGATGTCCCAGCCCATGGTGGGGTGGGGTGGGCTTGAAGGTCCCTCCCAATCCAAACCATTTGGGGATTCCCTGAGTCTTTTGCTGGGGCTAAGGGGCACCAGCTGGAGTGCTGTTCCTCTGGTGTTGGTTTTTAGGTACCTTTTAATATATGGGATGCTTTACGCACTATTTTGACTGAAGTTCCTTTGGTGGACATACTGTTCAAGGCTCTGCAGCTATGGGGGTGGAACCAGGCAGAGAATTAAGCAGAAAAAAGCCCAGCAGTGACAGCCATTGAGCTGGTCAGTCGGGAAATACATGTACTTGGAACTCAGTGATGGGTAAGGCAGACAAGGGGAGCAGCAGCGTGCCAGGGAGGAAGGAAGCTGACCATCTTTCCCAGTGATTTTTGCAGGATTCTGTTCTGCTCTGCAGTGTAAACACAGACAGCATCAATCAAAAAAAGAGGCCCATCACTGTTATTCTGCTCTAAAGTTACTATTCCCAGAACATCTTCTTTGTCAAGTCTATTGACCTGCCCTTTTCATCTCCTCCTCAGCATGGTGTAGGCAACTCCCCATTCTCTTCACAACCAGAGCTGCATCCCTACAGGAACAGGCATTTCATGAAATGTATTACTAGTGCTTGTCAGTCATTCTGCAGCCTTTAAATCAAATATTATTTTATTTAAGAGGTTCAGGATTATGATAATGGAGAATGTTTTTCATCATTCTACTGGGTGAGCCCTGATTCTTTCAGCTTAATGAAACTGCTCCTACAAGTAAATTGTACCTAATGCATTCAGCTGCTGAAGCTTCACAGAGCTGGCCCTACACTGTTGACACACAAGTACAGACATACCTGCAGGGGTTAGGATTGGAGCTGCTTTGAGTCAGCCTCACCCAGTACACTTTAAAATAACCCTGCACATCTCATGGCCTTACCATTTTGCTGAAATTTTTCACCTTCTAAGTTGCATTTATTCAGAGTTGATTTTGTTGTTTGGGTTTAGGTTCTCTTGGGGAGAGGGGGGTTCTTTTGTTGTGAAGATGAGTGTTTGAGTGTTTAAAATATTTTAAATTACTCAGACAATTAAAAATATGAAATGCCTGAAAATTAAGCCAGGTGTTTCTTGTCCAGATGGTGCTTTATCACTGTGCCATTCAAATACTTCCTTTTCTTGAACAAGGATTTAAAAGTGTTTCACTGCCAACAGATCACCTAATAATATATTGATACACATTTTTCCTAGGTTTATGAAAAATATATTTCCCTCAGAAATTGATAGATTTAAAAGATTTGATCAGAGTACATGTCTCTCTGGCTCCTTGGCAGTGTTTTCAGATCTTCACACCAACCAAGCAAGTCTGTAAAATCTTCCAGTAATTCTCTCCCTTTTAGTTTCATGTTCCAGTAGAAACATGGTCAGCACCTGGTGCTTTGTTATTTATTGCATGTATTTTGATTGCCTCTAAAATCTCTTGAAATTCTTCCACAAGAGGCTCAGCTTCTTAGGGAACAACCATTTATTGTTTGCCTATCTCCCTCCTTCAGCAGCTCATTAAAGCACTCCCTCTTATCGCTCTATAATCGCATTCTTTGTGGCCAAGACATTTCCATTTGTGTTCTTTATCAGACTTACTCGGGTGTACATTGATATGTCTGTAAAATTACCTCAGATTCCTGGCGTGTGTATCCTGTTCCCAGTGTGCAGCACACCAGGTAACCCTGAGAGGAGGTGTTTGTCCTGGGAGGAGGGATGTGCTGACTCCTGTGGATCCCACAGCAGCGTGGAAAGGGAAAGCAGAGCAGAGCAGCACCGCTGCTAAGCCAGCCCCTGATGTTTTAGTGACTCCTACCCCCGAGGCAGGGGCTCCTCACAGAGCACACACTGCACTGGCTGCCTCCCAGCTCACCCTCCTCTGGCCATAAGAAATGCCAACACAGTGCTGCAATGCATGACTTCCAATTCAAGTGAGCACAAAATTCACTTGGTCATTTTACCATATAATGGAAACTGCAGATTTGCTCATCAATGTCTCTGGCCTTACTCGGCTCTTAAAATTGCTTGGTATGCTCTGAAAGATGTGTTGGATGTTTACTTGCAGTACTTCAGTGTCATGATTCATCAATAAGCTTTAAGGTCCTAACTGCACATTGCTGTTCCTTATGAAAATAACTCTAAGAAGTATTTGTTACTGGAAAATTATTGTTCTCACATTGAACACTCATCACCACCACTGCTGATGAGAGAAAGGAAATAAGTTCTGAGATTGCACACCCTGCTTTTAAAGCTAGGAAGTACTGGGATACAGACATTTCCTCACCTCATTCACAACACAGGATGCAAGGTACTCACTATCTACCTCTTATTTACTCAGTTGTAATTGTACTAACTGTAAACACATTGTACTGTGTAGTCACGGGCGATTTTATCACATTCCCCCCTAATATCCCAGTCTTTACTGAACTTATCTTCCTAACATGCCTACAAAGAAAGGTTCCAACTTCATTGAGAGAAAAAGTAAAGAAAATAAGCAACCCTCAGTATTTTAGTTGGGGAGCAATTTAAAGTGCAAGGGCTTGATTTGCCAACACCTTTAACATGGCACATCTTTCTAGGCCCAGCTCCTATTGACTTAAATTGCAGCTGCAAAGTTCAGCTCTTCTCTAAATCAGACCACGAAATTTCATGATGTGCAGTCTGAAAATGAGTAATACACACACAAGCTGTAGGGAGAAGTGAAGTGTCCAGGAGTACACATTTCTCTGGGATAGAAAGTGGAACAGCATTGCTGAGGTGCTGATAAATAAAACACAAGCTGAATAAATAGTGCAGAAAGTGCTCCTATGTAAAGAGAACATCCTGTATAAGTTTACTTGCTTAGAATAAATGAGATCTGGTTAACTTTGGCAATACCACCTAAATTAGAGCTGGGCAAACTCTTAGCTGGTGTCCCTGCGCAGCAGGCTGATCTTCTGGGCAGGATTTAATGATCTTTACTCCAAGAAGCTTGCGCTCTTCCTGAAATCCATTTTCCTGATGCATGCATGTACCATCCCTCTGTCATAGGTAAGGATAGGCAGATCCTCTACACATGGAACATCTCTCATACAAAGAAAGGCTGGGACAATTGGGTTTGTTTAGCCTGGAGAAGCTTTGGGGTGACTTCATTGTGGCCTTCCAGTACCTTAAGGGACTGACAAAAAAGATGGAGGGGGGCTCTTTGCAAGGGCCTGGGGTGACAGGAAAAGGGAGAATGCCTTCAAACTGAAAGAAAAGTGTCTTGAGATTAGATGTTAAGAAGAAATTCCTCCCTGTGAGGGTGGGCGGGTCCTGGCACAGGGTGCCCAGAGCGGCTGGGGCTGCCCCTGGATGCCTGGCAGTGCCCAAGGCCAGGCTGGACAGGGCTTGGAGCACCTGGGACAGTGGGAGGTGTCCCTGCCCATGGCAGGGGTGGGAGTCAGTGACTTAAGGTCTCTTCCAATCCAAACCATTCTGAGATGTTACAATGAATGGACTGTAGCTTAGCATAGCTGTTAGCACCAGTGTGCCCGGGGAGCATGAAGGGGGCCAGGAAGGCCAATGGCACCTGGCTTGCTCCAGCACTGGTGTGGTAGCAGGACCAGGGCCGTGACCGTCCTCCTGTGCTGGGCTCGGGTGAAGCCACGCTTTGAATCCTGCATTCAGCTTTGGTACCCCAGGACATAACAGACATTGAGGCGCTGGAGCCTGTCCGGGGAAGGGTCTGGAGCGCGACTCCTACGAGATGCCTGGTGTTAGGCCCAGAGGAAAGGAGCTTTTTCAAACCGCCAGCGCCTCGCGGTTGGCGCCGCTGGAGTTCACCCGAGGGAGGGCGGCGCGGCCCCGGGGGGCGGAGGGCGGGGGGAGGCCCTGCCCCCGGGCCGCCCTGCCCGGCCCGGCCCGGCCCCGCCGCGCCGCTCCCGCCGCACTTTCGCGCCCCGCACGGTCCCGCCGGCGCGCAGCATGGCTCCCCCCGCGCCCGGGGCGCTGCCTCTGCTCCTCCTGCTGCACCTCGCCGCCTCCTCCAAGCTCAACACCCCCAAGGTGCTGCTCCCTTTCACCCGCGGCACCCGCGTCAACTTCACGCTAGAGGCCAGCGAGGGTTGCTACCGATGGTGAGTGCAGGTGCCGCCGCCCTTTGTCCGCTTCTCCCCCCGCCGGCACCTGCGGCGGCTCCTCGGCCCGCGGCGGGGCCTGACGGCTCCCGGGGCAGCCGGGCCCTCTCTCACCGCTTTTACCTCGCTGCGGGTGGGTTTGGGCGGCCCAGCAGTGCGGGAGCAGACATGGAGATAATGAGGGGAAAGGTTGTTCATTTTGTGCGGTGGGGGTTAAACCCGCTGGAGGGGGGCAGTGACTGCAGGCCGGGCCCTGAGCAGAAGGTCCCTGCTTGTAAAGGAAGCTTCCCGCCATGGCTCCGTGCCCGACATGCGCCTCACACCCCGTGTGCACACACCCCACACGTGTCCACCTGCTTCTCCTCGTACCCCACACCCCGCAAACATTCCAGCTGCTTCTCCACGTACCGTGCCCACTCTGCCTTCATGCTGCCCATGTGCTCACCCTGCTGCCCTGCCCTCCCGCAGTGCCGCCCAACACACACATACACACACACGGCCACAGTGCCACCCCACACACACGCACACACGGCCACAGTCCCACGTGTGCGGGGACAGCCCCCAGAATGCTGCTGCTGGTGTGGAAATGCCCTTTCTTTTGCTGTAGTCGGTAATGAAGGTCCTGGCAGCCTTGAGCTCAGGTTGTGCACATAAACGAGTCATAGCTAAGTCGGGAGCCTCTCAGTGCTGCTCTGACTGTAGCTAACAGCACTCTTAGGACTTCACCTGGGACAGTGAAGTCGAGTTTTAAAAGTGAAAGCTTTCCCGGTTTTCTCAGTGTTGAGCACGTGGGATGTACTCCAGGAACTTCTGGCTGGGATCCCCCTTCCTGCCTCGCACAGGGGGCAGGACTGGGCAGTGTTGAGCACAGAGACTGAAGGCAAAAGTCCCTCAGCATGTGCAAATTTAGAAAGCTCACAGTAGTCTTCATGTTAAACAAATGTTGCCAACTCCTTGTCCTTTCTGTCGAGCTCCAGAATAGTAAATTAATCAGTAATGAGCAGGAGGTACCCACCTGAAAAAGAAGTAGTAGTCGAGATATGTTTAGGATGATACTTCCATATGTGCCAGATGGATTCGTGTAGCAGTTTCCAGTTTTGTGTTTGGCAGTTACTGAAATGCATCTTAAAGGGCTGCATTTTCATTCTCTTCATTTCTTTGCTTGGTTGATGTGTATTTCTTGTCTCTGGGCTGGGTACAAACCTTTGGTCTGTTACAATTTATATATTTGAGGGTGCTTATGTAGAAGAGCAGTAATTAATTTCATCCAGAAGTCAACAAAATGGAAGTTACTAGATGAGCTGCCTGTGGTCATGTAATTTAATTTTTAATGGACCACGTTAGTGAAAATCTCTCAACTGTGGGGTTTTTCTCTTTCCTTACTCGAATTTTTGAAGGCTGCTGAGCCTTTAAAAGGGTTTGGTTTGTGAGGTAAAGTACATTGCATAAAGCTAAACCCCAAAACTCATCAAAGCACTGGTAAAATCTGGAAGTACAGACTCCCTTTCCTGTTTGCCAGTGAGCTGTGAGGTAATGCTGGGTTGGCTACAGCCATTCCTGCACATGCCAGGTGCTGTCCCACTGTCAGAAGCTTGGAGATCTTTGCTAATCTCACTGAAGTCTGCAGATGAAAAGATGTGAGATTGTTCTCCAGAGAAATGCCAGATTTGACTCACATTCATATCTCTAATGGAGGTGATTTTTGTGCACTTCAGAGCATGTTCTGTTGGTGCTGTTTGCAGCAATGACTCATATCCCTCATGCAGACAGACCTCAGCATCCTTTTCCATCCTCTCCCTCTGCCCTTCAGAGAAGAATTTTGGTTGAGAATTAAGGAAATTACACCTAATTCACCTTGTGTGTGCTGTTATTTTCTGTGGCTTGTAAATGGGCATTTATTCACTTCTGCTTTGCAAGGGCTGGCAGGATGTGGGTTGTGAAACTGGAGGTGTGCTCAGCAAACCCTCTGGAGGAAGCAGAGCTGTGTGTGTGTGCCTGAGCAGAGGCTGCAGTTGCATGTGGGGCTCTCTCCCTCTGCATCCTTGTCCCACGGCCTGGAACTGGGGGGGTTAGGAAGAAATGTGCCTGGAGGAGCAGCAACACAGCCCTTGCTGGCAGGGTTCCTGTGCCTTCAGCCTCAGGGAGCTGCAGCTGGACAGGGCTGCTGAGCTGAGCAATGCAGGAAGTACCAAAGGCAGTGGCTTGGGAAGGAGTGACTCTTCCTCACATTTGAGAAATGATGGGTGTGTTTGTGTGCAAGGATTTGGGTGGAAATGGTCAGAGTCAGGCCCTCTGTGTCTGGAGAGGGGACTGGGGGTTTGTAATATGGGAGATTGTGGGGTTAGAGGTGGCCTATGGGGGCTGTTCTGGTTGTACAGCAGCATCTGATAGCAAATGACACCTTTAGAAGGTCTGCATTACTCATCTCAAGCGTTCAGAATTCAAAGGCAAGTGTCCAATTTCCTGAAAGATCAGTCTATAGCATGCTGTGACCTTTTTTTTCCCAGTTTCCCTTTCAGCCTTCAAGTTTACCTCTGAAAGTAGGATATTTTCAAAGTGATTTTAGTGGTGTCTGAGAATTCCACTGATTGAGAGGGAAAAGGTCAAATTCTATCATCATCCCAGCAGACTGGGAGTAGTGGTAAAGTTACAAGCGTGGCTCTAAAGTATTTTCTGATTTTCAAGATGCTCATGCCTTCTGGAGTTTGGGTTACCTTTATATAAAAATTATTTTTTGGGAAAAGCTTTGTTTTCAAAGCACACAGTATTTCCATCTGTAAATATTGTACCTGGTGTTATTTTCAGGCATAAAATACAGTCTGTGCAGATATATTTAGCATTTATATTGCATCTGTATTTGTCTTTTAACTACTTTAATCCATAAATTACACCTGAAAGAATGAAAGGTTTCAGAAACAGAATTTTCTCCTTGAAACCTGTCATACCATAATAACATTGTCAGGGGGAGGAGGGGAACACACACACAAAAAAACAATTTCCCCCCAAGGTACTCTCCATGGCTGGGTGTTTGTAGCAGAAGTTATCTCCAGTGTACAAATATGTTTACATATTTTATTATTCCGTGGAGTGTAACATTGAGATACATGGTAAAGGGCTGCTGGAGTTGAAGAGGAGTTTTTGAAAGGTTTGTGTGTGCTCCTGAAGCCCTCACTGAGGGGTTTGTATTGAGGTAATTGCCATGGGAGAGGAGTTGGTGGCACAGTGGTAAAGGGAGAGATGCTGTGGCCGAGTGGTGCTGGAGCTGGGGTGCACAGGAATCCCAGAGAGCCCAAACCCCCTGCACAGGGCTGCTGCTGCTGCAGTGCTTGGCTGGCAAAGCTCATTTTCTAGCTCCTTACCTTATCATGTTTTTGTTGTAAATTGATCTTACTTCTCCATGTGCTGGTTTGTGTGCTGTTAAATCCCTGTATCAGTAATGCTGTTCATTGAGATCTGTGGCTTTGCTCTAAGACCAATAGTCTCATGCCTGGCAATCTGGGAGTTGTGTTCCTTCCTGGATCACCTGTTTTACCACGGGTCTAAAAAAACCTGACTGACTCTCACTGAAAAATGCTTTGTGTTAACAGTATCTCACTGAGATACTGTTAACTTCTGTATTGTGAAGTGACATCTTAAGTGTTTGTTATTTCTCACCTGCTCTGCATTTCCCTCTTGTAAGGCGTTGCAGTGGGCAGCAGGATGTTCTCCCTCTCCCTGACTCACCTGGCTGTGCTTTCCCAGCCGGGCTTCAGGCTCTTGGCAGTGCCAGCAGGAGCTCAGAATTGGTTTGGGGTGTGCTGGGTGGTAAAGTGAGAGGGGCTGTGCTGCTGTGGCTCAGGTGTGTGTGTGTTACCTGAGAGTGTTGGCTCAGAACCAGAGCAGGGGGTGCGAGTCTGTAGCAGAAGTGTTCTGACAGAGCCCAGGAGGCACAAGAAATAATGTTGTTTCCCTTAGCTGATGTGTGAATATCAATGCAAGTTTACTGTTGGAAAAAGCTTTTCCTCAGTCTGAGCATCACCTGTCTCTTAAGGCAGACAGAAAGATTAGGGACTTATTCATTTTGGCCAGCATTTCTTTGCTCAACACCCATGAAATAAATGGTTTAGACTTCTACTCATTTTTTAGTCTCAAGAGTGACTATATAATGTCCCTGGTGTATTGGTCAGTCCTATCTTCCCAAACTCTTGGAAACTTTCACTACCCAGTTTCCCTCTGCATACTGGCCCAAATGCCTGATAAAATTCTAAATTATCAGATCAGCTGACAGTCGTGGTGCAGCTCCACAGAGGTGGATTTTTGCTGACTCAGTCAGCTGTTTAGTCTGAAGAGCTGGCAGAACAATATAAAACATTGGAGCCTTGACAATCAGCAGAGACTTGCCAGGGAGAGAAACAGGAATAGGTGCCTGATCTTTGAACCAGCTGATAAATAAATGAAGTATAATCTGCTGAGGTATTGACATGTGGTGTTACAGAGCGGTCAGTGAAGAACACGGGCATGGGCTTGGGTAGATGTGTGGATACAATCTTGGCTCTGTGTCTGGGGCCCTGGAGGGGGATGGAAATGGTGAATGAAGCAGAAGTTGACAAGAGGCCTGACAGCCTCCTTGCCGGTGCCATTCATTCCTCAGCGAGTAGGATTTTACTCTGAGGGAAATACAAACTGGGGACTTTTGTGAGCTTTTTTTCCCTTCCCTCCTCACTCTTCTTTCAAGTGCTTCCTCCCTGCCTTGCTGTTTCTTACAGGCGCTGGCATGGGATCCAGAGTGAGTGCCAGAAATGCTTCCCATTGCTGGCTTCTCAGGATCTAATTTTGCCTTCTGACAAGCCCAGCTCTCAATGTCACACACTGACATGCTGCTGAAGATCTGCTGTAGTTGGCAGGGGATATAAATTGCATTTTTTTGTCACTTAAAGCTGAAGTTTCTTTTTCTTGCCCATCTAGGAGCCAGTAGTGATCCCAGCGTAGTGCTGCTGTAATCCCCAGCCTGGCTGATTATTGCCTTTGCCTCTCTGTGCTTGGCCCTGCATCCAGGTAGCTGTAAACAGAATGTGCTGCTGATATTGCTGAATGATAGAGGGGTCATCAGATACTTCTAGGTTCTGCTGGAACAAATATTCCTTGTGCAGATTGTTTTTAAATATAAATCAATACAAAACCAAGCTTCAGAAAGGCCCACTTGAATAAAATTTGTATTAGAAAAAAGACATTCAGCTAATATTCTGCCTCTTAAACTACTGCTAGAAGCCAAATAGTGTCTAATCTCAGTTTCTCTACTGCAGTGACTGGCTTTGAGCTGCAAAAGCTTGAAAGTTCCTTCAAGATTGGGGAATGTATGTAAGTTTACAGTTAAAATTTAATTTTTGTTGATCTTTGTTCCTCCCTTTTTCTAGTCTGAAAAGTATCCTGTAATTAGATTCCGTTTTACAACACTGCTATTAGTGCAAACCACAGTGGTTTTGTATTACAATTCATAGCCAGATATTAAAAGAACAAATACAAACCACAGTGAAACCCCTGTTGTGTTGTAAACACAATCAATACCAGACTGCAAGAATGCAAAATCCTCAAATTAATAACAAAAAATCTAATGGTAGAAAGTTTTAAGCAGCGTAAAGAGCTAAATAAGAGTCGATTTCCTACATATAATACTTATTTAAAAATACCTGCATGCAGACTAAGTCAAATGCACATGCTCAACTTCAAAAGCCAACCAGGCAAGTACAGGAAAAGCCTTACTGGTTGTGAATGCTAATACTGTTTAAAGAAACTTGTCAGTGTTGGAAAACTCTTTCATGGTTGCCTGAGAACAACAGAACAGGAAAATAACTAATTGCTCACTTTTAATCTCTAAAATGTATTTTATTTTTTTAGAGTAAAGCTGTGTGCTACTAATACTGAAAATCATGTTATTTTAGAAACAGTGCAAAACCTACTATAAAAAATATGCACATATTTTATTATGTAATTGTTTAGGTATATAGATTAGATATAAACAAACAATTTTCAGGTTTAAGCTTTTAATTGGTGTTTAAATTGCCCATTGCATACTGCTGTGGGCTGTTTTTTCCTTGATCAGATAAAGTACTTTGAAATTCTGGGTCAGCAGTTGGTATTGTCGTTTCAAAATCCTCTAAAACTACTCCTTATGCAAGCAAAATACTGTTGGGAGCTTAAGATTGGAAACAGGATTTGCAGTTTTATTGCAGTGGCTCCAAGCAGAGGTCTGTGCTCACCTGGGCTGCAGCTGTTAACTCTCAGATAATTGAGTGTTGTGTGATGTGCTGTTTTCCAATAGATAGGATTTTAGTTAAGGAGAAGTTCAGTTTTTCGCTGGTGTGGATTTGTTGGTTGTGGTGGCAAGAGAAGGAGGTGAAATCTGTATCTGGGGATTCAGGCATACGTGACATTGCTGTTTGTTTGGAGCTCCCATCCTGCTCCCTGCTGGTTAGAGAATTTTCCCCACATATCCCAGGTAGGCATTTTTGTACATCTTGTAGAAAAAAACTCCAAACCCATCCAGCTTCCCCATCTTTACTGGGGGGATCCAGTGCCCGGTTTAGATTGCATTTACCAGATAGCCCAGCGTTTTCATCAGAGCTGCTGTCATCATTTGGAGCAGCGATTCCCGAGGAGCTTTGTCACCCATCAGTGCTTGCATTCATTGTTTTCATCCTTCAAAGGGCCCTTGTGAGCGGATCCGGGCACACAGTGGGGGCTGTGCCCTCCCTGCCCGCTCTGCCCGCGGAGCTGCAGCTGCACCGGCTCAGCCCAGGGCTGAAGGTCCAGAGGGATTTGCCAGGGCTTTGGCTGCTGGAACTTTTCACTGCAGTTACCCCTCGGATGTGTATTGCTGCTAGCTCAGATTTTCTTTCAACAGGCTTGGTCTTTAATAACTCTTCAACTTTTGTTGTTTTATCATGATGGTTTTGGTGCACTGGAAGGGAGAGCTGGGCTCCGCTAAGTAATGCCCTGGCCTGCTCCATGGGCTTTGGGGAAGGTTGTTTGATTCTGTGGTGGAGAGAATGCTGAGCTTGCCTGCCCTGCCTCTGGCCTGGGTGCTCAGCTCACGCTTGCCGTGGCTGGGGTCCTCGAGGAGCTGCTGCCATCCAGCTCTTCCCAAAGGCAGCTGCTGAGCACACAGGTGGGTCGCTGGGGCGGTTTGAGGGCAGAGCTGTGCTGGCGTGCTGACAGTCCCCACCCGCAGGTCCTCCACGCGGCCGGAGGTGGCGAGCATCGAGCCGCTGGGGCCGGCCGGCGTCCGCTGCTCGCAGAGAGCGCTGGTCCAGGCGCGCTCCTCGCAGCCCACGCGCCTCACCACCATCATCTCTGCCGAGGACACACGTGAGTCTGAGCAGCCGCTGCCTCTCCGGGCACCCTGCCGCCCGCAGGGAGCAGAGCTGGGATCTAGGGGTGCACAGGCACGGTTCAGTTCCTATGCACGGTCATTTTAGGCTTCCCATGGGCGTGGGTTTTAACTTCTGTTTGCCTCAGAGAAGTGTTAACGATTTTAATGATGCGCTCAGGAAAAAGGTAATTCTTAAAACCCCTGACCCCCCAAAATCCACAAATCGAGGGGATGACTGAAATATTAAAAAGTGTTTAATTTGGATACTTCACATTCTAAAAAGGTGGAAGTTGCTTTTGTGTCTGTCACACAATATACCTGGTTAGCTTTCATGGTGACAGAGAGGCACAACCAGATGGCCAATTCAATGCTGTGCAGTCACTAACTGAAGGAGTTTGTGGCCGTTTATTGTCTGTGGGTTCTGTGGGCCATGAGAGCACTGTGGCAACTCTGCATAAGCACTCCCAGACAACTGCCACTGTACCTGCCAGTGTAGATGGAAATCAGAGTTTCTGCAGTGCAGTGAGGAAGGGAATTGTTTCTCTTGCTTTCTGAGCCACCGTTTGACCACGAGTTTCTTCATGGAGGTCATGACCAAGTTTCAGTTCCTTCAGTGTCAGTGTCACTGGCTAAATTTGAGGTGCATCTTGACTTCTTGTTCTTGATGAGCACATGAAGTGTTGTGCTTTCTTGTGCTCTTTGTGATGTCTTTTCAAGTGACTGG
Source organism: Setophaga petechia (assembly GCA_024362935.1). Taxonomy (NCBI): domain Eukaryota; kingdom Metazoa; phylum Chordata; class Aves; order Passeriformes; family Parulidae; genus Setophaga; species Setophaga petechia. The sequence goes on from JANCRA010000010.1 coordinate 3,327,003, forward strand.
ACAAGTAATTCGCTGTGATGCCATCGTTGATCTAATTCATGGCATTCAAGTTGTGTCCACAACGAGAGAGCTCTACCTTGAGGATTCACCACTGGAGCTCAAAATTCATGCTTTGGATTCAGAAGGTAAGAGATGTGCTTGTAGGAAATTAAATATATATTAAAAGTTCTAGCTGTCTGATAGATGCACTAGCTTTATTTGTCACACTGTTGATTGAAGCCAAGTGGAGAATTTTAAGGAGTTTCTCTGAATAATACATTGTAAAGTTGTCTGTTCTTTTTTCTTTTTTTCTTTTGAGCTGAGGTGGTCTAAAGAATTTTGCAAAAGATGTTTTTGTGAACAGTCAGATATCTCACAGGAGGTTCAGAGTGGGTGCTTGAGACCACTTATTGCTCAACATGTTTAATTACTACACAAACGCTCACTTTTGGGACACACTATTTAGGCTCATAAGAGTCAGTGCATTTGTGAATGCATTGTTATTTAATAGGAGTAGAAAACTTCTGCTTTTTGTAGTCTATAGCATCAGAAAAAGAGCCATGATCTGTTAAGAACTCCGTGCTTTCAACAATCAAGTTTTGTGCACGCATAGCACTCCAAGCAAGGGATTTTTAGGACAACTGCTGAAGGGAAATAATGTGTCAAGCTGCTATAAAAGGTGGAATTAATTGTTTTGGTTACTGTGCCCATCCCACCTGTGTTTGTAAACCATGAATGCCAGGTGAGGTATGGTGAGATGTTAATAATAAAAAGTAAATTTGTTTTTATCCTATGTGTTGTGGTGGATTCGTGGCTTTGTGTTGTTGAAACTCGAGGGTGCTTCATGGTTCTTCTTGTAGGGATAAAATAGAGAAATTTCCCAGGGAAATAAGTCATGGTTTATGTTCCAGGAAGACTCTATGCTTGTTCACTGTTTATGTTTTAATCTGGTTGTTTGATTTGTAGGAAACACTTTCAGCACTCTGGCAGGGTTGGTGTTTGACTGGACGGTGGTGAAGGACCCAGAGGCCGATGGCTTCTCAGACTCCCACAACGCTCTACGGTAAAGTCATTCCCTTTGGTCTCAAAGGTTTGATGTGCCAAAAATACTTCCCCACATCTAGGCAGTTCATTCAACTGATGCCTAAAATTATAATTTAAGGGTCAGTTGTTTCAGGTTGGGTTTTTTTAACCTACTTGACAGCCTGGGCACTTTGTTCTCTGTTTAGTTTAACTGATGTGTTAGTGAGCAGCTCTGGTAGCTCTGATGCAATAGTTAGAAATAAACAGATGCAGTTGTTGATCTTGCTGGAACATCTCATGCAAAAGGAAGATTTATCAGTAAGATTGTTATCTCAGGGTTTCAGCAGAGTTTTATTTTTAGCTTTTTAAGGAATAAAAATCCCCTTCCATTTGAGAAAGGAGCTCTCCAAACATTAGGAGTTTCAGATGTCCGTGGACACATACTTCTGATGTTGAAATAGGATTCCTTGTGGGGAAACCAGTTCTCCTACAGAGCACAATGGTGAACAGCCAACTTCCATCCTCAAACTCAAATCTCCAGATACACTGCAAATGGAGTGGGGGGGAGCCAGCAAGACTTTGTTCCTGGGCAAACACAAACTGATTTTGGAGCCTTAGAGAAGCAGCATTGGCTGGGAAAAGCCTGCTAAGCCCATGATACACCTGAAACTGCAGGTACAAGTGAGAGCCAGAATGAATTGCTTAGTGGGACTGGGTATCCCAAGTCCTGGTACATATGGAGCTTTTTCTTTCAGTATAAGTATTTGCTGATGTGATTTTAACCAAACTAATATTGATATATGCTCTACTGTTAGCATAACTATGATAGCATTAAAATGTTCTACAGGTGGTGCAGCTTTGCGAAATAAATCATAAATTGTCATGAAAATGTTAATATCCATAAATGTTCTCCACATGTCTCTACTGGTTTTACTCTGAAAGTGCACATGAAGCCAAGCAGATCATGTGCATACAGAAGGTGACACCTTGTAAAGCATGCTCCTTTTTCCAAAATTTCCTGTCATTTGCCCATTCATGGCAAATTCCTTCCCTCACTTCTGCCAGTTTTCACTGAAATTTCTAGCAGTTACTACAAGTTTTCTGCTTGTAGATGATTTTAGTAGTCATTTATAAAATACATCCTGACTTCTTGAGGGAGGTCAGAGTTACGTTCTGGGTTTGCTTTTATTAACATGAGCTTTGGGTCTTGCACATCAATTCTTCTACAACATTGAGAGTTTGTGCAGTCTCACCTACTGAACAAACTGGAGGGGTCATTGTAGACAACATGTGCAGTCTTCTGATAGCTCACAAGCAAGCTTCAGACAAACTTATCTGTCACAGAAATTAGCTGCAGATACCTCAAAGAATGAGTAAAATTTGGATATCTGGTCCCAGGCAAACATCTTAAATTGGCTTAAAATTGGAAGTGGCTGGGAGTAGATGCTGGTGGTGTTTCTCTGTGGGTTTACAAAGGTTGTTTAACAATTTTCTGTTCACTTTGTGGTTCACCTTTCAGTATACTCAAGTTCTTAGAATCCACTTACATCCCTCCTTCCTATATATTGGAAATGGAAAAAGTTGCCAAGCAAGGAGATACCATTCTGGTGTCTGGAATGAAAACAGGGAGCTCTAAATTAAAGGCAAGACTTCAGGAAAGCATCTACAAGGTAAGATTTCTGAATGTCAGGGGGGAGGATGGATTTCTGAATGTCTGAATGAGCATCTGTCTCAAATTTTTTTGTATTCTCCAAAATGATCTTCATACAGACATGATTTTTTTCTTGATTCTTGCACTGTGTGCACAGAGCAGATCTCTGTACCATTCATTGTCTCCTGCATTGCCCTGTTGTGACAAAAGTCGAGATAAAACTAGAGAGCCAATTTCAGCAAATAATGTTTTTCACTTCCAGATTCTAAGTTCCTGCTGCATGGTCTGCTTCAAACAAATGAGCTACTTTTAATGTGGTTACTTTTCTTTCCCCCTCCATCAACAGGATGTACAGCCTGCGGAAGTCAGATTGCTTATTTTGGAAAACATCCTTTTAAATCCAGCATATGACATTTATCTTCTGGTAGGAACATCAATTCAGTACAGGGTTCAGAAACTGAGGCAAGGGAAGATCACAGGTTTGTTCTGTTCTCATTTATTTTTATTTTTTAATGCTTTGTGTGAATTTTTAACTGCTGAGAAATTTTTAATTGTGTTTAAACTGGTTTGTTAATGTTTAATACTGTTTTCCTAAGGCAGACAGTGATACAGCTGCTTAGTTCTTTCAGTCAAAAAAAATTGTGACTGTTAAGAATATACTCTTGCAGATTTGTCAAGGATGTAGAGACAAGGATAACTTAAAATAGGAGCTAACATTGTCATTTTAGATGTTGACAGTCACTAAGGAACTGACTGACTTTGTTACTTAAATCAAATTTAGATTAGTAACTTTTCTAACAGGAAATGTTTTATTGGCAAATGGATTTGCTCCACAAAGTGAAGCCTTTATAAATGTGGATTAGCTGGCTTTATGCCCATTTCAAAATGCAGTGCCTTGAGTTTTCTCTCCTCTCTCCTTTTTTCCCTTTTGTCTTTTTTTTTTCTTTTGAAGCTGGAAATCAGTTAAATGTTAGGTCTAAATTCTGAGATGATATTAGTTGAGAATTGCAGTTTCACAGACACTAAATTTGCCAAGAAGCTTGTTTTGTGTGTGTGTGTTGATGTGATGACAGAAGTGCTATTTTTACAAGACACTGAAAATATTGATTTAATATGTACACTAGGCATCAATAAAAATAATCAGCAATAATTAGCAGCAGCTAAACACTGCCACACCTGCTTTTATTGTTTCCTATGTTTTGTTTCACCTCCAGAAATAGCAATGCCATCGGAGCAGTACGAGCTGCAGCTGCAGAACAACATCCTCCATCCCAAGGGAGATCCCTCCTGGCCAGTTGCCAAGCTGGACCAGGCAACATCCACTGTGACTGCACTGCAGCAGGGCCAAGCCAACATCATCCTGGTGCACAAGAGTATCCTTCCTCAGGAATGCTTCTCCAGCCACCACTCTGTGGCAGGAGACAAGCTTTCCACCCTTGGCAACACAGAAAGATCAAGTTATCCTCATTTGTACCGAGAGTCTGGAAATCAGGAGCCATGGAAAGCAGCACTGCTGTGAATTCAGTCTCAGCAGAGCTGTCTGATGCCTTGGAATGTTTTAACAAATTAGCTTGGCAAAAGATCACTTAAATCATGTCTGTTCCCCTCAGTCACTGTAGAAATGGGGCTTTATTTAATTTTTATATTTCAATCATTGTATTCTCTAGTGAGATCTCTCCAAAGAGCTCACTGCCTTGCAGTGGAGTAGGGATAATATTTATTTGCAGTGTGCACTTGGCTTTACAATAGGCAGAGAGGCAGAGCAGTCCCAGGGGATGCTGCCCTTGTGCAGAAGCCGTGTGTGTTCCTTGACTGAGCCCCAGGTATCCGCATGCAGGGCGTGTCCAGGCTGCCCAACAGCACTGTCTATGTGGTACCTCCTGCATATTTGGGTTGGTACTGCTGCACTCTTCCTGACTGCTTAATGCAATTTCTGGCCTTGTTGCTGATTTTCATGCTGTAGCTCCACGCTTCCGTTCAGTGGTAGTTTTTTCAGAAAAGTAATTTTATTCGTAAAAGTAGCTCAATGTGAAATAGGTTTTATGTACTTTCTTTTATCTCTGTAGTCAGCAGTTTAAAATAATGCATGTTCATCTGCAGTGTGTGGGCACCAGAAGCAAAATGCTTTTCTCCATTAGATAAAGAGGCTGTTGGTTTGTGCTGTTCAATATTTCCTTTTTTGCAGGATTTACAGTTCATCCAGGTGACAGATGGGTCCTGGAAACAGGCAGACTTTATGAAATTACAGTTGACGTGTATGATAAATCAAGCAATAAGGTGTATTTATCTGATGTAAGTTGAAATGTTTAGATACTTTTCAGTGACTGTCTACTAAATCCCAACTTTGAAATTATTTGAGTGGTTGCTTATATACATTGAGACAGGACTGTGCAAAGCTTGTTGTTTCTTTGCCTTTTCTTTCTTTTGTTTTGTTGTTGTTACTTTTTAAAAATAAAGCACTCTGGGTGATTCATGTGAAATTATTGGAGTCTTAAGTGATATAGAAAAAAAATGGAAAATGGACAAAATCTTTCAGGTTGGACAGGGCTTGGAGCAACCTTAAATCATCCAGTGCCACCCCTGCCATGGCAAGGACACTTCCACTGTCCCAGGTGCTCCCAGCCCTGTCCAGCCTGGCCTTGGGCACTGCCAGGGATCCAGGGACAGCCACAGCTGCTCTGGGCACCCTGTGCCAGGGCCTGCTCACCCTCACAGGGAAGAGCTACTTCCTAAATTCTGTATACTAGGTAGCAAATACACATAGTTCTTAAAAAAGTGCAAAAGAAACGAAATTTAAATAGTTCAGTTGAAACAAGAAAAAAAATTATTAAATTATTTCTTTTCAGAGTATTGGAACTAGGGAAATATTGTTTTATTTGCCCACAATTGCTTTTTGGGATACAGATCTGAGTTTGAGCTGGAGCTCAGCAGTGTGCTGTTGAGGCAATATATTAATGTGTTCTTTTGTGTTGAAGAAGGAAAAAATTCGAAGAATACTGTAAAATATGAATTATTTAGTGGTATAAATATGGGTACTTTCATGTTAAATTGCATGTTGCTGATACTTAAAGAAAAAACTTTCTGTGGCGTTATTGTTATGTCTAAAGGTAAAATCTTAGTGAATGACTGAAACTTCCATAGGGAGAGTCTGATCAGTTCCAGCAGTGTGTCTTTGAACTGTGTTGTTAAACAGTGGTTTGCTCACTGACCTGTTGTGTGCTCAGGATTTTCTGTCCTCCATTGATGTCAGTCACCTGTGGCAATTTCTGTTTCATGTTTTGGTTTTAGAATATCCGAATTACTACAGAGCTGTCCAAAGAACACTTTGAGGTGCTGCAGTCCTCCCTGAATGGGTCCTATCATTATGTGAGGGCTGTGAAGGCAGGGCAGACCACGATTGATGCTGCACTGACCTCAGTCGTTGATCAGGTGTGTCTTTGTGAAAACTCCTCTGCTTCACTGGTAGGCCTAAAAATAATTGAGCTGTGCAGTAGTGACTTCCTAGCAAAAAGAAACCTAAGAATTACATGGGGCTGAGCTGTCTTTGTTTGAACAGATTAAGAACCAAATTCTAAAATCCTTTCTTCATGGAAACTGTCAATTGAGTCAACAGAGGATTTGCTTAAATTAAAGACTGTGGGATTTTGCTCCCTAGCATGTGGCAAACTCCTGTTAAGGCAGTGGTGCACAGCACTGATTTCTTTTCTCGTGGCAGATCCTTGTGCTGGGCAAGGGGCCTCTCACAGGCTGAGGGAATTTTACACTTTATTGTGGTAGGATCATCACTCATACCCTGGCCTTGTTCTGCAGTCAGTTACATTGGGGAAGTTTGCTATCAATTGGTAAGTGACCTTAAACTCTGGAATGACAATCTGCCAAATGTATCAGCCTGCACATTTCTCCAAATTAATATTCATTAACTTTCTGCTGGTTGGACAGGCTGCTGAATGTATGGCTAACTAGGGCACGTGGTGTGGAAGTGAGTTGCTTTTGCTTGAAAATTCAACACTTCAGCCCATTTGCTGTGAAATTATTTTAGTGATTCCTTGAGCAGGATTTAGTAGCTCCTTCATTGTGAAAAGCCACGGTCATTTTCTGTGTCAGAGATGTTCTCTCAGTGGAAGGGCATCCCCTGAGAGCTGTTTTTGCCTCAGAACTGCAGTAACAGTGTGTTGTGCCAGAGGGTTGTGGCACTGCAGTGACAGCAGAGCTGTGAAGGCCAGTGTTTGGGGGGGCTGAGCAATGACTCTTTCAGGCTGAATTTTGTACACAGTGGGATGAGCAAAGAGTAAATATTGGTGTTGAGCCTCCAGATTGGCTCTCCAAATGAGGTCTCAAAATAGGAGCAGTGAAAGAGTGTATTTCTTCTTGCCTTTTAAATTAATGTGGGCACCTGGATTTTCATAGCAATAGTACTCATTTAATACAGTGGCACACCTTGCTGCCAGGAGCTGTTTGCTCACTAGGAATCCTGTTCATAAGTGGTCCTAAATAGTTTTCCTTCCTCTCTGAGGCGTTTTCAAGGACTTGTCTGTACCTAAGGACTAAACATTAACTCTGGGAAGCTCTGTGGTGCCATTTATAACACTGTGCTTTTGCACTTTGCAGGATGGAGGTGTTCATACCTTACCAGTTCCAGTGCAAAACCAGCAGGATGTGGAGATCTATGTTCCAATATCTCTTGTCCCCAGCATTCTGATGTTTCCTTGGCAGCCAAAAGCAGGAGTCTACCAGTACACCATCCAGGTATGCCAAAGAAGGACCCAGCTGCAGGGAGTGTAGCTCAGGCAGGCACGCTGGGGCATGACACCACTGAGCTAGGGCTGACTTTGGATACTTTAGGCATGGTGGCATCCAAAATGTAACTTGGAGGAACTTCATGGGACATTAGTTACAGGAGTTTAATGTAAATGCAGGGCTACTGATAAAAGAAGGAATGATGAAGAGGACTCTATCTTATTAGAAAGTTAATTTATTACTTTATTATACTCTATTATAATAAAGTATACTATACTATACTAAAGAATACAGAAAAGATACTTATTGAATGTTAAAAAGATAATAATGAAAACTCGTGACTCTTTCCAGAGTCCTGACACAGCTTGGCCCTGATTGGCCAGAGAGTGAAAACAACTCACTCTGGAGTTTAATGAAGCAATCACCTTGAGTTAACAATCTCTAAACACATTCTACATGAACACAACGCAGGAAGAAACAAATAAAATAAGAATTGTTTTTCTTTTCTCTGAAGCCTCTTGCTGCCTTTCAGCTTCCCAAGAAAAAAACTCATAGCAAAAGAATCACAGTTAAAAACTGTGAATACCCTAGGAATTAATGTACAGGTCAAAAAAAGCACCAAGAAACCAACAAATATAAAAAACTCCACTGACCTCCACCTCTTGTCTTCCCTTCCTCTCCCCTCATGCATGCACCACACACCTGTGCCTGGGATGGTTTGGAATTCCAGAGGCATCCTATGTCCAAAGATCCACAGCAATCATTAGAGGCTGCCCTTTGCTGGCAAGGATGGGAAATATGAATGGGAGTGTGAAGTGACTGCAAAAAGGGCATGACAAGATTATTTAGCAGCACTCTGCCGGCTTTGGACATCAGTATTCCTCACTGGCCACACACCTCGTGCTCCTAATACAAAGTTCCAGGGAGGCAAAGGCCACAGCTCATTTACAGAAGGGATGATTTCCATGTTTACTGGATGTGTCTGTACTCCCAAGCTGTCACTTATTCCTTATGCTTCATGAAGCAAATGGTTTTTGTTGCAGTATCCAGTATCTCTAGTCTGAGTAGGGAAAACAAAGTTGTGCTTTCTCAGCCCAGACTCTTACCCCAGGCCAGTGATACCCAGACCCTGCACTCAGGTGTTGGATGCACAACTCCTGCATCTCCCTTTTAGCATAAGGTGGTGCAGTTTTGGATCTGTGTTAAGTAAACCATATCCAGATAGGCAGCAGGACACTTGGTGCCAGGCTCTTCTCCCTGGTAACAAGGGACAGGATAAGAGGAAACAGCCTCATGTTTAGATTGGATGTTAGACAAAATATTTTCACAGGAAGAATTGTCAAACACTGGCACAGGCTGCCCAGGGCAGTGGTGGAGTCACCATCCTTGGAAGGGCTCAAATATCGTGGAGTGTGGCACCTGAGGATGTGGTTCAGTGGTGGATTTGATAATCTCAGAGTTCTTTTCCAGCCTTATTGATTCAGTGACTCCATGGAGAGAATCAGTCTCACAGGATTAAACTGCATTCTCCAGTGGAAATCTAAGTCCAGCTCTGTGGAGTTAAGCCCTGCATTTCTACTTGTGTGTTCTGTGAGATTAGTTTGCTTTCCTTCATGCTATTCCTGACCACACCAGCAGAGTGTGGTAAAAATGCTTTGTACTAAATCTACATTTTCAGTACTTCATAATTCTACTGGAATTTTCCCAGTAAGGGAAAGGTAATGTGGATTTGTTTCTTACCTCTCTCACAGTTCTGTTCTCACCTTATCTTGCATATATAATGAAGTATTTCACTAGAGAACATTCCTTCATGGTACTGCAATAATTGTGTCACTGTTCTTACTTTTCTCAGATCTTTTTCTATAAAAACATAGAGACTTTCCTCTCCCAAGATTTAAATTTTGCTGAAACTGCAACCTTTCTTCTGGTCTCTGCATCCCATAATACCACTGGTCAGCAGCATTCACACAGCTCAGCTGTTCCTGCCTCTCCATCAAGAGTTTGCCTCCCACTCCATAGCTTCAGTCAGACTATTTCAAATGGGTGAATAAAGTTTTTCTGAAAATAAATGGAAAGGGATTTTTGGATCTAGCCAAATTCTGTTTATAGCTGAAGTAACTCCCTCCAGATGGTATCAGAATGCCTGGCAGGCTTTCCTTTGGCAGCTGTCTGGTTTGTTGGGGGTTGCTTTGTTCCTCTTTGTGCTAATGAGGTGGTTTCTGTTGCCTTCCTTCAGTGCAGGCACAGAGGTGCAGTGCCAGCACGTGGAGGTTCCTGGGGAGGGCATTGCTCACAGTAACTGGAACTCCCTGCCAGGTCTGGGTGATGGTGAGCTGCAGGGGAAGCAGCTTTACCCTTCCTCTCCTCAGTGCAGACTGACTGCCAGAGAGAGAAAATGTAGTGAGGTGTCTGCCATTTTTGGCAGGGACCTGAGACTTGAGAATTCATTAAGAATTGGATATTTCTGTTTTATCTTTTCTGCTCATCTCCCTGTTTCAACTAAGATACCATACAAATATGCTGAGCTCTTGGATTCTTTGAGCTTTTCTCACCACATCCCATGCATCTCCTGTTACACACCACTACCTATTTATTAATTTTCTTTGTCCTTCTGTAATCAGGTTGTGCACATGCTCAGAGGAAGGAAGAAGGGAAATTACCCTCCTCTTCATTTTCTTTTTGTTTTCTTTCCCTGCTAAAAATTACTAGCTAAGTTCCTGCATAATTTAGATTTGTTTGTTTTCCACGTTGTCCCTCTAGACAAGATTTATCACATTGTTAAATTTTAATTATGAAATAGGTTAAAGGAAGTTAAAGATATTAAAACAATATACATTAAAATATAGCTCCAGTGTTCACCTGTGTTTTACTTTGCAGGAACTTTTGACATTTGGTTTGGCATGTGAAAGACGCTGAAATTAAAAGGAATGAAGGGTAGAAATCTCATCTCTCTCTTGCTTATTAAGTTCTGAGATGTTATTTTATTTGTATGTCCTGTTCTCAGTGCATTCCAGGTTTTCATGCAAAATATCCAAAGCTGCGGAATGTGAGAGTGGTGTACTTGATTAAATGTTTGAAAGATTTTCCCCTCTGTATTTCAGGCTCGGGGTGGAAGTGGCAACTTCAGCTGGTCCTCTTCTAACCCTGCAGTGGGCACAGTGACAGTCAAAGGAGTGATGGCCACGGGGACTGAGCCTGGGCTCAGCACCATTCAGGCACTGGATGTGAGGAATCCACTGCATTATGGAGAAATGAAGGTAAGAGATTCATTGTTCAGGGATTGGTTTTGAATATGGCTTTTGGGAACAGCAGAGGCACTGAGAATGCCATGGGCATTCCCCTTCCACTTCCTGCCCTGTGGCAGGGTAAGGGATTAGTTTCAGTTTGTGCTTCAGGGAATCCAGCACTAGCCAGTGCATTAACTTTACTGCTATTTTTGCCCCTTCCTGATTTCCTTGGCAAGTGTTTTTCCCTGTTGGAAGTTTTAAGTGCAAGAGGGAAATGGTAATTGACTCCAGGCCTGGCCATCTTAGCAGACGAGCCAAACTAAAAATTCATTCTGTAGGGTGATAGGTGGGTGTTCTCCCTTGATACCAAAGGGTGACCCTTGATACCAAAGGGTGACAGTGGTTATCAGGATGTGCAAGGAAATTTCTGTCTGGAGAAGTAACTGAAGTTAGCACAGTGCTGCAGACTGACTGCAGATACCTGAGCTGGCCAAGAGAAAATGGTTTTTTCAGAAAATTAGGAGAAAATAGCAATAAAAAATATAGCTCCCAAGGGGAATATTGTGGTGTCTCTGCAGATCGTCCCCTGTTCTTGGTCATGGTGGTCAGTGTGTGGTGTGGAGTGAGGAGAATGCAGGAACAGTACATGTAGTGGCCCCAAAGAGAGGGGTGTGACATTAATTAAAACCTGTTCAGAATTTAGCTTACACACTCACTCTGAAATAATTCTCTGAACAACCCAGGAAGCTGCTTTTTAGCAGTGCAGCAGTTACGAGCTGGAGACACAGCAATGAAGATTTTTTTCAGCTAAAACTTCTTATCCTCAAACATAAGTCAAAGCCTGAAGATAGAAAGAAACCTTCTGTCCATGTGAGCTTTCAGAGCAGTGTATTGCACAATCTGAATAGGTTATTTTTGAATGCCTTTTTTCCTGTATTAGGAGCTGCTTTCTTTGTGGAACAGCTCTTCAGAGTTCTGTTTACTGACCTCAGTGAACAAGTTTTTAGTAGTAGTAGTTTTAGGAGTAGTTAATCCACACAGATTACAGCTTTAGCTCTGTCCCATATGGTTTGGTATGCTGAAGCCAGTTGCAGAAGATGAAGTAGTTAAAGATACTGCAAATTAAAGCTTTGATCACAGTGATTGCAATGAAATCTGAGGATTCTTTAATGGATGCTAAACCTCTCCCAGCTGGTGATGGCACCTCCTGGAGATAGCACACAGCTTAGTCCACACTACAAAGTCTGTAAAGCAGCAGAGTTACAGGAGCAGCAGTAGAAGGGAGCTCCCCACGCTGCTGTGGGAGCAGAGCCCTGAGCCAGCCCTGTCCTTGCAGGTGTACGTGAGCGAGCCCAGCGCCATGGAGTTCACCCCCTGCCGGGTGGAGGCACACGTGGGGCAGGTGCTGGAGCTGCCCCTGAGGATCAGTGGCCGGACCAGCGTGGACAGGGGGGAGCTGCTCCCCCTGAGTGACTGCTCACAGCTGGAGCTGGTGGTGGAGCTGGAGAACCCCAGCGTGTTCAGCCCACTTCAAGGTGCTTTAACTCCCTCCCTGGGCTGGAAGTTAAATTGGTGACAGGTCACACCTCTGCCAAGTCACCAAGTCACACTTCTCCCTTAAATCAGTGATTCATAGCTCTGTACAGTATCCCCACAGAAGTGCCAAACATCAGAGGGGAGGGGTCCAAGTAGTTCTATATTAAGGATGTATTTGCTTTTTTATGCAGAATGGTTTGAGTTGGAGAGAGCTTAAAAGCTCATCCAGTCCCACTCCCTGCAATGGGCAAGGACACCTTTCACTTGTCCCAGGTGCTCCAAGCCCTGTCCAGCCTGGCCTTGGGCACTTCCAGGGATCCAGGGGCAGCCACAGTTTCTCTGGGCACCCTGTGCCTGGGCCCTACCACCCTCAGCCAAAAATTCTTTCCCAGTATCCCATCTAGACCTTCTCTCTTTCAGTTTGATGCCATTCTCCCTTGTCCTGTCCCTACATGTCCTTGTAAAAAGTTCTCTCCATCTTTCTAGTAGGCTTCCTTCTAACAGCCGTGTTGAATTTGATGAACATGCCTGGGCATTTCTTTCCAAGTAAGCTCTTGTATATTTCTAATTTATCTGACAGGAAGACTTAAGCCAACTGCTGATTTTTGCAGTGGAGTGAGAGTGAAGGCTGAATTTCAGGGGTACACCAGGCTGGTGGCTGTGTATGCCCACGGGCACGTGCGCATCAGTGCCAGCATCACCATCGCCGCCCATCTCCCACTGACAGTGAGTCTGCTTCCTCTGCTCCTGGAGACATCCAGGCTCCAGCACTGGGGCACCTTTACATGACAGGGAACTGGTTGTGTAAGGAAAAACTGGAGTGGGTGGGTTTACATTCCACCACTTGCTGGTTCAGTGGAGAAGATATGAAAGCAGCTGAGTCCAGGGTCAGTAGGTGGAAATACAGAGGAGGCTGCTTTGTTACCTCATCTGCAGAGGCCTAGCACTGACTGCAGGCTGAAGTCTGAGTATTTCACCATAGCTTTCCCTCAATATGGAAAAAATGTTAGTGCAAATCCTACAGATTTGTGGTTATAATGATGTAATATGATGTTGTGAAACACAAACTGGAAATGGTTTTTGTGTACTAAATGTCAGGTTAATTGCTGTGGTGGTGAACAGCCCAGGCTGTCCCAGGGATGCACATCAGTGCAGAATCTGTTAGATAGATTTGAAGTAAGACTTGTGTAGGAGAATAACTACATACACAGAACTGTTCTGGAGAGAGCACTGTCAAGTGGAAGCACAATTTGACATAATTTCATTCATTTTAAATACTTATTTAAAAGTGTAGCAGAATACTATCTCTCTGTGCTCAGAAGAATATATTAAGGGTCTCCCTTTTGCTGTAATTCTCCATGAGAGAGATGTGATTAGAATGCAGCTAAAACTTGTCTTTGGATCCGTGGCTTCCTTTGAATCTAATCCAGCTGGACAGAATCCTTGTGGATTTTGGTGCAGTTCTGTTTTTCACTAAGTGTGCTGACAAACCACTGCATGGGAGAAATCACAGCCTTATCCAAGTATAGCTGTTCCATTCAGAAGGAGATTTATTTTGCAGAGCACAACCAAACAGTGTAAATAGATGATTAATTTTTAATTAATTAATTAATTAATTGATTACAGGCTATCGATCCACCATCTGTCACTTTAGTGACTCCGGGTTCCTCTAAGGATATGTTGTTTGAAGGGGGGCCGAGGCCATGGGTCCAAGAACCTTCCAAGTTCTTCAGGAGTGTTGCTGCTGAGGATGCAGAAAGCATTGCCCTGTCCTTACTTGAACCTCCCACACCTCGAAACAACAACCAGCACTGGGTTAGGGTGCTGTGCAGGAGCCTGGGAGAGCAGGTGAGTGCCAGAAGGGCTCGCTGTTGCCCTCCATCAGGCACTGGGAACTGGCTCAGACAGATTTATGGTACCATATGCCTGTTAGGTAGCTAGATGCTTTTATAATGAGCCAGTAAAGAACTTGGGTAAGTACACTGTTTATGCATTACGATGCAGATTTTAGAGCGAGCATTTCACAGCATTATGTTAAAAAGTGGTTTATGATGGGTTTATTGCAGTATAAACCCAAGTTGTGGAAGCCTTATGTTGTGGGATGCATTGAACATCCTGATGAGTGCAGGTTCAGTTTGCCTGAACAGGATCAGAGCAGAAGGTTACTGAGCAGGCTGACTCCTCTGTCTGACATGCTTCTCTTAACTGTGTTACCTTCCAGTGTAATTCTGTTTATTCTAATAAATGGCAGCCACAGGAATTGACTGCTGTGCTCTCTGTGCAGCCTTGGTGAGTGTGGCCATGCTCATTCTCCAACTGGTTTTGTTCTCATCAACATACAGAAGTGATTTCTCCTGCTGTACTCACCCTCCTCAGCGCATGAAGCTTTTAGCTTCAGTGTAATGTTCTCCTCCTGCAATTCTGCAAGGCCTAAGCATTTTGGTTGGGCTGCCAAGTTCCACTGATTTCCTCAGTGGGCACTTAGCAAAGTGGAGCTGTTTCTGTAAGTGCAGATTCAAAAGGAGCAGGCCTTGGTGTGCTGTGCAGGTCTGTGCAGGGCTGGCTGTTCCCCAGCATGTCACACCTGCATTGCTCTGCCAGCAGCAGTGCATGGGGGGATGGGGCAAGTGCCCAGAGCTGCCTCAGCCTTCTCTGGTTTTGTATCCACTTCACTTTGCTGAAGGCTAAGAAAGGAGTGGAAAATAAAAAATGAGGTGTTTTTAAACACACTGAAGTGACTATAAATGTTGCCTTTGGGCTGTTCTGTTCTCACTCTGCAAGAGCACCTGCTGTTTCCTTTTTCAGTTACAAGAGATTTGTTGTTTGAATCAAATTTGATAGTAATGAACATGAACACCTAGGAAGAGTTCCCAGGAACAGTATTTCCATAGAGATGAAGACCTGTTCTTGAAATATGCTGCCCCTTTTACATCTTCCTGTGTCTTAATAGTGCTGTAAATCCCCAAGAATTGTATTTTTGCTTTTCATTCTGTTATCACAGTGTAACTGAGACCTGCAGAAATACAGCATGCCCGAACTCAACTCGTTCCTCATTTGCTGTTTGCAGGTTATTACCTTAACAGTTGGGAACAGGCCCACAGTCACCAACCCTTTCCCAGTGGTTGAGCCTGCTGTGGTGAAGTTTGTCTGTGCTGTCCCTTCCCGGCTGACTCTGATTCCTGTTTATGGCAGCCCTCAGCTGGATCTCTCCTGCCCTTTGCTCCAGCAGACCAAGCAAGTGGTAAGCCTGGGAAGTGGCAGGAGAAGAAGGTGTTCTTGCAGCTGAAAAATCAGCGTTTGAAGCTCCATGTTTGAATCTGAGCTGCTGCAGGAGGAGCAGTAACTGGAGCTGTGGCCACACTGGTGCCCTTGGGAGCT
Source organism: Setophaga petechia (assembly GCA_024362935.1). Classification (NCBI taxonomy): domain Eukaryota; kingdom Metazoa; phylum Chordata; class Aves; order Passeriformes; family Parulidae; genus Setophaga; species Setophaga petechia. The sequence continues at coordinate 3,342,534 of JANCRA010000010.1, forward strand.
CCTGCACAGAGCAGGCTGGGGGTTCCTGCAATAAATGGACAATGGATATGTGTAGATTATCAGGCATAAAGAACTTAGCTGTTCTGTTTTTCTTCTAACTAGTGTTGTCACATGTTGGCTGCTGAGTAAACCACATTTTGTCATGTTAATATTCCCAGGGAAATGTAAAAGTCATCCTCGTTCCCTAAAATGAATCATTTTAAAGAGCTTCTATGTAATGACAAGAGGAGAAGGAGACTTTTGTGTATTATTAGCCACCTCAGAGCTCACCAGCTTTTCTGGCTCCATTATGTGTCAGCCTACCTTGGTGCACTGCTGTTGCTAATGCATTTCACCAGAGCAACACCAGAATTTTGAGCTTTAACAAACAGCAGTGTTTGTCATAATTTGTTTGAATTCTAAAAACAGTTTTGTTGAGCTGTGGTTCAATTTTGTTGTTGTTGGTTTGGGGTTTTTTGTTTGTTTGTTTTAAGGTAATTCACTGGCTAAAAACCCCCAAACCCATGCTCCAGTAAAACCCCCTTAGAGTTCACAGATTCACAGAATGCTCTGAGGGAAGGGACCCACAAGGGTCATGGAGTCCAACTCTCAGTGGCCCACAGAGGACTTGAACCCACCTGGTGTTAGCAGCACCGTGCTCTGACCAGGTGGGATAATCTCAGGCTGTTGGAGCACAGCTTAATGCCTTGCACTGATGGCTCCTTTTAATGAACATTCCTCATGTATTGATGTTGTAACAAACCTCATGGAACTCAGCACACCTTTCCTTTAATGATTAAAAAATCCTGTTGTATCTGTTCAGTTCAAAATATTCCTTCTTTTCCAGGTCCCTGTTTCCAATTACCGTAATCCAATACTGGATTTGGCTGCCTATGACCAGCAGGGCAGGAAATTTGATAACTTCAGCTCTCTTAGTGTTGTGTGGGAATCCACAAATAAGGCCATTGCTCGTGTTGAGCTGGAGCTGCCAATGGAGCTGACTCTGAAGGAAGAGGACAATGGTCAGAAGAAAATGCATGGTATGAGTGGGTTGAAATGAGCATTTCATTGTTTGAAGGTCAGGATTATATCTGTTTGGCAATGTCTCATCTTGATTAAAGAAGTTACTGTAATCTGCAGTCATACTTCAGCTTAACATCAGTGTGCATTTTTAATGTGTGCTGTTAAAAGAGAGGAGAAAAAGGAACCAAGTCCAATGCCTAGAACCTTTCTTGAGAGAGAAAGTTCTTATCTGATGACACCAATCCTAGAGGAGCTGAGTGGATTTTTCATCTTTGTTGCATTCTAGGCTTGCAGACTGTGGTAGTTGACCGTGAGTTTGGAACTGCTGCCATCTCTGCCACTGCCACTGGGTTCCAGCAGCCCCACCTGAAGGCAGCCAGAGCCAAAATGCAGGTAACAGCCCCTGGGGGTTTGCCATTTCCCTGTGGTTAATGCCCAGTGTTCTGGTGGCTTTATTTCCTCCACACACAGCACTGTACAAATGAGGCAGCTCCCTGGTGGAGTCTGGTTCATTCTACAGAGGTTTGATACTGGTTCATGGTTTTCCTGCTTTCCTCTGCACTAGGTGCTGCTGTCTATATCAAATCTGTCCAAGTCCTTGGGAGTTTTTTAACCATCTGAGCAAGGGCATTACTGAGAAGTGTTTCAGTTGGTTTTGTTTCAGTTTAGGGTTTTTTAATGAATTGGTGAATCTTTGCTGCTTGTCCTTCACTAAAGCAGCCATGTGCTTCGTGCAGCTGTCACTGGGGAAAGCAAATGGATTATTGGCCCTGCAAAGCTGGGTGGGAAAGTTCTGCATGAGCAAAGCAAAAGCTGACTGATTCCTCATATGGACCATATGTTAGTCTGGGCTCTGACTAATGCTCTCTTTTTCTTTTTCCTTTTCCTGAGAGACTCCTCCGTTGTACATTGCCAGCCACAAGCCCAGGCTCTCATTTTACAAGTCATTAGCCACTCCCTGAAATACTTTGTGTGTAGGTACTCAACCTAGGGAAGAAAAACAGCAAAAGGTAGTGATGATGAACAGAGAGGGCAGGTGTAAACAGATGGCAGTTTTCTGTTTATATCATTTTTGTAAGCTGAATATAAGGGCAGGTTTCAGCCTGTGGAATAACCTGGCATGTGCAATAATTTCTCTTAAAATATTCTGCTTCCTAACTGGAATTTCTATTTAATCTTGTAAACAAGATTTAAGTGGGTTTGAACTATATGCAGTACCTTGAAAACAGGCTTGAGGCAAAAACTAAAATATGCAATAAGAGGTTACAGGATTTAACTCAAAGCAGGTAGCAGATGGGTACCAGTAATGTGAAATACCCTGTGAGCCAGGTTCTTCTCAGCATGGCCCAGGTGTGGCATCTGCTTAGTAAATTCTTTGAGAGGTGATCTTTTTTGCCACTTGGCTCCTGACTTTCCTGTGAGGTTTCCACCCTTCTCCTGTTGGGAAGTGTGGTGTAGATGCATTTCCCCTGAAGAATTTGACTACAGCTCGGTGAGAATTACTGCAGAGACACAGTTACTTTGCTGTTGAAGTTATTTGAGATATTTGGTTGTGTTTCTTTTTTTTTCTCTTAAAAATTGAGCTGTAATATGGATACTTGATGTTCTACAGTCATTTTGTAGTTCACTGTGCTCTGCTTTGTTAAACCAATATTACATATTCTTTCTTACTTTTAGAAATAATTAATAAAGTGAATGCTCTAAACTTTGCCTTGAATTCAGAGAACACTGGAGTTCTATAAAGTTCTATTCTCTGTGTTTAAATTTGGGAGGATTCTGGTAGCTGTAGAGCCTGTCCTGCTGCACTTTGGGGGCTCATGAGTTGTTTTATTTAAATGAGCTGACCTGGCTGTGTTTTTCAAGTTCATCAGCAATGGGCTGCTCTGTTCTGCTTTCAAACCTGCCCATTCTCCTTTCTTGCAGCCAAAACCAAAAATCTAGTAGATGGGATATTAAGATGTCTTGACTGTTGTTCCATGTTTAAGTGGAACACCCTATTATGTCATTAGGGAAAGATGATATCCTTTCTACATCAAGGAAATAATTCTGCTAATGAGGTGAAATGGGTACAGAGTAGTGACTTCCTCTAGAAACCCTTTTCCTTTTCTGAGCTAATGTTGTTATGAGTGAGTGATTAAACCTGCATTTGGTCCAGTGTTCGTGTTCATTTAAGGAAGAATTTCTCTTGGTGACCTGCTAAGAAGAATCATGAAAAGATGAGTTTAGAGCTAGAAAACTTTGTGTGTTTGCCTTATCATTCTGTATGAACTTAGGCCATGGCTCAGAGTTAATATCCTGTCTGTGCTTGTCAGACATCCCTCACTGATCCTGCAGTCCTGGGCCCTCGTCCTCTGCCTTGCCAGGGGTGCAGAGCAGCCCAGCCCTGAGGATGCCCTTCCCTTCCCTGGCAGGATGACTGGCTGAGCCCTCTGCATCCTGTGGGCATCTCATCCCTCAGCCTGTGCTCTGAGCTCTGGCTGCCTGCTGTAAACATCCTGCCTGCACACACAGGACTGTGGCAGTGCTGTGCCCCTGCTGTAACTGCTGCCGTTGTTCTTGCAGCACGAAGCTGTGCTCCCAGGGCCTGCCACCATTGAACTGATGCTCGTGGAAGATGTGAAGGTGAGCCCCACTGGGCTCTCCATCTACAACCACCCTGACGTCCAGGTGAGGAGTTCTCTGCTGCTTTGCACCTGCAGGGAGGAAAACATCACATATTACAGAAGGTGTGGGAGGAGAGAGCTTTACTAGAAAGATACAATCTTAATTCTGGACGCTTTTCTGGTTTTGCAGGCAGAACTTCTCATCCAACAAGGTTCTGGGTATTTTTTCATTAATACCAGTGTTCCAAATATTGTAAGAGTGACACATGAGGAGACTCAAGGCATTGCTTTGGTGAGTGCAGTGTTTTGGGGTTTTACACCTTTTTGGCAACCAGGTTATTGTTCTGCAGCTTCAGCACTCCTGGGCATTTTGGAGCAGGTGTGGATAGAGAGGCAGCAGCTGCATTTTGGATGTGTTTGCCTGTCACAGTTGGGCAGGGGGATCTTTGCACTGACACTTTCTTCAGGTATAGTCTCAGGTACAGGAAATTGTTTCATTACAGCTGTGATGCACTTGTGTTCTCTGTGTAAGATAAAAGCCAGTTCCAAGTACTTCACCCATTACAACTTTGCAGTAAAATGTTCCTGATTTCTGAAACACACCACGAAGAATAACATGACAGAATTATTCAGAAGCTACACATGAATTGGTTTCCAAAGTAATACTGGAGTATTTGCTGTGGGCCAGTTCTTCTGAAAGTTTCAAATTCTTTAATCCTATAGTGCTGTTTCAGGGTATTTTTTAATCACAGTATTCCATCCTGATTTTGTGAATGAATATCTTTTCAAGAGTTTATTCTGATCTCCATATGAAATTTCTAATGCACTTTTCCACTAGAAGATGCCACTGAAGTGCAGTTGTGCTTGACTTCCTCAAGCCCAGGATATGAAATGAGTTCTGCAGTGAACACCAGTAGAACTGTGTGTTTGCATTGCTGCTTTCATTAGGCAAGAATTTGAAAAAAAGCAAGTTGCTCTAAAGAGTGGTTTTTATAAGTGTATAGTTTACAGATTTGCCTTTTAAGAAGTAATGCTGATAAAGTTACTGAAATAATGGTAACTAAGGTGTAAATGAGAACATCAGAAGAATTTGTGAAACTTTTTGATTGTCTCTAACTGTTACAAGTGTGAGGTGGGAATATTTTTTCCAACTAGGCACAGAGGTGAGAAAAAAGTAGAAGAGATGAGGAGTTTTTTTATGCATAGTACTGTACAAACTCTTAATAGTTTTTAGTCATGTCTCCCTGATGGGTTTAACTGATGTACATGAGATAGGTTCAGTGCTCTTGTCTGGAATTCAGGAGTGGAGGAGTGACAGCAAGATAGGCTTTGTGAAGTGTAGGAAGAGATTTAACTGCCTGTCAGATTAAAGGAGAGAAAAGTCCACTTTAAACACATTTTTTAAAAACTGCAGCCCCACACAGATTTGGCAGGTTTGTTAGTCCTGTGTGCTGTGCTTGGGTTAAATCCCAGTAGCAGCCCTGGTTTTCCATGGAAGCAGCAGTATGACCTGGGAAATCAGCAGGCTCTGCCACAGCAGGTACCAATGCAGCCAAGCTGACAGAGGATGAGTTGGCAGTAAACTCTTCTGAGAAACTGAATTCAAGTGATCTGGAGCAGTGATTCCCAGACTTTTCAGTGGGGCTGCCAAGGAGGAATTCTGTACCTCTCCCTCTGGTTTTGACACAGCAGCTTCTCTGGGCGTGGGTGGGTGGTAGCAGGGGAGGAGTGAAGAGTGGTCACCAGTGCAAAATCCCTGGGTACTGGGAGCCACTGGACACCTCATGGGAGAGGAGAACAGCAGGGGTGGCTGAGACAGGAAGCATTTTAAAAGTTGCAGTAGCCCTGCTTGCCCTTTTCCCTGTTTGCTTCCTCTGGTCTCCCAGCCCAGCTGAGCTCTGTTCCAGCTCCCTCCCCTGGCCACATCCCCTGCCCTGCTGCCCAGCCCCTGTATCAGCCACCCTCTCTGGGAGCTGCTGCTGTTCTGGAAGCTGACCTTTATTAAAACTTCACATCCCTTTTTATTTTGAAGCAGAAGCAGGAGTAGTGCCCTCACAGAACAAAATGTCAGCTTTCCCCACTGCTCTGCTGCTGACTCCTGTGGTGCTGCTGGGCAGTGCTGAGAGTTCACTGAACTCCTTTGCACTGGGGGGCCTGGCCATCTCCCCTTGTTCAGAGCACACAACACGACACCCAACTTCACTGCTGTCCCTGGCCAAAGGGAGGAGAACAGCTGGGGTTGTCCTTAGGTCTGTGACAAGGTCAGGGAGTTGCAGGAGAACTGCAGAGCTGATGTGAGCTAGGTGTGGGTGCATGGCCTTGGGAGAGGGGACTTTGGGATGGGTGCTTGGTTCTGAGGGCTTGTGTTTGTGACTGGAGGTCTCTTTCTTCATTGTTTTATTCTCTTTATCTGTTAAGAAGTGTAACGTTCTCTTTCTTTAAAACTAATGGAATAATAGTTTTATTGAAGAAACATCTGATCTGTCAGTTGTCCTCTTACTTGCCAGGATCTACACCAGGTTTTGGCTGCTCAGATGAAAAGCAGTGACAGTGACAGTAGAGTACAAATCGTACAGGAAGCAATACCAATGCTTTACAGGCATAATCTTTGTCCTCAATTTCTTTTCCTTATCACTTTGGTTTTCACTCTACTAAGAAAAGTTTTGTTGTTCTAAATGATTTGTGTGTTTTTTCTCCTGATGGTGTGAGAGTAACAGGATGCCAGACTGTTCCAGATGAAGAGCTGTTAATTCACTTGGTGCCTGGGGACTGTTTGCACTAGCTCAGTAGCATGATACTTTTTACATCCGTTTTACAGCTTGATTTTTATTTTGGTGGAAGAATTCTCTGTGTCTAAGCTTGGAGATTTCTGCATCCAACTGCTTCTGCCCTCAAAGTGATACAAATTTTATCCTCTGAACAAGAGAAAAGAAGTGCTATAATGCAGTTTTCTTTTGGCATTGCAGGTGCAGCCTCTGCTCCCAGGATCAGTGACTGTAATGATTCATGACCTGTGTCTGGCTTTCCCTGCCCCAGCTGAAGCTGAAATTCATGTATCTGATATCCAGGAATTGTACGTGCGAGTTGTTGACAAGGTCAGTGCCTTGGCAGCAGCATTAGGAGCTGATCCAGCCTGCCCTGACTCCCTGGGCTGGTCCTGAACACACAGATCAGACATGGACAAGATGCTACAACAGAGAAACAGCTACAGCCTCCCTGCATCTCTGTTCCTCCCTCCCAAATGTATCCCTTTAGGTTATAAGTGTCTCACAGTATCAGGTATCTGTTCATGTTCTGTGCAATCTCAACTTTTGCATTTACACAGCAATATTAATCCATAATTTATATGGACATGCTCATTTACATTTCCTCCTGTTTAAAGTGCATGTGAGCAATTCTTTTAGGAGTGTGTTTTGCCCCAAGGTCATTTTCCATATGTCAGGTTTTAAAACTGAACAAAAAAAAAAGTCCAGTTCATTGCTCTTGCCAGTTTGGGTGCGCCTTAAAGAAAAGAAGTGTTGATATTTCTGGATGTTTTAATTATGCCCTTGCCAGCTGAAGGACCTGAGTTCATTCATTTCATCTGACACTAACTCTAGCTGGCAGGGATTAGTCTTTAAAATTAGTGCTAGTCTAACCTTGGGGCTCCATCTCCACTACTCTACTACAAGTGTAACACAAAATAAAATGAAAATGTTTATGCTAATAAATAAGAGTGGTTTGAATGCAGAATGACTGGATGTATCTGTTTCAGGTGGAGATTGGAAAAACAGTTAAGGCTTATGTCAGAGTTCTGGATGATTCAAAGAAACCTTTTCCAGCAAAATACTTCCCAGTCATGGATCTCAGTCTCAGAGCAGCATCTCAGCTTGTCTCACTTACGTAAGTTAATGGATTTTTAAAATTAATCTGCAAGTAGGAATTGGCAAAAAATGAATAAAGGTATTAGGTTAAAGACACAGTAATACACAATGGCTGAGATTCTATTTATGTTATTTTTGTGAAGTCTTAATTGCCTGGTAAAAGGTTAAAGATTATTATTTTTGAGGGAAATGGCCTGAACTAACAGCCTGAATGTTGCTGGCTGATGGAAGAGGCTGCATTCCTCCAGTGTGATGACTGATGAAGCTTTGTGCATCTTGGAAGCAGTGACTTGGCAAATAGTGTCAGGTGAAGAGTGCTATGCAAAGGCACATCTGATGTTCTTTAACTCACTGTGTCTGTTATTTGTTTTATTTTCATTTCAGGTATTTAATGTTACAATAAAGCACAGGTCTCAAAGAGCCATCATGTGTAGAAATAGGATAATTTCTTTAACTTTGCTTCAGAGTCACTTAGCCTTGTGGTAAAACTGCTGGGCACTAAATGAATCCTCTGCTTTGCTATTTGCAATTTACTCAGTAATTTATTATGTCTTGGATGGATTTCTTTGCAGCCCCCTGAGGGAGGCTCTGGATGAGCACACTGCTGCTTTCCTGGTGCGTGGGGTGACCATTGGGCAGACCAGCCTGATGGCAGCTGTGGCTGACAGAAGAGGACAGAGAATCAACTCTGCTCCACAGCAGATTGAAGTAAATCATTTCAGATAAGATACATGCATTAAGAAAGTCTGTGCTACAATGGAAGAGGAATACATAAATTATGGTTATAGTATGGTAATCAATTTGCCATAAAATTCATTCTCTCTGGAAGCTGACCTAATGCCAGTCAGATTTCAGTGTTGTTTAACTGCAGATGATGAGTTAAATTTCTGCATGCTCAATTTACTGTGATTAAGCAACTAAAGACTCAGTTGTGCACTTGTGCACTTGTACTGTTTTGTGGCATAATTTATCTGACTGAAGGATCCTGAACACAGGTATTCATCTTTCTGTTTTTAGGTCTTTGCCCCATTCAGACTACTGCCAAGGAAAGTGACCCTAATTATTGGGGCCATGATTCAGGTGAGCCATCTTCTTACATATTTTCTTTACTTTGTAATTCCTGTTGTTAAATGAATCTTCATAACTGGATTTTCAGCAGTAGATACTCAGCTTGACATTTATCTGCATTCACACTGAATGGACTGGCAGGATTGGTGGAGAGGGACTTTGGGAAGGGCCTGGAGTGACAGGACAGAGGGAGTGGCTTTAACCCCAACTCAGGGCAGGGTCACATGGGATATTGGGAAGCCATTGGTGCCTTGAGGGTGGGGAGTTCCTGGCACAGGGTGCCCAGAGCAGCTGTGGCTGCCCCTGGACCCCTGGAAATGTCCAAGGCCAGGTTGGACAGGGCTTGGGGCAACCTGGGACAGTGGAAGGTGTCCCTGCCATGGAACAAGATGGGTTTTGAGGTCCCTCCCAGCCCAACCCATTGTGTTTCTGTGATAAATACTCCACTGAACAAGAACAGTGTCATTCTTGAGCCAGCTTCTGTTTTGCTCTATTGCTGGATCAAAGGATTTGTATTTGCTTTTGTCAATTGAGTGTCAGCTTTTCTGGTGTTAAATACCAACACAGATTGAGTAAATCTGCCAGCTCCATGAAGTTAGGCATTGTGGGTTTGTTGTACACACTGAAACACAGAGCAGAGCTCTGCACCAGGGTGCTGAGGAGAAGGGGAGGAAAGCTTACTGACACTTTCTGGAGGGGAGGTGGCATCAGCCTGTGACACTCTGTGAGGCACAGGGTTCACCTGTGTGCTCAGCTCACACATTTCCCTGGCTGACATCCTGCTGGGACCAGGGGCAGTAGTCCTGGAGCTGTCCTGGGAAGGTACAGGCAGCCCTGCAGTCACTGTGGTGCTGAGCAGGGAGGGTGTGCCCTGTAGTGGTGAGCAGAAGAACCATCTGAAGGGTTCATGTGCTGTTCTGTGTGCTGTTCTGACAGATCACTGCTGAGGGAGGCCCCCAGCCTCTGTCCAACATCATTTTCTCCATTGACAACGAGCACATTGCAGCAGTGAACAGCTCTGGGCTGGTCAGAGCAGTGGCCATTGGCACTGGGGTGGTGACAGGAGTGCTGCAGGCTGTTGATGCAGAGACAGAGAAGCTTGTGACCGTGTCCCAGGTAATGTTTGTGGTGCTCTTGGCAGGGGGCTGACAGGGGCTCTCTGACTCGTGGCTTTGGCTCTGAAAGGGGGCACAGAGTCTTTCTGCATGAGCAGTGTTGCCTCGTGCACTTCTCTGGTTTCCTGAAGATGAATACTCAGTGTTCCTTCTCCCTGGCCTGTGAACTACACAGGTATTGGCACAGTGGTACTTTGAACAGGTAGGTAAATCTTGCTGTGCCTTAAACCAGAGTCTCACAGATTACCTGGGGGGCTTTTTGACCAGTCTGGTGTCTTCAGGATTGGTTAGGTTCAGGATTGGTGCATCTAGAAAAGCCCCTCTAAAGAAACCTTTCCAGCACAGCAGAAGGTTGTCCTTGTCTGCATGTTCCCTCTTAGATCAGGAGCATCCAGAAGGCAGCTGTTGCTGTAAAAAACATACATTGTCTCCTAAGCTGCAGCAGCCTGTATGGAACACTGTCACCCCCTGTTGTGGTCTGAACCCATCTGTGAGGTGCAGGCAGTGAATCCCTGATATTCCCTCAGAATCTGTGTCCTTAGATTTTCCTGCTGCTGGGTGTGGGGGAGGTGGGCAGCCTGCAAGGGAGCACAAGTCCCTGGGACTCACATGAGATTCAGAGCAACAGAACTTGGGCCAGATCTTATGACTTCTTCCTTTGAGCTCAGGGCAGCACAGCTGCTGTGAACCACAAAGCTCTGCTGCTTGAAAGGTGTCAGCACAATCCAGGAAGACACAAAGTGAGTTTTTTAAAAAATAAAGTATCAAGAAATCTCTGCTTTTTAATGTATGAACAGCAGTCTGCCTTAATGGTGTGACAGGGGGCAAAGTGAACTTGGAAGGTCAGTCTGCTGCCCAGTGAGGTCCAGGTCTGACCTTTCCTCCCCAGTATATAGCAGGAATACAATCTGTCGGGAATGCCTGGTTATATGAAGAGGAGATATCAGAGTCAAACATCATTCTTTAATTCTCAGTTGTCCCATTTAGTGCTCTACAATCCTCATTTCAACTCCTCTCCATGTCTTCCTTTACCCCTGGGTTTCTTCATCCCTCTTCTTCTTCCTCTCCCTGTGGGCTTGTCTGCTGCTTTCTCTCACCTCTCAGCTCCATCATTCATGTCATCAGTAATTTTGAGCAGATTTCTTTTTCAGTTTAGGGGACATTTTTAAATGCTTATCAATCAAAATATAATCCTTTTTAGTTTTTTACAGTCCTACTGAATTTGTCCATCTGTATTTCCTCTGACAAGTCATGATAATCACACAGCAACAGTGATTAGATAATGGCAAAATAGTGGCTATAGAGCCTGAAAGTGAAATCTGGTTTCTGTTTGACAAGTGCTTACAGTGTCTTCCCTTCCTCCTTCCCAGGACAAGGTGGAAGTTGAGGTGGTCCAGCTGACAGCTGTGAGAATTCGGGCACCCATCACACGAATGAAAGCTGGTACTCAGGTGAGCTGCTTTGGGATTGGCTTTTGTCCCTTCATGAGTGGGAACTGCAGCTTGTGCTCATTGCTGTCACATTGTCTGCTGACAGCACTGCAGCTCTGGGAGGAACCATGTTCTTCATGAGAGACCCCATCTCTTGATCAGTGAATTTTGATTCTCTCTGCTGTGGGCAGGTGTTTGGTTTGCATGCTGGCATTACCTGAGCAGGCTGGTTTCTCTCTTTCCAGATGCCAGTTTATGTCATGGGCATCACCAGCACTCAGACTCCTTTCTCCTTTGGCAATGCTGTGCCAGGGTTAACCTTCCACTGGTCTGTCACCAAGAGGGACACTCTGGATGTCAGGACAAGGCACAGTGAGGTAAAGTCTGTGTCTGTGTGTGTGTGTGTGTATGTGTGTAGTGCATGTGTGTGCAGCTTGGGCAAAGGAAACAGCCACATCAGGGCACTGCAGGGAATGTTGCTGCCTCCACTGCCTCAAAACCCAGGATCAGTTGTCAGCGCCTCAGTGCCAATGTCTGGGCTTTCCATGAGTCTAACTTTAATCCCTTTCTCCTGTCCAAGGCTGCTTTTCAGCTTCCTGCAAACTACAACTTTGCAGTGGATGTTTATGGCAGAGTAAAGGGAAGAACAGGCCTGAAAGTTGTAGTGAAGGTCCTGGATGCTGCAGCCAACCAGTTCCACACCATGGCAAGAGAACTGTCTGATGAAATCCAGATTCAGGTAGGATGATTTTCTACACGGCTCATGTTGAAGTATTTCCTTCAGAACTGGACTGAAGTCTGTCTTTGAAATCAGGAATTTGAAATGCAGGAGTAGCTCCAGCTTTGGTTTATCTTTGAGTCCTTCCTCTTGTTTGTATCATGTTCCTCACTGGGGCTCATTCAGTTTATGGGCTCATGGGGGCAGGGGAGTCTGAAGTAACTCAGGTGAAAATGGGGTTCCCAACACCTTTTCCCATGAGAAATCTTCTGCTTTCATGCTCAGGAAAATTCCTTAACTTACTACAGTCCAGTTTAGCCATAACCCTGGAAATAAATACTCTCACAATAACTTGTAAAAGATACTGGCTCTCCTTAAATATTCATGTTCAGTTGTCTTGTTTTACCATATATATTATACAAGAGAAGAAAGACTGTTACAGCTCTGTTCGTGTTTGTTCGTTTGTTTTGAAGATTAAATAAATGAAGTAAATTACTGTCTGCACACAACAGTGGGCCAAAATGCCTCTTTTTTTCCAGGTGTTTGAAAAACTTCATCTAATCACTCCAGAGGCAGAAGCAGAGCAGATCCTCATGTCACCAAATTCCTTTATTAAACTTCAGACCAACAGGTCAGTGCTCAGTTTCCATACTGTGGCTTGTGTCATCCCTTTATCCAAACTGGAGGGCAGTTGGGTTTAAGGGAGCTGTTGCAGTCTCTCAGTAACACTGTTCATCCATTTAATGCACAACTTCCCTGCTGGTTCATGGTATCTTACTGTTCTCTTGGGCTTTGTCAAATCTTGTATTAGATTGTAGCTGGAAAATTCATTCAATATTGGGAACTTTCAGATCCTATTTTTAAAAGCAGCTGAGCCAGTTAAAGCAGTATCCTGCTGCCTGCTTCCTGTAGAGGTTTTGATGGGTGATTGAGGCTTTGTGGAATATAATTCTGTGTGTTTTGCACACAGAGGTTATGGCTGGATTTTCAGATTAAAATGTCATTTCCAAATGAGAAATTCTTTTTACATAATCTGTTTTCAAAGACTGACATTTTAGACTCATATCAGGCTTGAAATGTAGTTTTCCCAGCATAATAATGGTCAGATAGAGACAGTAGGACACACACTGAGGGCAAAGCTTTAGAGACATTTACATTTTAGGGGGAGGGAGCCCAGAGTTTCATGGAATCACAGAATGGTTTGTATTGGAAGAGACCCTAAATATGGTTTTACACATTTAAGGGGTTCCTTACTTGGTGTTTTGCTGCAGGGACCGAGTGGCCTCCCTGAGTTACCGTGTCCTGGATGGGCCAGACAAAGTCCCTGTAGTGAAAATCGATGAGAGAGGATTCCTTGTCTCTGGCTCTGCCATCGGATCCTCAACCATTGAAGTGGTTTCACAAGAGTTGTTTGGCATCAACCAGACCATCATAGCTGCTGTTAAGGTACTGTCAGCTCCCTTCCTTTGCAGTTTCCTCAAGTACCTCCTCACTGCTGCAGCAGGGATTGTTGGCTGCACTTCTTGAACGTCACTTGTGAAAAATGAGCAGTGTAGGAATTAACAGTTCTGAGCTTTGAACCGTGGGACACCAGGGAATGTAAGCCCATCATCTCTGTTCAAAACATCCTTGAGCCAAGAACTTCCTGCATCTGGCAGCATGAGCCTTGAGATACCCACTGCTCCCTCCCTCCTATCCCTTTTTACTGTCAGCATCTTCCCACTGTCCCAGCTGAAGGAGAAAAATATACAGTTGAGTGCTTTAAGTTATTTCTAAGTTTAATTCCTGTAATCACTGTGAAGGGGCTTGGTGGATTTTTGTATTTTGAATTTTGGTATTTCCCATGGTGTTCAGCTTTGCCTGTAGGACAGAGTGTGGATCTGTCCTCCTGGGTGGGGCATGAGACAAGAAATGGTCCAGTGTCACTAAAGCCACCCCTGCTGTGAGGTGGTGGCAGTGAATTCTCCAGCTCTGTTACTGGTGACCCTGTTTCTTCCCTCTGGCAAGTGAAAGATGTCTGATGAGTTTGGGGTGGCTCAAATGCCATTTAGTGAGCACCCAGTGGGACTGAGGTCAGATCCCTCTGTGTGAGTTTGTCCTGTACACAGGATGGTGATACAGAGCTCTCTGTAGTAGAATCCATCCCAGTTCAGCACCTTGTACAGCTCATTTTTCCTGTACTTACTACAACTGTAGTGCCTTTATGGAAATGATATTTTTAACCTCATGAGGTAACACAGTTCATTTTATGGCTGAAGAGCTGAGAGAGCTCGAGAGGTTTTGCCAAAGGTCGTGTCAGAGAACTTGTGACAGAGCTGGAGATGAGCTTGAATCTATTGTGTCATTCTAAGGCAAAGCTCTCTCCTTCACTTTGTCCTTCTTTCATAAGATCTGGTGTTGCCTGTGTACAAGTGTACACAATTAAGAACCAAACTGCTGCAGCAGCATCACTTAACACTGAGCCCTTGAACTTGGCTCAGAGAAGGGCTCTTACATAAGCCAGGGAGGCTGGGGGAAGGAGTGACAGGGAGCTTAGCCTGGGACCAAGCTCAGCTCTTGCCTGGACCTGCTGCACTCAGTATTTTATTTTATTTTTTTTTTTTTTTCCTTGAATTTAAAAAAAATACATCAAAACCTGAGATGCTTTAACAGTAAAAGGCTGTTTTCATCAATATTAAATTTAGCAGTTGTCCCTTGTGGGATAGTTGCTGAGATTTTAAAGTAAAGCAAGCTTGATAATCTGTCAGGGAAATGGAGGTTTTGTTGGCTTGTAACCACAGCTTGTTGGGCAGAGATCTGTATGCACAGAGATTTTAACTGATGAAACCAGCCCGTGGAGCAGACAGGGGGATATACTGATGTTACAGCCACTTTTTTTTTTCTTTTTTTTTTCTTTTTTGGATTCACCAAAGATGTATTTTGCTGGAGGCCAAATGTGTCCTTTCCTTTTTAAGTTCTGACATGTACATTTTCAGATTGCAGAGTTTTACGTTTTAGCTGAGCCTCTTAGGTCAGGAAAATAAAGGGATTTTTCTACAAGATAAGCTTGAGGCCTTCTTTTAAAATAGTTTTTTCAATATATTTGAGGGGTTTTGTCTCCTCTGCCCTTCTATTATTTATTTTCCAACGGCTGTAACAAAAAGAGCAGATATAATTATTTTTGTTGGATAATTTTGGTCGTTAACCTAGGTAAGTTAATCAAGAATAGTAATATGCTATTTAAGAGCCAAAATATTAGGTTGTCAAGTCTTTGTCTTCAGAAAGCCTTTTTTGGCTGCAGTGTTACTGCAGAAATGTGGGGTGTGCACATATGGTTAATGGAGCAGACTCTCCTGAGCAGTTCAGAGCAGTTCCCAACTCGTGTCTTGGCTGAGGAGAGGCACTGAGGGAGGCAGGCTCAGCCTGCTGAGCCCCCAGGGTTTGTCAGCTGCCAGCTCTGCCTGGAACAGCTTGGCTTTCTCACCTGCTGCAGGGGAGCTGGGCAGCAGTGTCTGTTCCATCCCCTCATTCCTACATTGTGATTTGCCTTCTAATACCTGGGCAATGAATTGCACCTTTTATTTCAGGAGTTATTAGGAGAGAGGACATGGGGCCACTTCTTCTCTTGCATATCCAAGGAATCTTAACAGTTTGTGGATAGGATAGTAATGTGTTCTCTAAAGTGTGTGT
The DNA here is from genome assembly GCA_024362935.1 of Setophaga petechia. Lineage (NCBI taxonomy): Eukaryota > Metazoa > Chordata > Aves > Passeriformes > Parulidae > Setophaga > Setophaga petechia. The sequence continues at coordinate 3,358,002 of JANCRA010000010.1, forward strand.
GATGTATGTTTCTACATGATTATTGCTTGTTTCAGTTCCCAGTGGTGCTAGAAAAAAAGGGCTAAGAAATACCAGCTGTGGGGGTACAAAGCAGAGAGAGCCAGGCTTTTCTCAGCCATGACAGGGCAAGGGGAGCACACAGGAAACACAGTCTGAACATGGGACAGCACGTTGTTCTGGCGTGGCTGTTGAGCACAGAGTGCAGGAGGCTGTGGAGTGTCCATCTGAGATGTGCCTGCACATGGTCCTGGCCCTGGGTAACCCAGCTGGACTAGACAGAGTCTGAGGCCCCTTTCAGCTGTGAAATGGAGATACTGATAGCAGCAGCTGCATGTGTCATTCCTGGCATGTGGCTAAATGCAAATAGCTCATAAAAGCAGCTCTGGATATTTATATAAAAAGAACTCTTTATAGATTATTTTAATAGGGGTATCAGAAAAAGCAATTTAACTTTGCTTCTCACTGCTGATGTTTTCCAGGTGTGCCCCATCTCCTACCTCAGGATCTCCATGAGGCCCATTCTGCTGACCCAGAACAGAGAAGCACTGCAGGCCCTGCCCCTGGGTGTGACACTGACATTTACAGTCCATTTCCATGATATCTCTGGAGATACTTTCCATGCACACAATGCTGTGCTCAACTTTGCCACCAACAGGTGGGTGTCTGTCATGGGGGGTAATTACAGAGAGCAAAGAAAGGCCGGGCACACATAGAACAAGGATGGTTCCAGAAATACCAAGTGAACATGCAGCTTGGGCTGGGATTAGAAAAGCAAGGGTTTTGTCTCTGCAGCCTTCAGAGGCAGTGGCAGGAAGGAGAGTTGCAGTTAGCAATCGATATTCCCTAGCCATGGAAAGCTGCCCAGATCATAAGCATGGTCCCAGTGGGGCCTGCAGGAGCTGTGCTCTGCTCTGAGTGACTCTGAATCATCTCCCTGCATGCAGCAGTGGCCCAGAGAAACAACTGATCCATCAGCATCTGCCTGTCCCTGAGGGCTTATGTAAGGTGAGGAACGTTCTGGGTCAGGGGCTGTCTCCTCAGATAGGCTTGTGCAGCTTTCCCACAGCAGGGACAAGCCTCAAAAGGCCTTTGGTGTCTGCCTGACAGAATAAATGTTGTGAAGCAGCCTTCTGTGGTCTTCAGTAAAGTACCACTAATGCTGTACTGAGTCGTGGTTTGTTTTCTGCACAGCACCTTGCTGAATTTGGGTAAATACCAGAACTGGCCATCCAATGGCATTATATCTGAGAAGTTGCATATTGGTGTTCAAATTTCTTGGCTTCTTAACTCCCTTGAGAAAAGGGAAAAGAGACAGATGATGTCATTCTAAAGCTCTACAATTCTCACAATTAAGAAGTAGTTTTCATTCATAATTACGATCTCTGTATTTCCTCAGCATCGTGGTGAACTGAGAACTGTAATTTACCTCAGTGGCACCTAAATAATTTTTATAATTTCCTTACTTTGCTGGACTTCATCAGATGATTGTTCCTGAAAACAAGTCAGCCAGCTGAAGGGTTTGATGGCTCTCCTGTTGGAGAGACAATGCCATTGCCAAGCCTTCCCTGGTGCAGCAGCACTTGTGTTTGTGTGCAGAGACGACTTCGTGCAGATCGCCAAGGGAGCTGCCAACAACACCTTTGTGGTCAGGACTGTGAACGTGGGGCTGACCCTGCTCAGGGTGTGGGATGCAGAGCACAGTGGCACTGCAGACTACATCCCACTGCCTGTGCAGCATGCCATCTTCCCAGAGCTCCCAGATGTGGTGGTGGGGGATGTCCTGTGCCTCAGGACCTTGCTGACAGCCCAGGAAGGTGAGTGGCCTCAGCTGTGTGGGTTAGCAGCCATTCCATGGGACACCAGGCTCAGCAAAACTAAATGCATAATTTACCATGTTTGTTTCAGAATCAAATGTCACTGTTCTTGTTAATGATAAAAATAGGTTTGATCAACTCCTCTGATTTTAATTGCACCGTGCAGTACGTCTCTTGTTTTGAATTCCTGAGCATCATCACACTGCAGACATTTCTGTTCCATTGGCTGGAAAGGCTTGGTTCTGTGGGGCTCCTGCAGAGTCAGGCCTGCCTTCACCCACTCTGTTTGATTGTTGCTATTACTGGGCTTGTGTCAGAATAACTGCTGGGCAGTGGCACTCTGAGACCCCAGAGTGGTTCCTGGGCACTGGGAGGGGTGTGCCCTGCCTGGCAGTGGCACTCTCAGACACCAGTGCCCAGGAAATGCTGCAGTTGGCAGCAGGGTGTGAGCAGTGCCCCCGTGGTGTTTTCCAGGCCTGCCAGGTGTGTGGAGCTCCTCCTCCAGTGCTCTGCTTCTCGTGGACCCCAAGACTGGCGTGGCCCTGGCGAGGGACTCTGGGGTGGTCACTGTCTACTATGAGATCCCTGGGTTACTGAAAACCTACAGAGAGGTGAGGCACTGCTCTGTTCCTGCTGAGATTGCCTTGTTTGGGGCGGACCTCACCAAACTGTATTCTGTGGAATTTTATTTTGTTGTAAATATTTAGAAATGTTCTTTTAGAAATGCAGATGGTTGGGAAGTATTTGGTATGTGGCCAAAAACATCATGTTTTTTTAAAACATTTTTGCTAAGGAGGAAAATGTAGCATAGCCATTTTGATTTTTCACCTCTACTGTTCTTATATTGAACATTTTGATTCTGTTGTTGGCTAAGTTGTTTCCAGGTGCTAACCAATTTTTGAGTATGGCTGCTGTTATGAATGAAGCTTCACTGCAGGATGAGTTGCCAGCAAGAGCTTGCTCAAGTGTTGTGCCATGCATCACTGATCAGAAGTACTCCATTAAATTATTTTCTTTATCTGCTATGCAATCGTACTGTTGACACAATCCACTACATCAGCCAGCATAAGCACTAGACATTCTTTTTAAATTAAATTTAGACATAGAGCTTTATGCATATTAACTTCTGGGGGTTGGGTAGGAAGACAAAATATTTTTGCTAGCTTAAATTGCTTGGAAAGGCAGTTTCTAATATTAGAGAAATGTGGGATTTCAAAGAAAAACATCACCTGGTGGAGTCTTTCACAACCAATCCAATCTGATTTTGCCTTAATTTTTATTTGTTGAAGCAGTTTTTGGTAACTGTGCTTCATCCTTTTTTCAGATCTTGATTAATGCACCTCAGAGGACCACAGCAATGCATGTCAGTAGCATGCAGACAAGCTTGCAGGGAGCAGCAGCTTCAAAAGTCATAGTTTTAATTGGGGAAACAAACAAAAATTTGAAAGGTATGATTAAAAAATACTTATGCTGATGGTTTATTGTGTGTTTATGGATTCATAATGCTTTGGTTTGTGTTATGGGGGTTTTGTTTGTTGTTTAAGGGTAACAAGGTCCCCAGGAATCTCAAATGCCTTTCTGGAGTCCCAGGAGCTCTAGGAGCCATGGGACAGAATTTGGAAGGTGTTCTGGAGCACTATCAATATTTCACAATTAACAAAACCAGTAGATTTCAATAGAGGCACCATTTTTGATCATATGAACAACAGTTAATGGGCAATCAGCTAATTGCTTGTATGTTTAATTGCAGTTGCCTTCTTGGAGTTGTTACATTTTCTTACATAGTTAACATCCTTAAAGCTTTACTGAACTTACCACCAGTTGGAATCAATACAAAGATTAAGCATCATATTGTGTCCTCTATTTAATGTGCTGTATTTGGTGTGATTATAGATCCTTTTGGCTTCTAGTTTAACAATTAGCAGTTCTTCCAATAGTATTTTATTTTGCCATGTGTAAATTATTAGCCTACCAAAAAATCATCTCACCAGATACTAAAATCTAACTCAAGGCTTCTGGAATCATATAAATTATTCAAGAGACATCTGAACAGAAAATTTTCTGCAGCTTATTCTTTCCTGTAAATAAATTATTCCTGTCAAGAAAATCCCACAACATACAAAATTGTCATTGCTGTCTCTTTGGGATTAAACCCTGAGCAAGGGCAGCTGTCTGTGATTTCCAATGATTTCAAGATCCTCTTAACCTTGTGAAACTATATCAGAAGGTGGTAGAATAACCCAATGCTGCAAGTCACGATTTTACTTTTAATTAATTCAACTGAATTAGTTACAATTTTATTTTGAAATTAATTAGAGATGAATTGTTTCCTCCCTTCTAGGGGAGTGTTCACCTGCTCAGACTGAAGCCATTGCTGAGTTACAGCCCCAGTCCATTATCAGTTGCCATCTCGATTTCAACAGTGATGCCTTTGACTTCCCAGCACAGGATATTTTTGTGGCAGAACCTGGGTTTGATGCAGTTTCAGGTAAGATGTGACAAGATGCCATGCTGCAGACAAACACAAGCTCTTTGGTCCAGCAGATTCCACAGAATCCCAGCATCATGGCTTGGGTTGGAGGGACCTTAAAGCCCATCCAGTGCCACCCTTGCCATGGCAGGGACACCTTCACTGTCCCAGGCTACTCCAAGCTCCCAGCCTGGCCTTGGGCACTGCCAGGGATCCAGGGGCAGCCACAGCTGCTCTGGGCACCCTGTGCCAGGGCCTGCCCACCTTCACAGGGAAGGATTTCTCCTTAACATCCAATATAAACCTCCACTCTTTTTCTGAAGCCTCTGGGCTTTGCTGTGTAGGAGCTCAGGCCTCACTGAGTTGCTCACATGGACACTTCTTGTTTCAGTGAGTTTTCTGCCTGTGACACAAAATCTTGTGTTGGTTTTCAGAGAAAACCAGAAGTGACTGGCAGCCCACTTGATGTTTTGCAGAGTTTTTGTAGGAAGTAAAAGAAGCAAAGGAACAGTCAGGTGACAAGTATTCCAAAAGTGGAATGTACCCCCAAAACACCATGAACTGGGTCTTAAAAAGGGGGGAAAGTGCCAGACACTGTGGAGGTGGAAATAAAATTGTCAAGTCTACAAAATGTGTTAATGTTTTGAAAGTGTAACTTGATTTAGAAGAGCACCAAACCACCATGGACTTAAGGTAAAGAACATTAATTATCTGTTAGATTCATCCCAGCACCCGTTGTGTAAACCCCTCTTCTGACCTGCATATGCTTCTGTTACTTAGCTAGGGGAAGAAAATAAGGGGAAAACATGCACCTGGCAAGTTCTCCCTGTTACTGATGCTTTTTATCTTCCATTCTCTGGGAAGTTCTTACTACCTTTACTGCTAATAACAGATTAATTGGTCCCATATGAGACTAGAAACATAGTGGATATATACATTTTAAAGGAGCTTTTATGAATAAACTACATCTTCACAGACTTGGTGATGGTAGGTGGCTAAAATTTTAACCCTAGTTGAAAAGAATATGAAATAGGATTTTCAGTCTGGTTTTCAGCAAAGCTTTTCAGTGTTAGTGTGTTATGTTCAAAGTGGAACTGAATCTTGTGATGTTCACAGGGGTCTGAGGATGAGGGAAGAGATGAGGATCTGACTCCATGCTTGATTTATTATTTTATTATATATTATATTAAACTATACTAAAAGAATAGAAGAAAGGACTTCATCAGAAGGCTGGCTAAGAATAGAAGAAGAAGGAATGATAACAAAGGTTTGTGTCTCGGACAGAGAGTCTGAGCCAGCTGACTGTGATTGGCCGTTTATTAAAACAGCCACATGAGACCAATCACAGATGCACCTGTTGCATCCCACAGCAGCAGGTAACCATTGTTTGCATTTTGTTCCTGAGGCCTCTCAGCTTCTCAGCAGGAAAAACCCTAAGGAAAGGATTTTTCATAAAAGATGTCTGTGACAGAGTCTCAGTGACATATTAGAATAAAATGTGACTGGAAGTTACCATAGCATAGTGGTTGTTTTCATGATGTTCAGCTTGGGACAAGGAACAATTCTGTGGCTGTAGTGCTGGGATTGTGATGTTTGACCCCACAGCCCCACTGTCCCAGTCCATCTGTTCTCTCCTCATCACTGCTGGTTGAGCTTTACCACCTTTCCTGGCTTTTCTCTGAAGATGTCCCAGCAATCTCACTGTGCATGGAGGAAAACCCTCAAAGGTGAGCAGCTAGCAGCCCCAGCTGTCTTGTTCCTGCAGGACACTACACGTGCTCCATCAGGATGCACAGCCTCGCTGACAAGCAGCTGAAGCACCTGAGCAGGGGCAGGGCCTCTCTGCGGGTGACGGCGGCGCTGCGGGGCCGCGCGGGGCCCGGGCAGCAGCTGGGCACGGAGCTGCCCTTCACCCGCTGGTTCTACGCTGACCAGGCCGAGATACTGCTCAGCAACCAGGACATGAGCTCCGTGCTGAAAGTCTTTGGTGCCAGTGAGATCCTGGATAGCCTGGAGGTGAGTGTACTCCCAGCTGAAAGCATTCTGAGCTCTCACAGGCAAGGCACTCCCTGCCATCTTTACCGTTGTCAAGATTTGTTCCTGAGATGATTTGAAAATGCTCATCTTGGAATGATGACTCTTCCTCAGTTTTCACTTTTCTGGGATCCCAGAATGGTTTGGGTTGGCAGGGACCCTAAGCTCATCCTGTTCCAGTGCATTGCTATGGGATGCCACTCACTCACTGGGTTGCTCAAGGGCCCATCCAGCCTGGCCCTGGTTTTTGGGGTAGTACAGGTTTGTCAGGCTCACCTGGGCCTGCAGCCTGGCATGTGAGAACCAGCTCATGGGTCAGCAAGCAAAAACCTGCCTGACCCCTATGGCAGGGGGAGTCTGCCCCAAGCATGTGTGTGACTGACTGCCCATAGCTCACACAGTGATTGAGGCTCTGTGGGCTTTGGCTGTGTGGGGTTGGCCCAGGCCTGTGAAAGGGCACCCCTGCAGCGGGCAGGGGTAAATGCTGCAGGTGTCACTGTAAGGGTGCACCTGACTCCTCTGGAGGGGTGAATTGCTCAGTGTTTCTGTGGGATCCCCCATTGCTGGCAGCTGGCCTGGAAGGGGAGCTGTGCTGTGCTGTCCCAGCAGTCTGTTCCAGGTTGGATGTTCCTGTGCAGGTGAAATGCGAGTCCCCAGCAGTGAAGGTGCTGGAGAAGGAGAAGTCCTATGGGCTGCCCAGTTATGTGGTGTACACTGTGAGCCTGGCTGATCCCAGAGTCCCCAGCCAGGGCTCCCTGTCCACCACTGTGACTGTCTCCAGCCCCGTGACAGACCAGTCCATCACCATCCCAGTGACAGTGATCTACCTGACTGACAGAACCACTGCACCCATCAGATGTAAGTTTAGCTCTGCATTCCTCATGCCAGAAGAAACCTTTAGCTTCTCTGGTGTTTATGAGGTTAACTCTTAAAGTAGATTGGAGAAGATGCTCTTTTAACTCACTATTGCCTCCTCTTGATCAACTCTGCAGATGAAGCCACTCTCTTCCAGCAGTTTGTTGAGTCTTACCAGGTGATGATCTTCACACTTTTTGCACTCTTAGCAGGGACAGCTGTTATGATCATAGGTAAGAGACGGAAAGATTGCACAAGAATTTTTTTCCATAGCTTCTTACAGTAAGGTAAAAAGGAATAATTGCCATGTGAAATTATTTTGGTTTGTTTTTCAACTGTCTTGCAGCCTACCATGCATTTTTCTCGAACGAGCAGCACAATCAGCCAGTGTTCCACCCAAGGACAAGTCTTCAGCACACCCCTAACAGTAAGCAGCTGTCACCCAGTTAGAAGTGAATTCATTGATTAGTCTGGCAATTGCACTGGAACTGAATGTAGGAAGGTCTGTAATCAGGAGTGGCAATGAAAAATAATTCACATACTTAGAGATGTGTTAAAGTTACAGTGAGCTGCAGGCCTGGTTGTAAACACAAGTGCCTGGTGATTCAGATAAAATAAGGCAAATTCAAGTCAATGTCACTTGCTGAGGGGAAATGTATTGTGCTCCCCTCAGACTTAAGTCCTGAACAGGAAGACCCGCAAACTTTTGATACTTGCAGGATTCCTGTTTAAGAGGCCCTGAGCTGCAGGGGTGATTTCCCTGGGGATGGATCAACAGGTTCATTGCAGCACTCAGCAGATGATCAAGAGCAGTTTTTGTTCCTTCTCATCATCCCCGAGCCTGACCATGGTGTTCTCCTTCCCGTGTTCCAGGTCCCATCGTGTCCCCTGCGCATTCCTTCAGCTCCCAGGCCTCCAGCAAGCAGAGCAGCCCCGCGGCGCCGCTCTGGAGCGCGGGTTACGCCTCTCGCTAGGGAGCACGGGGGCTCCTCCCATGGCCGAGACAGGAGTGTCCAACTCAGTGCCTTAGCGAGCCTCAGCACCCGGGCTGGAATTCAGCTTTGCTCTGGAATAGAACTAGGTCCTTAATTTATTTATTTTTTTTACTGTTTAGGGCTCCTTGAGTTTATGTTTTTATGTCAGTGCTTCAGTTCTCAAAAGCTTGTTTTATCTGTTTATCTGTTGTTTTTTGCTGCCTGCACAAAAAGCAGTGTTTATGCTAGTCTGGCTTTCTTGCACTCTTCAAGCTTCATCTTAAGTTAGACTGATAACAATTTTTTATTTACTTTTTATAAAAAATTAGATTTCTTTCCAATGAACTTTTTTAAGTAAAGGGAAATAAGAAAAACAAATTAAATATGAGCCAAAAATTGGAAGGATTGTATCTTTCGAAGAACTGGTTTTTATTTTGAGTTCCAAAAACTCAGGAATGTATTGCACTGATAATGTTCTTATGTTTAGCCTTACACTGGGATTCACCAGCACAGCATGCTGGTTTAGCATGAGAAATGCTGGAACAACTGTGAATAATTTAGAAGGTTTTTTACAACAATGATTGGAAAAGGAAAAATAAAAGAAACCCAGAACTTAGTGTGAGTTCCTTTGGGTACAACTGCAGTATTCCTTGGTACTGTAAGCACTTTTCTGAGCTGGGAGTGTGAAAGCATGTGCCTTCCAAGTGCACCTTTCCTCTGCTAGGAATCCTGTATTTTGAGGATAGAATCACATCCCAGTCACTTTTATTTGTAAGCAGGGTTTTGCAGCTATCAGATAAGGGTTTTGTTTACATACAACAAGCATCCCAGTTTTAACTGTGAATAATATTCTGGCTCTCTGAACTTTCCTAAGGACCATAAGGAAAGTGAAATAACAAAATACTTCATGCAAAATACTTTGTGTGCAGAACTATGCAGGCAAATAGACGAATGGAATGCAAACCCAGTGCATGGCATAGAGTTTTGGTTTCAGTGTTAAAAACAAAAGGATTGTTACATGTAATTGTACTGAGTCTTGTTCAACTTACTGGCTAGTTTTGGAGAAATTGTGCCTTAAGTGCTAGTACTACTTAAAAAGGTCAGTTTGGATGTAGATAATCATTTGAATCTGTATTAAAGCTTGTTAAGACTCCTTTGTTTTGAATTTCCTTGTGGTATGGTACAGGATGCTTCACTGTTCAGAGTCTAGCACTGGACTATATTATTTAAATCTGTATTATTTAATAAAGCTTTTAAAGATTCCTTTATTTTGCTGTTGATGGAATTTTCTGTGGTTTGGCTGTTCAGAATTTAGCACTGGGCTGTTGTTTGAACTTCACTTCCTGCAGCCCCTCAGTGTTTGCAATCACGATTCTCCAATCTTAATTTTCTCTTCTGTCGACAATGTAATGTTTTTAAATATTTTGACAGTTTTTCAACTAGTATTTGTTGTCAGGGATTTCTCCCAGTTTTCATTAAGCATCTTCAGTTCCTGCTGAAATCAGTGATGACTGTAGAAGCAGCTCTCAATTTTCCAGGTTTGTTCAAACTTCCCATTTTGCTCATTTGGGTTTTAAAGGAAAATGTGATCTTTTCTCTACTTGCATTCAGTAAGAAGCCAATGGGCTGTGAATGTCTCAGTGCTACTGTGATAAGCTCTTCAGAAATGATTAGAGGAGAGATTTTGCACTCCTGTTGTTTCTCTTTCCCATTCAGCAATCTGGCACTGAATGTTCTGAAAAACAAACTGCTCCAAGTGGTGGGAACACTTCAGCAAATGCTTGCTGTTTATTTCCTTTCTTTAGGCAAGCAGTTGCAGTCTCCTGGCAAGGAAAAAAAATAAGAATGAAGCAGGGAACTGGTATAACTCAGGAACCAACCTCCTGCAAGCAACAGCCAGGCTTTGGCCTTGAGGAGCTCACCTGACCTGTGGGGCCATTCCTGGGGCCAGGGGCATGTGGGGATATAAATTTTTCTGAGCAGGTTGCTGCCAATATAAAGATTTTTTTTTTTAATTTAATAAAGTGAGATTTAGGGATTTGCATTTAATGCTGATTTTCCCCCCTGTTCACTTACTGCTTGTTCCTGACTGTTTTCTCCCCTGAGAGGGAGAAGGGCTGCTGGGAATGTGTCTGTTCCAAGGTCCAGGACTTGTGTGAGTTGCAGTGTCTGAGCTGTGCCAGGCTGACTTCTGCACCCAGAAGATCCCTGCCTGCCTGATCAGCAGGTGTGTCCCAGGGAATTGCTCAATTGGATTAAGGTCAGCAAGACTAAGTCAATACTGCTCTTCAAGCCAATGTGCTCCCTAACACACATCCCAAGCACAGGCTAATCTTTATTTCTCCATCTACCCCCTTTAAAAGGCAAGGCAGATGATGGATGAAACATTGCACAAACCTTTTCAGCTTTGCTCTTCCTGCTGGGCAGCCAGGATTATGCTGTGCTGCTTCAGGGAAGGTTTTCCTGGCAGCATGTAACTGCCTTTTGTAGTTTAGATGAAGGATTGAAGTTCTCCAGGTGTCAGTGCACTCTTGGCTAAGCCCTGCAGTTGAAGGCACTCTTACCTTCCTGTTGGGTTGTTGATTCTGGCATTCATGAGCACGTGTCAGTCATTCATGAACATCTCTGACCATTTCTCAGCACAGGGCTCCTCAGGAGGCTTGGGGAGTGTCCCCATCCCAGTGTCCCCAGTTAGAGACAGACCCAGCTGTGTCCCGTGTCCCAGGATGGCAGCAATCCTCCCCAGTGTGGGAACTCTGCTTGGAGCAGCCCTGGAGACAGATGGTGTTTGGGTAACAGGCAAGGTGTGTGCTCTCCACTTAATTCCTCTTTTTTAAAATTAGTTTTTCCTCTGGTAAGGCAACTAGAGGTATTGTTTGTGTATTGAGCTTTATGATTCTGTGTGAACTCTGTGTAGTATTGGTGATTTGATGAAAACCATTCCTTTTCAGCTGTTTCTTCCTTGTATCAGTTTCAGGTTTAAGGTTATAGCTGGCCTTAAACTCCAGCCTGTGTTCTCCACAGCACAGCCCCTGTGCTCATAGGAAATGCATCCATTTCTGAGCTGGGAAAAAAAGTATTTAGCAAGTGATGACTATCTGACATTAGGTCTTTGAGTGATATTAAATATTCTAATTTTTGTTTATTTTATTGGCAAAACTCAAAAAACCTCTGCTTGATTTTCAATTTGAATAAAGCTGGGTTCACTTTTCCTGTGTTAAATTCAATGAGCCAACTTCTCTGTGTAAATTTAGGACAGTTTCCCAGGACCTTCCCCTGAAGCTTGCAAAATTAAAACTAGAATGGGAAACTAATTTTTCTCCTTGATTCACATTTCTCACCATGGCACTGAGCTGTAGCAGCAGCAGCTGCTTTCCACATCTTCCCTCACACTTCTTGATTCTCCATGTCCAGAGCAGTTTTTATCCCAGGTGCTGTGCTCACCTCTGCAGGTGCCCTGCTCCAGAGCTCTGTGTATGGATAAATGATTTCCTGCCATTTCCTCCATCCTCAGCCCTGAGCCTGGCCTGTGCTGCTGCTCTGGGTGCTGCCTCCCTCCCAGTGCTTTCCCTAATCCCCAGGCAGACTGGGAGCTGCACTTGCTGTTTTCCATGGAGCAGACTTTGTGTGCATGTTTGCAACTCACCCAGTCATTCATTCTTCCCTTCTCACTTCTTACTTGCCACGTTGTGTTTTAAAGTGCTGTTCCCATTCTGCTCAGTTCAGAGCTTTATCCCAGGCCTTACTTTGCATTTTGCATAATAAATTTATTTCAAGCTGTTGTGCTTATGGATATGCCAAGGTCTCTCTTGTGACATTTTGTTCATTTTTTAATTTCATTTCCAAGCAAGCCAATTCCCACCTAGGACATCCTTTCACATTTTGGGTGGGAAAGCACCACAAAACTTCCCTGGAGAGTCAGACCAGAATCCCTGCAATGGAGAGAGAGCCTGAGGCTGCCTGGGCCAAGGGCAGCCCTAGCAAATAATTTTAGGCCAGCATGTGCTGATGGCTTACAGGGACCATCTTTAAATCAAACAAAAGCAGTATTGTCTAGATAAAATCTGGTGATGGAAATTCAGTTTACTGATCAACAAGCCCGGAAGTTCTGGAACTAGTTTTAAATAATTATTCTATTTCACATGTATTCATCTGTGAGAGAGACAAGAGGTGGGAGAGGCTTTTGTCTTTTGTGGCATATGCTTTACTTAGAAAATAAAGTTCTGAGACTCTCTTAAGTAGTAGGAAGCTGCCCTTAGTAACAAAATAGTGAAAATTGTCATGTTTTATCCAAAAGGAAGGGGAAAAAATAATTTTCCAAAGTAATAGCTTGTAATTTGACAGCATGAGTCACTTGTGTTATTATGAGTGAGTCATGAATAGAAGAGGCACCAAAAGAATTATTTTTCAAAATGTACAAAGATAACAAAGGAACTACATCTCCCAAAATGTTGCTAAGAAGGCACCAGGCCATTGAACAGGCTAAGCTTATTTGAAGTACTAACTCACCAAAAGTGCTTTTTAAATTTTTTTTTTTTGTAAAAATCATTGAAGGGGCTGCTTTCCATTATCTTTGTCTATAAAAGCCAATCAGCCTGTCTTTAGTGGAAGCTGGGTCAAAGCTGTCCTTAGAAGAATATTAAGAATCCTGGAGTTTCAGTGTTATGATCCAGCCTTTCCCAGCTCCTGAACTCTCCTGCCTCACAGGGTTTGGTCAGGTCACCAAACACAGCCAGTAAAGCTGATTTGGCCTCAGTGCTTTGTCACTGCTCCTGTGCATTTTCATCTTTCCAAACCTTTCCTCATGCCTCACTGGCCATCTTTGGATTGAAGCTGTGGCCATGTCCTGGTGGATATTTGGGGGTTTCTTCATTTGCTGGATTAATATTTCATTTCATGCTGGGTTAAGACTGGCCAGCAGAAATAAATAGCCTTTGATTCTGGCACAATTAAGGATCTCTTGTGAAGAAAAAAGAACTCTGTTGTCTTGAGCATCTGACCCCAGCTGGTGCATTCTCTCTGCCAGCTGGTTCTTGCTTGGAAGGAAAATTAATAAAATTGCCAAACAAAGAAGTATTTTCAGCAAGTCCACAAACAGTGAAGGCTAAACATCCTCCTTGCAATGCCAGCAGTGGATTCCAAATAAGCAGCTGAACTGAAGGATTATTTTGATAGTGTTGTAGAAATATTGGTCTACTGGAGATGTTTAAAGGTCAGCTGTGTGTTTTGTGGGGGTTTTGTTGCTGTTGCTGAGGTTTTTGGTGCCTGACTCCTTAGATCTAGGCATGCTGTTTTCATAAGGCATCACTGACATGCTGGGCTCTAAGAATCTCTGTTACACAGATTTTCACCACCACTGCTGCAGTTTCCATGGTCCTCCCTTTACTACAAAAAATGTGACTTCTGTGTGGTTTTTTTTTGTGTCTGTATGAGATTCCACCTCCTTCAGCAGGAAGAGATTGATGAATTGAGATAATTTAAGAAGTAGACAGCAGTTGCTACCACTCTCAAATGATTTCATTGAATTATTAACAATTTGCTCAATGCTGTCTTGGGGGTGCTGGGAGAGCAGAATGTAGTTTAGGCATAAAACATGGTACATGTTTACATTTTGTTTTAATTCCAGCTTTACTGAATGTGCTTCTGAAAGCACAAAGGTACTGATCACATTTCTGTCTGATTTTTAGGGTTACAGTGACAGTGCAAAATGTCAGAATTATGAGTAAGTTAAAAAGCAGTGCTGAGTTGTAAGGTCACAGGTCCCTGTTAATGCTCACTCCATGATCTGACTTAGCAAATCACAGCTTCATATTCTCAGCAGTGATGCCAGAAATCACTCCCTCTGTTTCATAATATTCTCTCATTTTATCCTGACTCTTTCAGTTGCTGTTTAGGAAAGGTCTGAAGTGCTTTGTGTCCTTGACCCAGGTGGCTGACCAGCCTGCAGGGCTGGGAGAGCTGGGTACAAGTGTAAATACACCTTCAGTGCAGTGACTGATCAAGCTGTTGTTCCATGAGACACAGTAAAAGCAGGGTGGAAATACATCAGGTGTTTTCAAAGTAGGATTTGCCCAGGGGAATCCTGCTCCAGCAGTGAATCACAGGAGTAGATGGTGTAGAAAGCCCTGGACAGTGAAGTTTCCCTCCTAAACAGAGGAGGACAGGGAAAGGCAGCCTGTTTGTGCACTTGGAAATTACCCTAGGCCCCAGTTTAGAGTTTAACTGTGGAATGTTTGATATTGGTGAACTTTAGATATGTGACTTAGATAAAAATGATATTCACAGAATCCCAGAATATCCTGAGCTGAAGGGACCCCCGAGGATCACCCAGCCCAGCCCTGGCCCTGCACAGCCACCCCCACAATCCCACCCTGGGCAGCCCTGGCAGGGCCTCCCTGAGCTCCGGCAGCCTCGGGGCAGTGCCAGCACCCTCTGGGGTACAAGGGAAGGATTTTCCTGATTTCCAGCCTGAGCCTCCCCTGGCACAGCTCCAGCCCTTCCCTGGTGCTGTCCCTGAGAGCAGTGCTTGCCCCAGCCTGGCATTTCAGGCATTTCAGGAAGCCCTTGGAGGAGCTGTTTTCCTTCCAAACCGAGCAGGATTTTGGTCTCTGCCATGCCTGGTTCTGGCCTCCTGCCCAAGCTCAGCATCTCTGTGTACACAAATGCTCATCCTCTGGGCACTGCTCCTCGTGCACCTGCCAGCAGCACTCTTCCCTCTGCCTGAGCAGGTGAGCTGGTCTAATGATACAGGGGCACCTGGTCCCCAACCCTGTAAATCCAGGGCTTTTTGGCAAATAGCACTTCATGTAGGTAACCACACTCTGACAGCCCAGCAGTGATGGCTTTGTGTCCTCCAGACTTATTCAAATATCTCTGCAGCCTTATTCATCAACTACACCTTGTCATTCAGGCCCCAATGGAGGAGGTTAACATTTTGCTAAAGGAAGCTTTCTCTGGGCTTTGGTTGATTTGCCCAGGAGGTGGAAGTGCAGCTATTTTGGCAGAGCTGGACTGTGTACTGGGATGAACACATATTTTCATGAAATCTGTCAAATGTCATTTTAAAAGTCATTGAGTGTGCTCTACAACAAAGCAGGCAGAATTACAGAGCAGAAAGCCTTTTGTGAATGCTATTGTAAATGTGTCACAGCTCATTCTGGCTTTTGCATGTGGGCTTATCTTCAAATAGCATCCTGCTGTTATGATTAGTGATTGCTATCGTGAATAAAATCTCCTTGGTTTCAGCAACAAAATAAACCACTTTATATATAGAACCCACTGTTGAATAGGACTCTAAATATTTATTTTTCCATTCTTTTTGCTAAACAATCTTCAAGGTGAAACCTCTTGTCAAATGAAACAATATCAGCAGTAAAGGCAGGACTTGAGGCAGCCATGGTTCTAGAGGGGGCAGGCAGCAGCAGCAAGCAAGCTCTTAATGTCTAAATGAGACATCCTTGGAACCCTGTGAGCTTGGAATTAGGCAATTGTGTTTTACTGGGAGGAGCTTTGTGGTGCCCCAGAGTCCAGCAGCAGCACCTCCTGCTCCAGGTCATTGGAAACCCCATGGGAAGTGCCTTGTGTCACCTGCTCTGCTTCCACAGAGCTCCCAGTCTTGCCACTTTTAAAATTATTCATATCAACTTTGAGATTTTTGAGTTGGTAGAGCACTCACAAAAATATTTCTAGATATGATTTGGCAAGCCATTACATGATACAATATTATATTATTATATATTATAAGCTATATGGCAGGGATTTGGATTAGATGACCTTTAAAGGTCCTTTCCAACCCCAACTCTGCTCTGGTCCTATGATTCTGTAAAATATGAATAATCTAGTTGTACAGCTCACATCTTTCCACATTAAATTCTGCAAGAGAAAGCAAAGCTTTTTGCCTCTTAGGCTCAGTAGATGAAGACTTTTAGGCTTGTGGAGGATTGGAATAGTTCCAGTTAAGACTAACAAGCCAAAATTTAGAAATAGCTGGAGCTAACCTTTGATGAGAGAGAAAAGAAAGAGTCTCATAAAGCAAGTTCCTAAAGAATTCTCATTTAGGTAAAAGTACATGAGAAGGCAAAATCTCTGAAAGTGAAATAAATTCAGGGCCTCTGAGAAGAAGCCCCAGAAGCAGAGCACTGAAGGTGTTGGGCAGTGCATGAAAATGAGACACAGAGAAGTAGGAGACAACTTTCACTGCATCAGGAGGTTTGCATAACACAGTGAGACTGGCAAAGGGAGTTCTGTCTTCATTTCCCAGTTTTGTGAGAGCCTGCATGTGTGGAATAAAGCTCTGGGAGAAGACAGCAAGGAGGGAGAGGAAGGTTTCCTGTGAGTAATCTTAACTTAAAAATTGGAAGTTGTCTTAAATTCTGCATCATCTTTCAGGGTGAATGGTGAATCTTTGTGTGAGCCAGTTTGTTTTGCTGCTGGAATCTGACCATAAAGTTCTTAGACACCAGGTCTCCAGTACTGTGTGTTCAGTTGTGCTTCAGGAGTTCTCTTATCATTATAAATGTCTCTCATTCCATCTGCCTGAACAGATAGGGCTGTGCTAAGGCTGTTATTAATTTTTTAGGTTGTTTCATTGCAGATAAATAAAATATTTAAAGTGAATATTTTCCCCAGCACCTGCAGCTGCTCAACTCCCCAGCACATTATGCAGCTGAATTCAAGCAATAAAAACTACTGACTTAAAATACTTGGAGTGCCAGTGATGTTAGGAATGTTGTCTGTGAGAACAGGTAACTGCTAAGTCTCTGTTCTTTCAGTGCTTCAGATCCACAGATCTATTGGTGTACTTGTACCTCTTGTGAGTGACTGAATGATCTATTCACATGAATTTATCATCTTGATTAGCCTGTTGTTCAGGCTCCTGCCTGAGCAGTTTCCATTGGTTTCTGGCTGCCCTCTCAGATAATCTCCTTTGTGCTCATCCCTGCTGCTGTGCACAGCCTGGACAGGGCCTGGAGCCTCCTGGGCTGGGGAAGGTGCCCAGGATGAGCTCTGGGGTCTCCTCCTGGGACATTGTTGAGACAGAAATGGAACTGAACAAGTTTCAAAGGATGGCCTCACAAATCAGGGTAGAGGCTTTGGAGAAATACAACTAGGAAAGATACATTGTAGCAAGATCTACAAAGTAATTTTAAATAATTTACTTTGAGGCGCTTACAACATAGTCTAGCAAAAACTAATAAGCAAAAAAATACTTATAATGAATTATAATTAAAGAATAGTTAGCTTCTAATTGTAATTGCATGAATTATAATATCTGTATTACCTCACCCTTCAGATAAGACTAAAAATAAAATAAAAGTTTTTAAAACCTCTCAGTTAGCCCATCTCTGAGTCAGAAAAATCCCTTAATCCAACATCTCCCACCCAAACCATTCTGGGCCTCTGAGGGTCCATGGTCTGCAGCAGGAATTGAAGTGTTGCCCTCCCAAGGTAACAAAGCCCTTGTGGAAAGCTGTTCTTGCTTTCCAGGGATGGGGAGGAGGAGGAGGAGGAGAAGGAGAAGGAGAAGGAGGAGGAGGAGGAGAAGGAGAAGGAGGAGAAGGAGAAGGAGAAGGAGGAGGAGAAGGAGAAGGAGAAGGAGAAGGAGAAGGAGAAGGAGAAGGAGAAGGAGAAGGAGAAGGAGAAGGAGAAGGAGAAGGAGAAGGAGAAGGAGAAGGAGAAGGAGGAGTGCCCTCTCTCAGAGCCTGCAGCCTGGAGTCTGCAACTGCTCATCTACAAATTCTCCTGAATAAAGTTTTATTCTGGTTTTGGTTTTTGTTGGGTTTCTTTTTCTTTTTTCAGCCTATCTTGATTAGTGTGACTGTGAATCTGTGGGTACACTTGGTGACTCAGTGCATTCCATGGATTTACATGTGCAAGGAGAAGAGTTTGCTGCTGGCATCCTGGTGCCTTGATTGCCTGCAGCTGTGGAATTTGCATTGTCCCTTGGATCCTGGTCACTGGTAAAAATGCAGAAGCATTTATTCAAAGTTCATCAATAGCTTCTCATTTTTAATTTAATGGGAATTTAAACATGAAACCATGAGAATTCATTTCACTAGAGTCCAAAGAGAGCTTAGAGCCTTGTCTCAGGCATTGAAGCAGGTTTTGTTTGCTCCTGATGTCCTTTCACTTGGTTTACCAAGCTTGTAACAGAGTTTATCTTGCACTACTGCATGAGGTGAATTTGCAGAAATGTATCCCCGAGAAGAACAATTAGATTTAACTCATGATCCCTCCTGGAACTGATTCTTTCTCCCTCCTTTTTCACTATGTTTTACTTTACAGACCATCATCTCCCAACTGTTTTATACAATTATTTGCCCTCCCCATAAAGCAAACATTAACATTTGGACATTCTGTAAGTTACATTTTATGAATGTCAAAACCTATAAAGCTTTCCAGCCGAGGATCTTCTTGTTTGGATTTTTTGTGTGGAGCAGAAAGGAGGGAAGGAGTTGTTTTGGAGCCCACAGCACTATTTCAGTGCTGATATAGAACAGTAAAGTGTTTTGAACTCTATTGTTGAGAATCCACGTGTGATATAAATCAGAATTATTATCCTTATCTCATCTCTGGGAAGGTTGCAGCACACAGAGATGATTTGTCCAAGGCCCTGCCAGGGCAGAGGCAGGGCTGAAAATAGAACCTGTGTTAGAGCAGAGCTCAGGGACACCATCACACCCCGGGGCAGGAGTGCAAATGGGAGGGGACTCACACGGGGATGCACTGGGAGCAGCTCTGAGCAGCTCCCGAGCTCCCTGCTGGCTGCCCACGGCAAAGAACTCACCTGCAGGGCTGAAATATGGCCAGAGCCACTGAGGAAACTCCTTACCTGCCAGTGGTCAATAAACCCCTTTCAAACATAAAATAAAATAAAATAAAATAAAATAAAATAAAATAAAATAAAATAAAATAAAATAAAATAAAATAAAATAAAATAAAATAAAATTATTATTATTACAGATAAAACACCAACTTCCACATGAAACTGCTGAAGTTCAGCTCCAGGAGCAGCACTGGAGCTCTGGCACTGCCAGAGCTGTACCTGGCTATATAAGAATAATGACAATGATGGTGATGGTGATGATGATAACAATAATAGTAATAATAACCTTTTTTTAAAAATTTTAATTTTTATTTTCTAGCCCATCTGAGCATTTGAGCACACTCCCAGGAGCCAGCAGATGCCCCTTTCCCCCTGCTGGGCTGTGCAGAGGAGCCCTGCAGGCCCAGAGGAGCAGGAGTTCTGTTTGCTGGGCTCAGAGCCCTGCCCGGGCCGGCCCAGCCCTGGCACACGGGGGGTCCCTGGCACACGGGGGGTTCCTGGCACACGGGGGTTCCTGGCACCCAGGGGTTCCTGGCACCCAGGGGTTCCTGGCACACGGGGGTTCCTGGCACACGGGGGCTCCTGGCACACGGGCAGGGCAGTGCCAGGCCCGGGGCTGCCCCTGCAGCAGCTCCTGGGCGTTGCTGCTGTTCTGTTCCCACTGCCCCACACTCAGCGTGTCACTGCCCAGCCAGGGCAGCTCATCAGCCTTGCAAGTGGGAATCTGATTCCACTGGGTACACTGCAGCAGCATTGTGCATTTCAAATGAAAATATGTTTCTAAATCTGATGTTTGACAGCTTTTCACAATGATATTTAAGTATTGAGCCATTTAAGCATCAAAACTTCTTATCTGAGATAAACTAGTGTGTGTGTTTACTTTCTGCTGGCTTCTTCCCTATTTATATAGATTTAGAAACCAAAAATGTTGTGCCTGATTCATCCAAGAACTTAAATATATATCTAAAATTATGCCCGGTTAATTAGTTCCATTTAAAGTTTTTCTGCTCAAATGCATAAGCTTTTCACCATGCTGCTGTTATGGACTAGATCAGGGCTTTGGGAAGAGAAGGAGATCCATGAAAAATTTTTTTAATTGCCTAAAATTTTAGTCTTTAATTCAAAAGCTTCCTGCTATGTTTAAAGCCCAAACAACAAATCTTTTTTTCTAATAATTAGTTGATGTGTACATATTCCTGAAGGATATTGAGATGTTTAATCCAGCAGAAAATTCCTATCTGGTGGACTACAGGGAAAAAGCAGGACAAAATTTTGTTATTATTATTTTTTAAAAATGTAGGCAATTATAATTGGGCAAGAATAAAGCAATATAGTTAAATAATGAGAGAAGCAGAGCTACACAAAGCTCAGTGTGTAGCTAGTACTGAAGTCATCACTGAAAACAGAGCATTTCTCCTGATGCCTGTAAAATAATTTATTGAAATGGCATTTTTTTAATGCTTTAAGCAGGGAGAAGAGGCATTGCCTGGCTGTGGGGTGGTGGGCAGGGCTCTGCAGGAATCAGTTCTGGGCAGGGGAGCTGGGATGGGAGCTGAGCCCAGGGCCCTGCAGCCAGGCAGGGGAGATCCCCAGCCCGGGGCTGCTC
Organism: Setophaga petechia; assembly: GCA_024362935.1. Lineage (NCBI taxonomy): Eukaryota > Metazoa > Chordata > Aves > Passeriformes > Parulidae > Setophaga > Setophaga petechia. The sequence continues at coordinate 3,378,580 of JANCRA010000010.1, forward strand.
CTGCAGGGGGGCAATGGCAGGGGGTCCCTGGCACAGCCCGTGCCCAGGGCCAGGGCACAGCCCTGGAGGTCCCTCAGGCCAGGGCACAGCCCCGAAATGCCAGCAAGCAGCTCCTACATAACAGCTGTGAGCCAGCATCCCCCAGGGCTGCAGCCAGCCGGGAGGGAGGGCAGGGGTGGGGCTGCTGCTTGGTCTGTGCCCTTTTTCTCCCCATTTGGATGAGAGGACAACATAAAAAAATATATATATATATAAAAACCCCAAAAAACAACAAAAAAAAAAAAAAAAAAAAACCAAAAAAAAAAAACAACCAAAAAACCAAAAAAACCCCCCACAGATAAATCCTGGAATGGCAGCAATGTACAGATTTCAGCAGCCTTGTCTGCAGAACAAAGTGTCTGCCCAGAGGGAAGAGAAGCAATTGAAAAGGATCCCCAGTGTGTGGTGTAGTGGGGTTAATGTTAGTAATAAATTCAGTGAGGATGTATTTGGGGTTTTCCCCAGTTTGGTGTCTGTTAAGGAGATCCAGGTAAACTCTTTCTGCTGTTCAGGGTTTGGTGCAAGATCTCTGCATTTCCAGCCTGTGGCCCATGCTGGGTGCACAGGCTGGTGCTGGGGGTGCCAGCTCCCCCCACAGGACCAGGGGACAGTGGCCAGGAGGAGGAGGAGGAGGAGGAGGAGGAGGAGGAGGATGAGGAAGCTGGGCTCTGATTTCACTGCTGAGAAGGGCAGTGTTACAGATAACAAACCCACATCTGCTGTGCTTTGGTAAAATTCTTGTGGAGGTTAATCTGACTGGGAATGCAGAATTGTGTCCAGAATTTGCATTATTCAGGGTTGGTTTCTGGTGTCCCACCTGAACCTCCTGCCAGAGGGGAGGTGAGAGCTGCTGTCCCTGTCAGTGCCACCAGTGCTGCTCTCATGGGGGGGTGCTGGGGGGATTCTGTGCTGGGCCATGGGAGCTCCTCAGCTCAGGCCTGGGTCTGGGTGGGACCTGGGTCTGACCCAACATGACACAAAATCCATCCTTGGAGCTCCTGCTGACAAAGCCCAGCAGCAGTGGGGGTGTCTGGTGTGCAGTGTGACCCCACCAGCCTCAGCCAGAGATGTGTGTCACACAGGGACAGGGACAGGGACAGGGACAGGGACAGGGACAGGGACAGGGACAGGGACAGGGACAGGCTGCAAACACAGAGCTCCAGAGCCTCACTGTGCCCTGCAGACACTGCCAGCAGCTCCAGCCTGCCTTGTTATTGTTAGACTGGGAGTTGTTATCTCTGCTAACCTTGGAAATAATTCCAGCACTGGGGAGAGCTGCTGAAAAGGACCCTGACAGAGAATATTTGCTTCCCACATGGATGTTGTAAATACTCGGGCACAGATAAAGTAACCTTAAATGAAGGGTAAAAGTCTGGCTCATTGTAAGTCAGTGATAAAACATCCAGGTTGGAATCTCACAAAATAAGTTTTAGAGCCCTGCACAGAAATGATAATATGAAGAGAAAACAATTTAAAAAAATAAATGAAATTCTGGAGCAGTTGATGAAAAGTGTGTCAAACTAAATGCTGTGACCTTGAGACACATAATGGTTAAATATCCCATTTCCAGAAATGCTCTTGGGGTCAGTCTCAGGCTGCAGGGATATAGGGCATGTCCTCTGGTCTAGGAGCCATGGCATATCTGTATATTTAATTTGGCAAACTGGGGAGGTGCAAAATGCCATCCCAGCAAGCAAAGAGCTGAATCCATGTGGATGAAGGAATTGCTTCCCAGTCTCTGGCAGTGATGCAGAGGAAGCTGATGGCTCATCCCATTCCCCTTATGGAGAGAAGGCAGCTGGGATCCTCCTTGGAAAGAGGGAAGGGCTGGTGTTACCCAAATTTATTCACAGGCAGCACCTGAATGTCTGGAGAGAGCTTTTGCTCAGGAGGCTCAGCCTTGTGAGACCCAGAGGAATTTCTCCTTTGGTGCCCCCATCCAGCTGGGCTTAGCAAGACCAGACACAAGTGACTGGTGTGCAAGCACAATCACCTGCAGGGTGTTCAACTCCAGTTTAACTTTGGGGTTTTTTTATTTGCTCTGTTGGCAAAGGTACAAGCCCTTGGGGACAGCTTGCTGCAGCTTTCTGGATTGATCTGCACTGGGGACATTTCCCTGTGTGCCACTGCAGCCCACAGTGCCAGTGCCACTGCCAGGAATGCTCATCATGTGCCAGCACATCCTGGTGCTGTGCTGCCAGCCCTGAGCCTTCCAGGGGAAATATCCCTGCTCAGAGCTGCTCTGCAAGCATGCAAGGAACAAATAATTACAAGGTATTTACAAAGCCAGTAGGATGAATTGGTATTTGTTGTTCTTTGAACTTTAGAATTATTCTGCTAATAAGTGCATTGAATCTTTTCTAAGGTTAGAGAAAGCTGAGGCTGTGCAGGTGCTCCTGGAGTGCCAATGCCCAGCCCCAGCACCCCCAGAGGGCCCCTGAGCTCTGTGTGGGAGCTCCAGAGCTGGGGCTGCAGCAGGGCCGGGTGGGGCTCATTGCATCAGGGCTCTGTTTAGCTGGGAGCTTTTCCTCCCAGGGCAGGGAGGACTCGTGTCCTGTCCAGGGTGTTGAACCAAAGGAGGTGTCAGCACTCCCTGATCTCCACAGGGCTGCTACATTGGCCTTTTCTCCACTAATTTAGGAATAATAGAATATAACCTTCATTAGTTTTCCTGTTTGATTTGTATTTATCTTCCTTTTCATCAATGACAAATTTCTGCTAGAGGTTCCATAATCATAATTTTGGTTCATCTGGGTTGGATTCTGTCTGGAGCTGGAAGTGCTGGGCTAAAGGTTGGAGTTGATCATCTTAGAGAGCTTTCCCAGCCTTAATGGTTCTGTGATTCTGTTAACATCAGGGCTGAAGAGACCATGAATGATGGTTTAGTTCTGCCTTCCATGCAGAGGAGGATGAGGTAAAGCCACACTGCTCTTTAGAGATGCTTTATTTAAGATGCTTTATTTAAGCTCACTCTTGAAGGCTGTGACAAGGAGTGTGGGTTACCCACTGCTGGAGCAGGTCTGATGGGTGTCCCAGATGTCCTGGAACCTTGAAGGGTCCCTGGCTCTGCTCAGCTCATGGACAGACAGGTGGGGAAGGGAGGGGAGATTTCTGGTTTTGGAGGGGTTGGGCTTGGCCTTGAAGCCACCTTGTATTTTCTTGTATGATACAAAACTGTCATGTAGAGCAATCAATATTGCATTTACTGAAGTGCTTGGAAAACCTGGCTTTGGTGTTCCTGGCTCTTCCAGCCCAGCCCAGGCTGTTTCCCTGGTTAGGATTCCCAGTGCTTGTTTTCAGCAGTGATGATTTCTGCCACAGCCAAACCCCAGATGGAGCACTCCAAACGAGGCCCTTCCCCCACCAAGTAAACATGGAATAATTGCTTCCTATTTCATGTGTATGGCTCTCCTCTCAACACAGTCTGCCATCAGATGCTTTACTCTGAGCTGCCAGAAACTCCAGATCTATTTTTCCCCGCAGTGTTCTGTGAACACTTACTCATAATTTGGTATTTCCCATTTGCAATTTTTTTTTTTTGTTTAGAGTTTTATTTTAGTAACATTAAAGCATCTATAATGCATGAAGTAAAATGTAGCTTTCTCATTAGTATCTCAGTGAAAAGAGCTAGAAAGGAAAGTGATGAGGGTAGGTGACTAGAAATCAAGGTGTTTCTCAGACAGAGCATACTTATTTTGGGAATCAGTGAGGGAATTCCTCAGCAATCAAGACTGGAACTGCCAATCCATGAGTTTTGTCCCTCTGCTCCTGTCCTACCATTGTGCCCACACAGCTCAGGCACAGCCTTGAAAGAGCTGGGTTTTGTTTAGTGGAGCAGCCTCAGTCACAGAACCCCAGACTGGATTGGGCTGGGAGGGACCCCAAAGCCCACCCAGTGCCACCCCTGCCATGGCAGGGACACTTCCACTGCCCCAAGGTGCCCCAAGCCCTGTCCAGCCTGGCCTGGCACAGAACAGTCCCTTCACATTTTAATTTTATTGTGGTTAGCAGCACATCACTGACATTTCCATAACATGACATTTCCAAGTCCATGTCTGGACTTGTCACATAAACCCAGAGCTGTGAGAGGATCCTGGGTGTCTCCTTCCTTCAGGTACAATGTGCACAAACACTGCTCATGCACTGAAACATTTCTTATAAATTATTAACCTTCCATGGCTCTTACCTCCCTGCTCGTAGAGCAGAGCTTTGGAACAAGAGCCTGGGATTTGTTTGTACAGTTGAGATTTGGGAAGTGAAAGAGCCTCACTCTCCTGTCCTGTCCACAATAAACAGGTTTTCTGAGGTACAAGTAGGTTTCATGATCTGGTCTGCACCCTGATACTAATTATATCATTATATATAATAATCTATATTTCACATGCATATAATAATAATTATTATATATTTGTAACACACAATTCTACATGGGTGAGCACACAACAACAACTTCTTGGCCTCAGTTAGCTGTAGAGTCCTGTCCAAAGCTGCTGGGATTCTAATTAATTTCTCAGTGAAATCAATGGAAATGTTTTCATTGATTCTGATTGAGCTGTTTCAAGTGAAAGCATCATCCTGTCCATGCTCATTTGCAGATGTTTATCCAGACATTTCCTCAACGTAGTTTTCTGGGGTCTTATATTTCCTATGTTTTGATTTTGGGTGTAATTGTTGTGTGCTTTGGTTTTGATTAATTTTTTTGTATGTGTCAGAATTGTGGAAGTTTCTTCCTAACCTCACTTTCCTAATGATAAACACTGGAAGGAGATCAAACCAGCCCTGTATCTTTAGAAATGTATGGCCTGCCTCGATAGCAGCCTATCAGAGAATGTCAAGAACATAAACAATGACAGCCCTGCTCTCCTGCCTGCCAGGCAGCTCGCTGGGAAGGGAAGAGCCAGGAGGAATTGCAGGGCAGCCCCTCAGTGCAGCAGCTGAGGCAGGGAGTGCTGGGAGGGAGGGGATCCAGCCTGGCTGGGAGAATCCTGCTCGGAAATGCTGATCCACAGGCAGGGACAGACTCACAACTGGAGGCACCAGATGTGCCCAGGGGCTGCTGACTGCCCAGCTGGCCCTGCCCTGGCCCGGGGGTTCCTCCCACTGCTGCACTGCCAGCACTGCTGGGGCTGCCCGGGGTCTCTCACTGCTCACAGTGTCCTGAGAAGAGTTCCAAAGTCTCCTTTCCCAGCCGGCGCTCGAAGGAGTCAGGGCTCTTCATTTCTTGCTCTCAAAGTTGTTTATTGTGTCTTATCTATAAAATTATTTCTCCTGTCCTGCCGAGATCTGTCCAGCAGGACAGTTCCAGGCACTCTGCCTGCCCCCAGGGCAGTGTTATGTCTTTACACTAAAACTACACATACAATGTTTACAATTACTTCCCAATAGCTATCACCTATGTTAGACAGTGAGCTTCTACTCTAAACCAATCCAAAAGTGCCACCATCACAGCAGAAGATGGAGGCCAAGAAGAAGAAGGAGAAAGGCTGGACACACCCAGTTCCCTCCATCTTGCCCCCTGAACCACCATACCAAAAACCCTAAAATCTGATTTTCCACCCTGTGATAATTTCACTATTATTCTGCCTAAACTGTTGTGGCTTGCTGATCTTCATAGAAGGTTGGTAATTTGCTCCATGGGTCATAATCAAACCCACAGGTGTGTTGGGGTCTGTGTCAGGGTCTCTGAGCCCTCTGGCAGGGGTCCTGGGCATCCTGGACAGCCAGAGGGATGCTCTGGGTTCCCACAGGGGCTGAGCATTCAGCACCCACCATGTCTGTCAGTCTGTCTGCCCCTCTGCTGGCAGAAAGCAGCACCAGGGACAACTCATTCCTGGATCGTGGCCTTGCAGGGGATTTTCTGGATGAACATGGCTGCATCCAAACTGGGACCTCAGGGGCTGCAGTGCAGGGACCAGGGGTGCCATCCCCATCTCAATGCAGCCCTACAGCAAGGAAAAGCAAAAGAGACCCTTCCCAAAAGCAGCACCTCAAGCCAAAGGCCAGTTTTTTCAAATGATGGCCTCATACCAAAAATATCCCATCCCAAATGCAGCAGTGAGTGTAGGGTCATGGCAGTGACAGCCAGGTGACAGGCAGGATTCTTTCAGATGAAACAGAATAACAAAGAGAGGCATTAAATTGTTCTGCCTTCAGATGGGAGTTTTGGTAGAAGTTTTAATAAGACACCTGTACCATGAGGCACTCAAGCTCCTCTTTAGGCATCGAGCCTTAAGGAGCAAATTGAAGAAAAGATTCCTGTTACAAAGGAGAACATCCAGAGGAGGCTGAATGCCAGGGAAACAGGGCATCCAGCCTTTGTGACCTGCTCTGCAGCCCTGCTAACATCAGAGGGGCCAGGGACACTTGGAAATGATGGTACAAGCTATAAATATTCCACCTGCTTCCCTGAGGCTTCTAAAACTGTGATTCCTGCCTTGGGCTGCTCGTCTGCTTCAGGAAACAGGAGTCAGTAGTAAACACCAGCCACTTGCCAAAAAGCATCTTGACTGAGGGAGGGACAAATGAGACAGATTTTAGCTGCTATTGTCCCTGGGTTTTTGTGTCTGCCACGGTGACACTTGATTTGCAGCTTGGAACTTTGCTGTGGTGACAAAAGTCTGCCTGTAATGAGGAGGAGTTGGGAGGTTTTCATCAGTTATTCTCTGCTGAGGGCTGGCAGCTGCTCCTGCTGCTCCCTCGCTGTGCAGAGCCAAGGCAGAGCTGAAGTGGTGCCAGTTCCTGGCTTTGTTTTGTGGAGCCTTTTCCCTGCAGGTACTGTGCTGAGCTCATTTTAAACTATCTTTTTATTATATTAAAAATAAGCTGAAGTTGTGGAGATTCTTCCAAACGTCATCTCCTGAGTGCCAAACTCAGTATTGTTGTGTTTCATGTAGAAAGGATCCAAAGCCAACTCAGAAACAAACTGGGAAATTGTTCCCAAATCCTCCCAAATCCCACGAGGATTCAGTGTGGAACCTGCTCTCCCCCCTCCCCTGGGAGGTTTCTGTTTGTCCTGAACAAGACCAAACTCAGGTTCCTGGGGGATGTGCCCTCTGACAGAGGGAATTTGGATTTTAAATGTGCCACCTTTATGCCCCTGGCCTGCCTCAAAGGGAGGTTTTCAGCCATGGAATGGGACAGCACCTTCCAATCATTGTGGGCCAGGTAGAAAACTCCATTTTGGAGGGTTTCACATGCATTTTTTATTTTGTCTCTCTGAAAATTATTATTTATTTTGTCCTCTGTTTCAAAGAGCTGCTGGGTGGCACCAGAGGAGGAGACTGAGAGGGGCCCTGAGCTCTGGGTGTCCCTGGCTGCAGGGAGGGCTCTGAGCAGGGCCAGGCAGTGGAGGCAGAATTTGGAGCCAGTGCTGCTGTGAAATAGCAAATAGCAGCTGTCTGGGTGAGACAGAGTTTGAGGAGATATTCTCTTAAATTCTCTTAAAATGTATATTCTCTTAAAAGAGAATATATATTTGAAATATATATAATATAATATAATAGCATAGCATAGCATATATCATATCATATCATATCAATCTTTTAAGAATATATATGATTCTTAAAATATATATTCTCTTTAAAAAGGATATAATCTCTTAAATTAAGACTCATTTCCCCTTTTTTTTTGGTCTAGACCAGAAGATTTTTGGTCTAGGAGCAGAGCTAATTCCAGAAGCTGTGATCCCCTTGGGCTTCCCTGGGGATGGGAAAAAGAGGAAATTTCAAAAGAGATCAGGGAGGGGCACCTGGATGTGCAGGGGCTGTGGAATTGCAGTCAGGCGTGTGGAGCCCAAGTAAAAGATGTATAAAGAGGAAACAGGCAGAAACTCTGCTGTCCTTTGTTTTGACTTATTATAGGAATAGAAAAATGGCAGGATGGAAATGAGAGACCACAAAAATCTTTATTTTAATATGAGTATAGGAATCTGTGTTCAGGATGTATAAGGATAAATTCATTTAGTGTCAGTGATTACATAGGAAATGGAGGATCACTTAACTATTTAAAAGTTCAGGATGTAGTTAAAGAGAGGAAAAGGAAAGTTCTCTCCTCTCTTTGGAGTTTTTATTTTATGAGGTGGAAGGACAATAGTGTAAATACAGATTTTCTTGGAGACAGACTCTTTACTCAGGTGCTTTATGTTAAACTGAATTGCATTTAGTAACTTCAGGTATATAAAGGGATAGAAAATTTAAATGAAATATTAATATAACAGGCTTTTGCCACCAGAGGCTTTGCACCATAAAAAGTGCAAAGGTTAATGGCATGAGAAACAAAGGGCTGCACATCCTGATTAAACCAAACCCTCTCCAGTCTGTTTCCTGCTCTCCATGGGGCACCAGCATGTGTCATCTGCCAAGGTTGTGCCCTTTGTTCTTTATTACCCCTTGTGATAAAAATATTCCACTGTTCTGGGGCTGCCAAGCTCCTGGTGGAGGCTCTGGGGCTGCTGGCACACAGAGAATGCAGAATTCAGGTTTGGCCCTTGGGCTGCAAGGACTGCAGGGACTGCAGAGATTGCAGAGATTGCAGAGATTGCAGGGATTGCAGGGGTTGCAGGGGTTACAGGGATTGCAGGGATTGCAGGGACTGCAGGGATTGCAGGGATTGCAGGGACTGCAGGGACTGCAGGGACTGCAGGGATTGCAGGGGTTGCAGGGACTGCAGGGATTGCAGGGATTGCAGGGACTGCAGAGATTGCAGGGACTGCAGGGACTGCAGGGGTTGCAGGGACTGCAGGGATTGCAGGGATTGCAGGGACTGCAGAGATTGCAGGGACTGCAGGGGTTGCAGGGACTGCAGGGATTGCAGGGACTGCAGGGATTGCAGGGACTGCAGGGGTTGCAGGGACTGCAGGGACTGCAGGGGTTGCAGGGACTGCAGGGATTGCAGGGGTTGCAGGGATTGTAGGGACTGCAGGGATTGCAGGGACTGCAGGGATTGCAGGGATTGCAGGGATTGCAGGGACTGCAGGGGTTACAGGGATTTCAGGGATTGCAGGGATTGCAGGGGTTACAGGGATTTCAGGGGTTGCAGGGATTGCAGGGGTTACAGGGATTTCAGGGGTTGCAGGGATTGCAGGGATTGGGGTTTGGACCAGAGCAGGGCTGGGGTGCTGCAGGATGGGGTCACCCTTTGGCACAGGTTTGGAAAGAGGGGGATTCAACATTCCCATCCCAAAACACTGACCTGGCTCTGCTCTGCCCAGTCCCAGGGGGAAGGGGAGGATTTTCTTTTGATGACAAACTGTAACCAGGGGGAAATAACAGCAGGTTCTGCCCCACACTCTCCTCAGTCCATTGCTGGACTCAGCTGCCTCTTCCACTGGTGCTTTTTTTAAGTCCCAGGGTTGTTGTTTGCTCTATTACACTGGAATTAAAATCCAAAATATCTGAAGCAAACTACAGGGGACTCGTAACACAAGTGGTCCAGGAACCATGAACAATAAAATACAACTGGTAATGGTGAACTGAGCACTCTGGGTGATTTGTTTTAAAAACTCAGGTTCTGCTTGACTGCCAAACCTATGGGGGTACAACAAGGGTTTAGTTGACCATATGAATTTCTTTGACAATTCTACATGAGTAACATAAGTCACTGGTGGTAAAAATATATTCTGAAACAACTTTTTTGTTTTCTGCTATAATTCATTAAATAATGCCATAAATCAGTGTGAGAAATCTGAAGCAATCTGATTTATGTTTAAAGAAAGGTTTCCAAACTCTTTTCAGAGAGTAGGGGAAGCTAAGGCTACTTGTGTGAACTAATAGCTAGATTTGTCAGGCACCTTCTGTCAAAAGATTTACAATTTCCCAGAAGAAATGGAGTCAGGGAAATGAAGTGTGCCAGATGTCTCAGTCACTGAGGGACGAAATCAAAGCCACTCTTAGCATGTCATACCTGAGTGTAGGGCTGCAGGTGATTATAAATACATGGATAGGTTAAAATGATCTTTTGACTACTATACTCGACTATTCAAGCATATTCTATTATTAATTCTCTATAAACCAGTAATTAAATGGATTCTTCTTTACTACTCCTTCAAGGTGTCCCAGTTCTTTAAAGCACTCCTGAGGTGCCTGTGGGTGACCCTTGGTGTGCCCAGCAGAGATCTGAGTGCTGGTAAGGGTTCATGCTCTGGGAGAGAGCTCCAGCATGGGGGCTATGCTCTGGAAACCTTTGCAGATGGGTTGGTGCTGCTGTGAGGGGTGAACTCATTCCCAGAGCTGCTCTGCATGACAGCCAGCAGGGCTCAGTTTTCCCTGATCTTCTGGGTGAAGCACAGAGAGCCAGGTACAAAGCACAGAGAGCCAGGTACAAAGCACAGAGGAGAGCCAGGTACAAAGCACAGAGAGCCAGGTACAGAGCACAGAGGAGAGCCAGGTACAAAGCACAGAGAGCCAGGTACAGAGCACAGAGGAGAGCCAGGTACAAAGCACAGAGAGCCAGGTACAGAGCACAGAGGAGAGCCAGGTACAGAGCACAGAGAGCCAGGTACAGAGCACAGAGAGCCAGGTACAAAGCACAGCGTTCTGAGCCTGCACGAGGGCACAGTGAGGGGAAGAGGAGGTGCTGGCACAGCACCCTCAGTGTCTGCAGCTCCATGGCCAAAGGGAGGGGTTTGAGGGTGCTTTCCTGCCCCCTTCCCCTCTGAGCTTTGCACACTCCTAAACTGTGGGGGTTTGGATGCTTTAATAATGTTCTCTCTCAGATTTCTTTCTGGAGGGCATCACTGTCTCTTCAGTTTTCTCTGAGCTTGTTGCAGCTCTCCATGACAGAAACTTCCCTTTTGCTGTCTGGGCACCACAGCCCTGGGCTGCAAGGAAGAGTCCCAGGCATGGGGCTCCATGGATTGGGAAAAATACCTGCAGCAAGGCTGCAGTGAACAAAGACCCAGCCAGTGCCCACTGGGGTTGTGGTGCTGTTATGAGGGTCCCCAGGATGAGGTGAGAGATGAGAATTGACTCCAAGTTCTCAGAAGGCTGATATTTATATTATATTATATTATATTATATTATATTATATTATATTATATTATATTATATTATATTATATTATATTATATTTCATATATCATATCATATATTACATTGTATTACATTACATTACATCATATCATATCATATCATCATATCATATCATATCATATCATATCATATCATATCATAATGATGTACTAAAACTATACTAAAGAAAGAGAAAGGAGACATCAGGAGGCTACAAAAGAATGACAATAAAACCCCCTGACAGACCAGAGTCCCAACACAGCTGGACTGGGATTGATCATTCATTAAAAACAATTCACATGGAACCAAAGATGCACCTGTTGTTAAAGCAAGCTCCAAACCACATTCCAAGCAATCAGATAATTATGGTTCACATTTCTTTCTGAGCCTTCTCAGCTTCTCAGGAGACAAATCCTGGCAAAGGGATTTCTCATAAAATGTCATGGTGCCCATGGCTGGAAGCTTTGCTGACACCCTGGGGTGAGGGTTCCTGCTCAGCACTCAGGCTGGAGGCTCCACTCCTCAGGGACAGGACACCCTGGGAAGGTGAAGGCAAGGCCTGTGAAATGCTGCTCTTAACTCAAAGAGACCTTTGGAAGGGTCTTTCCAGCCCTCCAGAGGAGGAAGGAGATTGCTGGGGGGACAGGTGGAACAGATGCTGGGTGCAGGTGAAATCTGAGCAGCTCCTGAGAGCTCCACCAGCACAAATCAGTTCCCACCCAGCCTCTGCATCCCTCCTCCTCCTTTGCACTGCTCTGCTCCTTCACAAAAATATTATTGCATTGAAAGCAGAACAAGGCAGGGGACAGAAATACCTTGGCTCCAGCACACAGAAGACAGATTTGCTCTCTAAGCTTTGTCACCTGGAAAAATTTGCAGTTTCCTTTGATAACAAATAACACATGGAGGAACAAGAAATCTGCCAAGCACGGCAGAGGCTGTAAGTCAGCACTAACAGGGACACTTCATCAGTGCACAGCCATGACGAGAGGGAAACACCACCAGGGTGGCCCCACTGCATGAGAAGCCAAAGCTTGAGGGACACCTGGAGCCCACATAATTCACAAAGACTGAGAGCAGTGTGTGAAAGGCAGCAGGAGCTGAAGGGATGAACTCCAGCTTATTCCAGTGCAGGGCCAGGAGAGCCTGAAGGGAGCACTCAGATTTCTCTGCCCTGGTTTGGAGTCAGTCCTGCCCCCAGGGCTGTCTGCCCATCATTGATGCCGCTGAGCTGGGCTTGCCTTGCAGACTGTGAGGAGAGCTGCAGAGCAGAGGGGTGGGAAGGCAGAGATGGAGAAGCAAAAGGCAATCCAGCACTGGCAAACTGGGAATTTCTTGGCTCTTTGAGTGATTACTGGGGCTTAGAACAGCATTGGTATCAGGATGGAGTTGCTGCACTGGACCCATTAAGAGTCACCAGACAGTTCTTTAAGTTGGAAATTCATAATTACTTTGGCTTTATCCAGAAGTGTAATGTATTTAATTCTTTCCCAGTGCTGGACCAGGCAGTCAGTAATTACACTAATAGTGTTATCTCCCTTATTAAAGAATGTCTTATCTGAGTAATATTGCTAATTTATATGCATCTGGTATAATTTGAGTTTTCAGGACTTTTTATATCATATACATGGTTTTGTCTTTCTTTTGGTTCTTCCTGACTCTTTAGACATAATGTCTTTCTTGGTTGACAAAATGCCATTTCTATCTCTGGCTTTAAACTGGTTTTTAGCAACAGGGGTAAGTTTTAATTCTAGCAGGGGTGTGAGTCTGACCCAAGAGTTCTGGCCCTCCCCTTATCTCTGCTAGCAAGGGTGGGGCTGCTCCAGCTGTGAAATATCCTCACTGTGCTCCCAGTATTCTCCTTCAGGCAAACATGGTTTTCATATCAGCTGTTCCAGGTTTGCTTGGAATCTTAATATTTCTTAGATTATTTTTTAAACAAAGGAACTGTTGTGACAGCTTGTACTAAGTTATCTACAAAAAGCTATTTCTCTTTCTCTTGCGTTTGCACTTGAATTTTCTTGTTGTGCTGCTTTGTGACACGTTTGGGTTTAACGATGACACCATGAACTTGTCACCTTTTATCCAAGAATTTTTCCTTTGTAGCTTTCTGAGTGCATTTGCTGAACTGTGCGATTGAAATTTAAATTACTTCAATGCCTTTTATAACCCTTGTAAGTATGAATTATATTTCTTAATTATCTTTTCCAGTATTTAGGCATGTCACAGATTGGAAAACAGATTTTTCAAAAAGATAGTCTTGATTATACAATACACTTGGTGTTTCTTTCTCCATAGAAACTTATTTTTTATTGAAGTCATTAAAACTATTAATTTTTGGTTGGAAAAGCTACACTTGGTCCTCTCAGGAAAGCAAGACTCCTGTCTCCAGGGAATTACAGATCACACCTCTCATTTGCCTGTTCTCCATGGGCTCTGGCCCCCCTTTGAGTGCCAGGGGACTCTGGCACAGCCTAATCCCAACACCTTTTCTGTGAAGTTATTACTTAAATCATTGTAAACAATGCAAACAACTGTAAACAATGATTGTATCCATTAAAAATTCCTCTTAATCTGCCTGATTCTCTCCAGGAGTGAAGCTGTGTAGTCAAAATGCTGTAACACATCCCCACTCCCATGGCAGCCTGCCTGCTCTGGCCTGATCATTCTTTACACACAGCTTTTAGAGAAAAGTGTTACTCCAGTGAGTATCTCCAGTTCTCAAGTGAGATCTGTCTTTCACTGTGAGAATTCAGATAAACATTCACTGTGTAATGAAATACCCACAATTTTCACTGGAGCAAGAGGACTACATTTAGTCATAATTATGCTGTACTCTGGGCCATGTGTTCAGAGTGTGAATTAAAGTGGAATCTTTTTGCTTTAAAAAGAATTGACCCAAATTCCAGATCATTCCTTGGGAATGCCCCCATTCCCTCCCACCCCATTCACCATGAAAAATGGTGAAGTCAGAGTTTCATCCTGCTGTAGGGAAGAGGGGAAATGTTCAGGATCAGAGGGAAAGTAAAGGATTTGGAGCCAGAGAAGGGGGACGTTTCCCATCAGCTCAACAGAAAATTCTGATAGAAATTGCTGAAATACGAAATGTGAGGGACCTTTGGGGCAGGCCAAGAGCAGCAATCAGAGGAAGGGCAGCAAGTGCAGCCCCACATATCTGAGGGGTTTCCAGAACTTCCAATCCCTTCTTTGTCCAAACAGTTTTAATGAAAAACCTCCATGTGGAGGTGTCAGGGACAGCTCTGCAGGAGCCTCCCCTTGTGCAGCAGGGGCAGGAGCCAGCCTGGCACTGCCACAGCCCTGGGGACATCCTGGGGACATCCTGGAGAGCTGCCCCTGCCTGGGGGCTCTGCTGAGCTCCAGCCCCAGCTCCAGAAGGGAAATGCCATTTGCTTCACTTGCTCATCACTCAGGAAGCCCTGGGGGCTTGGCTCCAGCACCCCGAGGCTCAGAACATCCTTCCTCTGCAGATATGGGCTCCAGACCTGCTGCCAGAGACAGGGGACACAGCAACATTCCCTCTTCTCCTGTAAAAAACAGGAAAAGGGGGCTTCCCTGTGCTGTACCAAGGCTTTCTTGTCCTGAGGACAGGAATTTGCTTTTCTGTGTCTGACTTTGCCTCTGACAGCTGCAAATCCCGGGAAGGCTGAGTTACATCTCTAGAGAAAGGACTAATAAAAATGTGGGGTTACTTTAACAGATAGCAGTAGTTTCACTTTTCCTGGGATGTTGATAGCCTGTCAGTGGAAAATGTAGGCTTGGACAGTCTGGGTGTGATTTATCTTCCTATGAAACCTGGCATGAATTTCCCAAACACTTCTAGTTCATGATAACACATCTTCTATTTCACTTCCTTCCATTGTTAGACAGAAAACATCACCTGATGAGTGGCCACAAAACCCAGCATGAAAAGGTCTCCAACCCAGCTTTTACCATGCACAAATGAAAACAACAGAAGTTTTATGAGCTGGCCCACCCATGTTGGAAATATTCATTTTACATGTGTTCTTCAAATAAATGGCACTGGAGCCAGCATCTTCAGCCATGAAAGGTACCCTTCTTAGTGTTCTCTCAGCTCTGACAGCTAAAAGGTTTTAAACATTGAAGAATTAATTATTCAATTTAATTAATTGAGAACTACTGTATTTTAAAAAATACAAGAAAAACCCAACAACCAAGTATCTGAATCCCAGCATTTTAATTGCCACAGGAATGATTATAATGACCTAGAAACTCTAAAGTTTTGAGGACAGAGCAGCAGGGTATTCTTAAAAGGCATTTTCCATCTGCTGTGTGGTGGTAGTTGCTACAGACTGCACACAAAGGCCTCAAACACCAACTCACTAACCAACCAAAGAATAGAAATTAATCTGTATAAATGAAAAGAAATTCAGCGATGCCTCATTCATTCCAAGTTCTTGGGTGTAACAGAAGTTTCCCCACATTTGCAGAGCTCAACCCCTTTCTTATTTATCTTACTTTCATTCAGCCAAGCATAAAAGCTGGGATGATTCAAGAAAATAAAACGTACAGGCAAGGTGGAAGACAGGCATTCCCTGAGCTACCATTTGGAGATCCTGGCTGAAGTGGGCTGCAGGACCAGGGTGTGTCACTATCTCAGCAAAGGAAGTTGGTTTTGGCAGCAGCTGCTGGACTCTGAGGAGGCTGTTGATGATATTCTGTTCTTGAATAGAAAAAACCACACAGAACCAGCAGGTCAAATTAGCCTATTTTGTTAAAAGGAAGGTCATGGAAATCTCCCTGTTACAGCATTCCCAGTGGTCATCTCTGCAGGGAGGGAGCAAAGCTGGTTCAGAGTGCGTGGAGAGAGGAGCTGAGAAATCCAGAGCAGCTCCAGAGCCTGCCTGGGATCCATGAACAGAAACCTGAGCCCTGCAGCCACAGAACTTGGTGAAAATGGGAAATTGTAATGTCAGGTCTAATAGTGCCTGTTATATTATCTACTACATTAAACCCCTGACAAACATTTAATGGGATTAAATCTGTCTTCTGGTCTAGATTAGCACAGCACTGCCAGGGCATAAACTTCATTAAATTCTGTGTAACAGATATTTGAATCCTAAACAGGAAGTCTCATTTTCCAACATCACATCAGTTTTAGCTTCTCTATTTTATCCCTATTCAGTCATCACTTCCCATTAATTTATGTTTTTACTCACTTCCCTTAGCTTTAGCTGCTTCTCAGGTACTCATTTCAGCAGCCCTGTGCTCAGGTTCCAGCCCATGCTCTGGGACAGGACACACTCTGTGCCCAGCAAGGAGCTGCTTTTCCTCAGTAACTGTTAAAATCAATGAGATCTGACAGATTCAGTGCAAAAGGGAACTGTGCTTCTCAGG